>JAYESA010000003.1:128212710-128326120 GCA_036927795.1 Iris macrosiphon
CCTGAACTCGGGGTAGACCATGACTCAACTGCGAAAATCTTCTTCAGGTCTACTAAGATCTCGTCTCCTGTAATCACATGTCCGAAAAATTCAACCTTATCAAGGAAGAAATCATACTTCGAAAGCTTGCCAAACAGTTTCTCCTTCCTTCGGGTCTCCAGAACTATCCTTAGGTGCTTCTCATGCTCCTCTGAGGTCTTTGAATATATCATTATATCATCAATGAAAACCATCATGAACTGATCCAAGTACTGATGGAATACCTTATTCATCAGGTTCATGAATACCGTCGGGGCATTGGTCAACCCAAACGGCATCACCAAGAACTTGAACTACCCATACCGAGTCCTGAAAGCTATCCTCGGAATGTCTTCCTTTTTCATTTTCACCTGGTGGTTCCCCGACCTCAAGTCTATCTTGGAGAATACCTTCGCTCCACTCAACTGATCAAATAGATCGTCAATTCACGATAATGGATATTTGTTCTTGATAGTGAGGTTGTTAAGGGCCCTGTAGTCGATTCACATACATACCGACCCATCCTTCTTCGATACAAATAATACCGGAGCACCCCACGGTGATGAAGCGGATGAAGCCCTTATCCTGCAACCCATCCATCTGCTTCTTCAACTTCGTCAGTTCGCTGTTGTTCAACCTATAGACGTTATATGATATTGGCTCTGCACTTGGCACCAAGTCTATAAAGAACTCCATATCTCTGTCTGGTGGCAACCCCGAAAACTCCTCCAGAAAGACGTCCATAGACTCTGCAATCAACGGATGTGGCAGCTCCTGCTTTTCCACCATAGCTCCACAAAAGTCTTCCTCGCTCTGCTCTGCTGCTTCTCTAACGAACTCAAACTCTAGCTCTTCTGGCGCCAGAAACAAAACTCTGCCCCCTCGACAATCGATACTAGCAAGGTGCCTACTCAACCAATCCATCTCGAGTACTATGTCGTAGCTCGGAAGTAGCATTACGTGTAGACACGCGCTCAACTCTCGGCCTCCCAAAAAAACTCTTTGATCCTTGCAAATATCACTGACCAGGATAATGCCCACCCCGGTCATGATCTTACAAGTCCTCGCGAACGGTTCAGCCTCAAGATGATGCTTCAAAGCAAAAGATACAGATACAAAGCTATGAGAAGCATCAGAATCAAATAAAGCATGAGCTGGAAAAGAATCAAGATAGACTGAACCTGAGATGACATCACCAACTGGCTCCTCCTCCTCGATGGTCAAGGCGAAAGCTCGCCCCTGCTGTGCACCTCTCTGCCGCTGCTGGTGCTGTACGAACCTCTGGTGCTGCAACAACAACAGAGGTCCTCTCTGTTGTCCCGCTGATGGTCTCGCAGGTGCTCTCTATGCCTAGGCCCCGCCCTGAGATGGACGAGCTGGAACCCTAGGACAAGCCCTCAACTGGTGGTATCCTGATCCGTAGAACAAATACTGGCCCAATCTCATCCTGGACGCATCCCATCCATGTCCCGGCTTCTTACAGAATGGGCAAGGAATAGCTGGCCTCTGAATCTGGTGTGCCTGTTGTACTTGAGCTCTAGCTGGTGCGGGGAACTGCTGCCTCGCCTGCTGGAAGTGTCCCTGATGCTGCTGCTGAAAGTGAGGCCGCTTTGCTGGGCCCGCACTACTGCTATCTCCTGAAGGATCCCTCATCCTCTTGGAGCCAAGCTCCAAATCATCTTCTGCCTGCTATGCCTACGCCAGGATCTCCTCAAATGTAGTAGTGCGATGCCCGCTGGTATAAGATTTGATCTCCTTGTTCAGACCCTTTCTGAACTTTCGGACCTTCCTCTGGGGATTCTGCCCCTCCAAAAGGTGACCCAATCGGCAGAACTCTGCCGCATACTCGTCCATTGTCATGCTCCCCTGGACGAGGTACTGAAACTGGCTCTCTAGAGAAGTCAGAGCCACGTATGGAAGGAATTTCTCCTTAAAAGCTTGTTGAAAGATTCCCAAGTAAGTCCAGCTGTTGTGATCCTCGGGTCGGTCCTGAACCATGTCAAAGCAATGACATACATCATGCTCCTTTCTGTCTCCACCTTAGTCTCTCTGGAATCTGCGCTAGTCGCAGGTTCCTCTCTATGTCTTCGATCCAGTCGTCAGAATAAATAATCCCCTCAATGCCCTTGAAATCCTTGGGGCCCATCCTCTTCAAATCAATGATAGTCCCCGGCCTCGGCTGCTGCGGGATGGTCTGAGGTGGTGGCACCAGTGGCTGGACTGAGGCAACCCTCTCTATTGCGATGAGTGCTAGCTGGTGGGCATTCTCAATGCCCTGCCACATCACCTCATACTGACGCTATTGTGCTTCCTTCTGGGCCCTTTGGGCCTCCATCATCTACTGGAAAAACAAAAATATCTGTGCCGGATCAACTGCTGGTGGTGATGGTAGCTCCTCTGAAGCTGTAGACAATATCCTCTGAGAAGCTGTAGGCACCGTCCTCTAGACTGGAGGTAGAGTCCCCCCGAAAATCTGCTGCGTAATGCCCACCTGTACCGGTGAAGCAGCCCTCTGAGCTGGAGCTGATGGAACAGTGGCTGTTGGTGCCCTCCTCTGAGGCGATGAAGTGACCGACCTCTCTGACACTGCGCCTGAGCGCTGGGATCGCGTCTTCGTGTTATCCTGAAGATAAATTGAACAACGAGATTAATATTGAGTAAGATACGATATCATTAAGAAGGACATAATTATTCAAGTATAGCAAGCATTCGAATTGATAAGGATAACAAAACAGATATTTCAAAAATTTCCGTCACAACTCTAAATCACCTTTCTTATTGGTCATTCTTATCATAAATTTATTTCCATCAATTTCTCTCAAATATTTCAGAACTCAAAATTTATATAATTTTAGCACTATCCAATTTAATCCTCAAAATATATCATTCATGTTATTAATCAAGAGTCGTCATCAAGATTTTCACTCATATACTTCCTAACCATCAAGGTCTCTAACGAATTGTCCAAAATCTAAGAAGGAACGACAAGGATAGATCAGGAAAATGGTAAAATATTGAAATGGATTTGGTATGATTACAAGAATGAAGTAAATTGAAAGGTAGAATATTTGGTTAGAATTATGGTTCTAGACTAGCTACTTAATCTGAAAAAAAAAAATACTAATCCAAAAAGGTATATCCATATGATCCTGTAATCCATTATCGAATTTGCACTAAAATTCTAATTTTTATTTTTTTTTACTAGAATCCATAATTATCTAGTCAGGATTTATGTCCACAGTTCAAATTCAAGTCTTTTCATCTTAACCTCAAGTTATTTCTTTTCTTGCATTTCTCTTTTTTTTTTCCAAGTATGACACAATATTACTTCCTTTTTTTTCGAGATTCAATATGTCTTATGCATTTGATCCTTAATTCATTTCGAAATAATTTATTAATATAACTATTTTCAAAACTCATGATACCACTATTCTCTTAATTTTGCTTTCATCATCAGTCCCGTTTTTCCTTTATCAATTCTATTTCAATGTCAAAAGTATCATTACAAGACAAAATATATCATAATCACATGATAACGAATTTCTCTATACTAGTGCTTGATGACCAAGGCATTCCTACCGGTCATTCCTAAAAGTAAGGTGGATAATAAGATTCAAAAGAGAAGAGAAGATCATATTTACTAGTGATGCTAAAGTAACAAGTTTCTAGATAAGAGTCAAGTTGGTAGATGAAAGTAGGTCAAAGGTACCGAGAAGAAAGGTTAATTACAAAAAACTTGATTATAATGAAGCTGTTGTCTTACCTTTTCTTGCATAAATCCATAGCTAATAAAATTCTAAAAATTTAACCTTCAAGGTGTCCTCCTTTGTTTTGGTATCCAATCCTCTTACGCATTATGATTGCATATTAATGATTATCAACTACCAAAAGTTTGATGATTTTGACTTTGTCCTTCAAAAAATCTTTATCAAATTTGTATTTTTATTCTCGATATCATCATTTATGAGTTTCGATCAATCTATATAAAACTCTACTACATTCAATATCAATGACTCCATCCAGTAAATTAGTCAGGATCTTCTAGTATCAAAATTGTTCTCTCTTTAATTCTACTATCCTCGAAATCAAGAATGAATTCAATAAGCCATAGATTTCAAAATCATTCTAGCAACTTTCAATATTTAAATCACTTGCTAATAATCACCCAGAAATCACAAATTTATCATCGTCTTTAAAATCTCGAGTATCAGTATTTGATCGTAATCTTATGTGTTGTTATCGTTTTTACCAAATCCTCCAAATAAGTTGCAATCTCAAAATATTTATAATTCAAGATGAAATTATCAATTCTATCAATTTATTATTTTAATTCCAATTCCTCTACCTTTTATTTTCATTATTATCGAAATTAATTTCTCGTAGGATAATTCTCATAATGAGCATCATCTAGAGAGTGTGTAACTACTTAAGCATTATGAGACGTTTTAACATTTTTTCTCGATGGCTTTTACTTTCTTTAAATTCCATAAAATTCCTTCCTCATTTCTACGTCACAAGTCACAATATCGTCATTTTTAATTCTCATGGATTATGATCATCATTTCTACAAACCATTCTTAGCCTAATTTATACAACCCTGATTTATGTCTTCAAATTCTTACGTAATTCCTCCCTTTACTACTTAACCCTTTTTTATCAAATCGTTCTACTCCTGATGTAGCATTCTGGTCTAAATTCTTGCTTTCTTGATTAACAATATATCCTCGAGATATTTTATCATTATTTATGCATATGAATTTAATTATCTATTCTCAACCCCAAATGATTATGAACTCAACCTCTACTCCAATGTTCTTCCTATATTCTATAAAACTCAACTTGATGCAAGAATTGGATTCAATAATGGACAACAACGAACAAGTATTCAAGTTGGATCAAAAGTTAAGGTGAACAAAAGCAAGTGGAATTAGGTTTAAGCAAGGTTCGAATTAAGATTCTCAAGGGTCATCCCAGGAATCTATCAAGAAATCCTAATATGTGATTGAGTACAATACTTCCTATAATCCATGAATCATATTTTATTGCAGGCTCGCAATATTATTACTAAACATAGGTACTACCACGATATCGCATTAGTTGCAAAGACATGACCCGCATGGGACACCATAAAAATATGTCACGACCCGCACCCAGATGATCGGGCACGAGTACGTGGATACGTCCACCCTACGCCGCAGCATCGGTGGTAGAACGATGTCTAGACCTCAAGGAATTTATATTAACTATTCAAGTGCATCATAACTCAATCACAATACTAAGGAAGATATGCAGAAAGGAAGATAATCCAACAACTAACTAAATGGAATGAAGCTAGAGCACTAAATAAAGAAATACTAGTCTATAACTCAACAGAGGTCACCTCATGGTCAGCGACACATCAAGACTGGTCTCAACTAACATCATCCTGAAGTCCAAGAACATGTGGCATAGCATTCATAAAAATGTTATCTAGTCAGGATTGAAGCGAAGCACATAAACTAACAGCAGTTCCATTACATTGATAAAGACTATAAAACAATAAGTAATGGGAATACAAGATGGAAGAAAACTAGAACAGTGTTATCAATATCACAGGTAAATATAAACTATAAATAAACAGAGAATGATTGTATCAATAGGTATAACTGGAATAGAGGAATGAACAACTACTAGGTGCCTTGAAATATTAGTTTATTATGTGATCGGCTTAGGACAAGACCAATCTCTTCCATATATGATTGGCTATGCACAAGTACGGGTAAGGGATCAGGTCAATCATGTATGCTTGACTATGCACAAGTATAAGTAAGGGGATCAGGCCAACCATATATGGAGAGCTATGCAAAAGTAATAAGATTAGGCTACACCCTGCGTGTGGTTAGGGTGAGCTATGCACAAGTAAGTGGGGTATGATCACATATAACATTTCCCTATTCCCTGACTAATACCATGGACCATTCACAACTCCTCATGACTAGGATCCATACATATTATTCCTTGTACCATCGTGTTAGGAATCAAATATAACTGGTTGAAGTCGACGTGTGCGACACGAACGTGTCAACATGAAATATGTACTAATGCCACAATACTCAGGATGATCCCAAATGATATAACTGGCAGTCCCAATGAGTTCGGAAAAGTCCAAATAGCCCGTTTGATATAAGGAAGTCCAGAATCGAGGTGCGGCACAAAATTCAAGAAAAGGATACCAAGTTCGCAAAAGACAGAAAAAATGTAAAGAAACTATCTAAGTACAATAATAGCCAAGTTAGCTAAGAGAAGGGGTTGATTTATTAATCCAAAAACTTGTATACTCTAAATATACCTTAAAAGTTCATTTAAAAAAAAAATTATATGTATAGATTTATACAAAACTACTTGTTTCGGAACTCATTTTAGAACTATACCAAAAATCTAAACTAACACTAACATAATTAATTTATGAAATCAATAATCATTACTTAATTTATAATTATATACCCAAAACTTATGTATTATATATTCCAAAATTTATTACATATGATATAACTAAACTTAATCATTTAAAATAACCAAAAACTTACTATACATTATATAATTAAACTATATATATCTACTAATTTAACTAAATATTATAATATAAACAATATTAAGTATATTAAACTTACCATGAAGAGAGAGACAACTCAGTCCCAAAACCGAAAAAAGTGGAGGAGGAGGAAGGAGAAGAGCAAGGTTCTCACCGAGGTTCGTCGATGGTGGATCCTAGATTGGCTCCGCTGGATGAAGGCCACGACGGAGGAAGTCAACTCGGTGTCGGGGTGTTCGAGCGCGGAACCGACGCAGAAAACGTCGTTCGGCGAGCTTGGTCGGTGCGCCGGCTCGAAGCCAACTACAAGGCTACTCCGACATTGCTGGAATCTCGGGGATCCCAGATCTGGTCGGAACCGGTGGCGCAAACGTGAAGGATGGAGGCACACCTCTCTGACGGCGGAAGAGAGTTGGAGATGGTTGGGGATCGACTACGGCGGAGATGAAGGCGGCACCCAGATCTGAGAGCTCCGGTGAGTCCGGATGTTCAGATCTTGAGAAGCGGCGTCGGCTCAGAGCAGAGGAGTGCGGTACTTACGTCGGGCATCAACGTTGGTGACAGTGCAGATCCGAGTCGTAGGCAGTGGCTCCGTCGCGGATCTGAAGGAACGTGGCCTGAAGGAGCCGGTCGGCTGAACAGAGGCGGAGATGGTGGCGATCTATTCCACGACGACGAATGGAGATGCGTCGCAGATGCATCCAGGTCACGCGGCTGAAGCGAAGATGGCAGGAGTTAGGTTAGGATTTGGTTTGATTCTACTATGGTTTGATTTTTGGGATGGTGTCAATGGTGTCGACACGAGAAATGGTTGTGTTGGGGTTGTGTAGACGTGTCCAGATTTGTCGGACACGAAGGAGATGTGGATGTTGATGTAATAACAGACACAAAGGGTAATAAAATGGATGTGGACACCTGGGGTCGGACTTGAGGCCGACACGTTTGACACAAATATGGTGATGGTGGACACAGTCACGCGAACACGAATAGAGCTGATGATGGCTGCTGTAGTGAAAATATGGTGGTGGGAAGTGGAATTTAGATTTTAGATTTTGGGAATTAGAAATGAACAAAAGAGAGGCTTTCCTAAACTAGGAGGTTGGAGCTTGCTTTCCAAGTCAAGGAGGGCACCATGATAAAAATGGATGAGGATAGAAGAATATTCCAAGAAACTTTCCATGACTAAACAAATCTTATTTAGTTACCAATTTAAACCAAATAATTCTAAAAACTTATTAAACTAATAAAATCTAATATCATCAATTTAGCTACTAATTAAATTCCTTAATCCAAATACAAAATATTAAGAACATTAACCGAAACAAAAAAAAATTTATTTCAAAACAATTTTTTTTTTTTTTTGAAGCTTTAAAATATAAGACGTTTTTACTTGAATCCAATAATAAAGTTTTGAAACATAATAAGTATTTACGTATAAATTTGCAAAAGAAAATTTTTAGAACTAAGAAATTTAAAAATCTGGAAACCGAAGGTTACACCACATGATCTGATTCCGCATATTTTAGGACTAAGCTATGGCAGGTTTTGGTCCTCTTGAGGAAGGATGGCTTCTTGAAGCTGGTTATGATCTTCTTTGTTATTGGCAACCGTGGGAAGAGGAAAGAGTTTGGTCTATGTATATTAAACTTCATTGGAAGAGTGGGATGAAGAGAGTTGAGCTTCTTGGAAACTTCATTACTATATTTTTTTTTCATCAACAATACCTATCTTCACAAAAATTAATTTAAGCTTAAAAATTATTTGTTAACTTTTAATTTTAATCACCTATTTTTTGTAATTATTTATCTCAAAGAACTTTTTAATACATAAAATAAATAAATAAATAAATGGATAATAGAAGTTGGGGGTAACCTCACCAATTTTGAAAAGTAGTCACCATATCACAACTCTATTTCACTTCATTACAAAATCCAAACAAAAAAACTATAAAAAATTACATTTTTTCAACTAATTTCAACAACCATCCAAACACCAAACTTTATAATTTTTTACTTCTAATCTCACTTCATCAAAGCATCCAAAAAAAAAAGTCACAAAATATGCTAACACATGACACTTACCTTAATGTGTACGAAAAATATCAATTTTCGAAATTTCCAATTCAAAATACTTCATCGAACCAAATATGCCCTAAGTTAATTCTAAATCTTTAGTCTTCCAAATTCTAGCAGATCTACCCAACAACCTTTTTTTTACAACCTTTTTTTGGAACCTAACCAAGACTCTAAAGGAACTTGGAAAACCTGGGAGTTGTTTTTCAAAAAAAATTGTTTGGTATAGAAAATTTGGAAAGACAAGAATTTTTGTCACGGGCCTGACACATAAGCTTAAGTTCTCCAAATTGGTCCTTTGCTAAAATTTAAGTCAAAAAAATAGACTAAACTTTGGAGAACTCGTGTAATGAGAGGGAATGATAAGTCCCAAGTTAAGTTCTTTGAATTCCAAGTTTAACTTTTCTCTAAATAAACATAATCTATATGACTATATAATAAGAAAATTTGGTTTTACCATTTTTTTTTTCAAATACGTATTTACCCAACTTTACTAATTAACGGCTCCGTAATTATATATATAATATTTTTAAAAATATATAATTTATTTTTTTGGTGCCTTTTGTTCTTTTATACTAGTAGCATATAAAAAATAATGCTATTTGCACTTTCAAATTGTTCCTCTAATCTATTTTTTTTTCTTATGTGACAGCTGACGTGATCGTTAATATGGTAGCTGATATAGTAAATTTAAAATATTTTTTTTAGATAATTAATTATTTGATTTAAAATTTATATTGTCAACTATACAATATATAATATTATTTAATATGTTATGTCAGCTGTGACGTAAGAAAAAAATACATTGGAGGAACGATTTGGAGTTGCAAATAACATTACTCAGCATGTAAAAGCTGAAATAGTAACTTAAAACTTTGGTGGGGACTAGTTACTGTTCTCTCTGAGTTGGAAATAGAATCAACCAAACATTTCCCAAAAGAGAGATGAAATGAAGAAAGGCTGCTTCAGCGAGATTGTAATGGCGACTGCAGAAGAAGAAGCGTTCTCGAAAGCAAGGACCGTCGTCGATTTGCCCACTGAAGAAGCAAACCCTAAGCAGCAAAAGCCCCCATTCCGTCCCGCCAAAGACGACACAAAGCCCCTCCTCCGTGATCCAGTTCGTCCTCAACCCCTCTCTCTTTCTCTCTATAGAAAACTAGTCAATCAGAATATTGAATATTGATGCTTTCTATCGATTTCTTAGATTTTGAGGTCGGATCCCATCGAAACGGAACAAGCGGTGCTCCGCCTTCCTCCCTTCCCCCGCACCAAACTCCAATCCGGATCATCATCGTAAGTAATTCCTGAGGAATTTCTCGCTAAAACTTTGGAATGCTAGTTACAAGTATATCATGTCTAATGAATACAAACAAAAACAACAACAACAAATCCTTTTATCCTAAACTATAAGGTGCTGCACGAGCATTGCACACGCGTAAAAAAGATTTATTGAAAAAAAAATTATTTATTATAAATACTATTGCCCCTAGGAACTTAGACAACCAAGGCAAATGTATCACATCTTAACCACTTGAGTTGGAGTTATTTAGTTATAAGTAAATCATATTAGGTGGTTAAATAATTAGTTATTTTTTTAAATAATTAATGGAGTATTTACGAATGGTTGGGTCATTTCCAAGCCACCTTATATTAGTAGTGTTGGTATATTAGAATGTATTATGAGGTTTTATGTAAGATGGAGGGTTGTAAGACTATATATATATATATATATATATATATATATATATATATATCCAAGAGATTATTAATAAAAATATAGAACTCCAAAATATTCTACATGGTATCAGAGCACAAATTCTAGCCGCCACCACCGCTGCCCTGCCACCACCACCGTCGCCGCCGCCTCCACCACACTTCCGCCATCACCGCGAAGTCACGAATCTTGTGGAGCCCGCAGGAGCCTTCTTCCACGGTTCCCGGCGTCTCCCGCGGGTCGTTCCAGACGTTGACATCGAAGGCATAAATCCGATGGGAGAAAGGCATGATCGGGACTAGCAGAGGACGAACGTGAATCGTGGGATGAGTCTGATGTGATCGGAGAAGAGCAGGATCGATGGAGGAGATCATCAAGAAGTTGGACCCTGCGGAGGTCGTAACGTTGATGAAGCTGATGAAACTGTCGGCTGGTGAGAGCGCGACACGAACACCGGCGAAATTGGAGCTTTCCTTCATCGATCTGAAGCTTGATGGACCGGCCACCTGCCTGATTTGGTCACGACGGATGAGGAGAACCCTCGCAGGGAAGAACCTGGAGGGTTTCTTGTCATGAGAGAAGACAGAGCCGGATGAGGAATCGGCAGGACGCGACGAGTGAAAGTCCACTCATATGGTGATATACATTTGGCTCCTCAATTCTTTAGTCCAGTCGATCGCCGCCACAGTGGATGGCTTTGAGATGGTAAATGACGTGTGGGAGAAGTTGAGGAGGACCTACGATGGTGTGGGGAATAACTTGAGGGTTTTTCAGATCAAGGGGGAGATCGACGACACCGTACAGGAAGAGGAGACGGTGCAGGAGTATGCCACGGAGTTGGAGCGTCTGTGATTGGATTACGATCACTCCTCAGATCGGACGAGCTGCAAGGATCCGAAATGTAAGGAGAGATAAGTATGTCTGCAGGAGAGGACGATGAAGTTTCTTAAGGGGCTGGCCGCAGTGTTTGCTTAGAGGACAGCACTACTTCTAGCCCAACCGAAGATCCCTACACTTGAGGAGGCTATCTCGGCCATGATCCAGGAGGAGACTCGCATCAAGTTACATGCAGGGACATGTGGTCCTCCTGAAGTGAAGTCAGCACTGGCGATTGCCAATTCATGCGGCATAGGACCTAAGGGAGACCCCCGACAATGCTACAACTGCGGAGATGTGGGCCATCTTAGGTATGGTTGCACCAAACCACCCAAGGAAGGAGATTCAGGTGGTGGACGTGGACAGTTTGGAGGACGTGGCAGTGGGGGTCGACAGGGTGGTTGAGGAGGTTATCGGACGAACCTGCTGGTAGCAGAAGGCGATGAGGGAACTGATGGTGCCTATACTGAGGAGGATCAGGCACTGCTGGGTATGCAGGAGGTACTCGGGAGAAAGCAGAGAGCGTCAAGTAATGGAGACAGGAGGAGTGAGACTGAGGAGGCGTCCACACCAGTCTTCGCCAGAGGCAACGCTGCCATGTATGCCCATCCATCGGAAGGTACTAACGACTCACTCGCCTTGCATCTATGTCTTCCCTTAGATCGTCGGACTGGATTGTCGATTCGGGTGCGTCTCGACACGTGACAGGGAATGTTAGTGAGTTCTCTTCCTACACTCACCTAGCATCGGCGGACAACATTCAAACAACCGATGGTACTTTCCAGCCAGTGGTCGGTAAGAATATTGTCGATTGTACAGGTTCAGTAAAATTATTCAATGTTATGCATGTTCCTTCTTTTCCAGTCAGTCTTTTGTCCATTAGTTATATAATCCTCCAACTAAAATGCATTGTCTCTTTTGATATTCCTAAGGTGATCTTCCAGGAGAAGGAGATGGGACGAAGACTTTGGACTGACACTTGGCATGATGGACTGTGGTACCTGGATCGGGAATGGCTAGATTCGGCATTGGTGTCTGTGGCAGAGAGGGCAGGAATGGGAGGACCGAAGCTGAGTGCCAAAAATACACTGATACTCCACCACAGGCGGTTGGGGCACTCATCTTTTGATATTTTGAGTAGGTTGTATCCATCTATTTATGATAAAGCAAATAAGAGAAACTAGTATGTGATGCATGTGATTTAGGCAAACTTACTAGGAGCTCATATGTTAGTGCGGACCATAGGAGCTCTTCTGTTTTTTATATTATATATTCTGTTGTTTGGGGGCCGTGCGCCACAACTACTATGAATGGTTACAAGTATTTCGTTTCTTTTATTGATTGTTCTCTTGTGTCGCCTGGCTGTATTTGATGAAGAATAAGAGGATGACTTTGTCTTTTTTCGGGACTTTCATAAACATGTCCAGACTCAGTACAGAACAGTAGTGAAGGTACTGAGGTCTGACAATGGGACAGAGTATACCAACAAAGCATTTGAGGAATACTTGTCAGCCCAAGGGATACAGCATCAGACCACCTGTGCATACACACCAGCACAAAATGGAGTGGCAGAAAGGAAGAACAGACACATTCTGGAGGTGGCAAGGAGCATGATGATCGCTATGAATGTCCCACAGAGTCTGTGGGGGCATGCAGTATTGACAGCAGCTCAACCGATCAACATGATGTCCTCGAAAGTACTGGGATGGAAGTCGTCATGTGAGATATTGCAAGAAAATAATAGTGGGATACTCCCGCTGAAGGTGTTTGGCTGCGTATATTTTGTGAAGGACAACAGACCGTCTGTTGAAAAACTTGACCCTAGAGCAGTCAAGTGTATCTTCGTGGGCTATTCGACGACTCAGAAGGGGCACGTGTGCTGGAGCCCAGTAGAGAAGAGGAGGTTTGTGAGCATGGATGTTCACTTTAGGGAACTTGAGCCATACTACCGTCAGGAGGGAACCTCATCCATGGGCAACTCACCTGACACTGAGAGTATGAGGCGAGAGAGGGAGATTGGTGAGAGTTTGGTGACCGATTAGGAGTATGACATAGAGGAACGGTTGAGGAGGAGAGTGAAGAGGAACAGGGGGTGGAGATGAGAGGTGTTAGGCCCACGGCTCAGGGGAGATTACTTACCTACAACAAGAAATGGAAGCAAACTGCAGGACCAGTACCTATATTGTCAGTGCCAAGTCCCTTGTCTGCGTCCGTCTCGACTCCTGAGACACCTACACCACCACCATCAGATTTTCCTTCAGGTGATATCATTCTTCTTACCCCTCCCACACCATTATCAGTACAGAGGACCACTCGCAGCAATGCAAAAAATCCTTCTGATAGATATGGTTGGGACCTTGTTCAGTTTGTTTCATATGATAACATCTCTTCTTCTCATGGAGCATTTATTGCGTCTTTGGATAGTATTACTGTACCTAACAATTGGCAGGTTGCCAAGATCGATCCAAAGTGGAAGCGGCGATGCACGAGAAGTTAGGGGCTCTTTAGAAGAACCACACTTAGGAACTATTAAAACTGCCAGAGGGAAAGAGGGCAGTCAGATGCAAGTGGGTCTTTACTGTGAAGCAGAACCCAGATTGACAGGTTGAGCGCTACAAGGCTCGACTGGTGGCAAAAGGATACAGTCAGGCGTATGACATTGACTACGACGAGACTTTTGCAACAGTGGCGAAGATGAGCACCGTCAGGACCCTGATTTCTTTGGCAGCGAATGGTGGATGAAACCTACACCAACTGGATGTGAAGAATGCATTTCTTCATGGGGATCTAGTAGAGGAGATGTACATGGAGATACTACCAGAATTCTGCACTAATAAGACAATGGGCAAGGTCTGCAGGTTGAAGAAGTCCCTCTATGGGGTAAAGCAGTCTCCTCGAACGTGGTTTGACAGATTCAGGAGGGCGATGATAGGGATGGGATATCGGCAAATCAACGCTGATCACACTGTACTTTTTGGTCGGAGTGGAGGCCACATCACCATGCTTGCGGTGTATGTGGACGATATGATTATCACAGGAGATGATGAGCAGGAGATTGTCTGACTTAAGGGAAAGCTTGGCAAGGAGTTCGAGGTGAAGGACCTTGGCCTTCTTCGGTACTTCCTTGGGATTGAGATTGCTCGAGAAACAGAGATGATTGTTCTTTCTCAGAGGAAGTATGCGCTGGACCTTCTCATAGAGACAGGGATGTTGGGATGCAAACCTGCAGCGACGCCGATCAATCAGAGGTTCAAGCTGGGTGCTGAGGCTAGAGAACCAGTTGACCGGGACAGATACCCGAGACTGGTGGGCAAGCTGATCTATTTGAGCCACACATGTCCTGATATCTGCTTTGCAGTGAGTGTGGTGAGCCACTACATGCATGACCCAAGGAAGGATCATATGGACACAGTGTACCAGATTCTGAGATACTTGAAGGGTGCCCCCGGAAAGGGGTTGATATTCAGGAAGAATGATCACGTGAGCATCGAGGACTACCGTGACTCTGACTGGGCTAGCTGTGATGATGACAGGAGGCCTACCTCGAGCTATTGCATATTTGTAGGAGACAACTTGGTCTTTTGGAGGAGTAAGAAGTAGTCAGTGGTGGCCAGATCGACAGCTGAAGCGGAGTACAGAGCTTTGGCCTTGGGAGTTGCAGAGCTGCTATGGCTGAAGAGTATGTTGGTAGAGCTAAAGCTAGATCAAAGAGCCAAGATGAAGCTGTGGTGTGACAACCAGTCAGACATCAGTATCGCCAACAATCCAATGCAGCATGACAGGACCAAACACTTCTAGATCAATAGATTCTTCATCAAGGAGAAGTTGGACAGTGGACTACTGGAGCTAGACCACGTTCCAACCAAGGATCAGGTAACAGACAGTCTGACCAAGGGACTTAGCTCTGTAGATATTATTAGAGGATGTGACAAGATAGGCTTAGTGAATATCTTTCGTCCATCTTGAGGAGGTGTGTTGGTATATTAGAATGTATTAGGGGATTTTATGTAAGATAGAGGGTTGTAAGGCTATATATATATATATATATATATATATATATATATAGCCAAGAGATTATTAATAAAAATATAGAACTCCAAAATATTCTACATATAGAGTTTTGTGGACTTGGCTCTTTGAACCCTTCTCTTCCATTTATCTCCGTTAAGAGCCATTTCCGCTATATCACCAAAAAAAAATCATATTTTTCTTTAAAACCTTAATCCATGTTCGTTTAGGCCTAAAGGAGTTCCTTTAACTCCTATCTTATCACCTCTCCTTAGAGCATCAATAGTAAGGCTCATCCTAATGTCTAGATTCTAGATTGTAGAATGTAGAAGCTCATTTTGTACAATAATAAGACTCAATTGGAGTTCCTTGACGGTCTCATCCCAGTCATAGGAGCTATAGTATGTGCCTCAGAATTTATACATTCAGAATATATGAACTCATTTTGTAGAATAGTATGGCTCAATTTCGAGTCCCAATTTCTAGATTGTAGATTATATATTTATTTATTTTGGAAAAGAAAGAAGGATGGAACGTGGGTCTATTTTTTTACTATTCTTATACAAACTCAACCCATTCTATATTTATTTTTTATTACAAAATTGGGCCTTAAGATGGTCCAAACCGTTAAGATGATTCTCTCATCCACCTCTGACTTCCCTCATATATGCTCATTTCGTATCCTATCTTTCAATGTTCTCCACTCATCCATCTTAGCAATCTCATTTTATGCTACACTAATTTTGTTTCTTAATTGCCCAACTATCATGTCTAATGAATGCTCGATATAGTTTCTTCTTCTCTTCTTACCACTTACATACATATTATGTTAGGCGTGTCACAGTTTATTCTATTTGAACTGATATTACCTCAGAATTATGGTCTGATTTGAATTTCACTATTCCCAAATTTGTAATTGCAAAGCTTAGAATAGTTTCTGGTCAACTTCTAGTTATGGGACAAAAGTTCAACGTAGAACGGCTACATATGGTCCATTACTATTTCAGTTTTTTAGTAAATGAAATTTGATCTTTTGGTGTTGTGACACGTTTTGAAGCATTATGCATAAATTCATCATCATCATCATCAAACTCTTATCCCATCTGAATGTGTGAACTTGGTCGGCTTGGGGTTCCGAGAAAATCCATAAAAGGTGATTTTTTTTTTTTCGTTGCTCCAGTCTGTCTACCTTACCGGTTGCTCTCAATTTTCCAACTACAAGCAAGAGGGGCCTCACCATAAATTTTAGAAGAATGGTTGACAAATAGGTAGATCTACCTTTTTTGATGTAGTTTAAGCTCATGCAACTAAGGAACATCCTCCACCTTCAGGTTCCCCTATATTAGAAAAAGAGGCCTAGATAAAAGGTAAGATAATACAGTTTGCTACAAGGAACTATTTTTATCTCTATGACACATTAAACAAAAAGGAATGACATTTCCTCGTGCATTATGCATTAAAAATTATAGAAAAACTTAGTATTGAGTAGTACTAGCAGATATGGAACCAAGGCTGATTTTGAGGGAGTGTCACGGCTGCGACTGCACTAGACCTCCATATATATATATAGAAAGAAAAAAACTAGTAAAATTAAACTTTTGACTCATATTCGGTTAAGTCTTTGTTACAATCACTATTCCGTAGGTTCAACTATTCTAAGAAACTTAAATATAATTACAGGGTAAATGATAGTTCTTATCTCAATTGAAAGATATTGTAGTTAGAATTATTTTTCTTAGTTGATGTTAATTTCGGATAATTTAATTTGAGATTTTTTTTTTATATATGAGAATAGGCCTCAATTTATTTTTCTCATCGGGCCTAGTTGTCCTTGATGAATATCAGCTCCGGGCCTTTAGTATATCCAGGAGAGAAGATCAACAGTATGCGACGTTGCGCCAAACTTCATATAGGCGTGCGTGTTGTTTTTGTTGTGAACAAGTGCAAGCTTATACGAGGACCCAATAACATCACTGACCCTAGCAATCTAGGTTCAAGTGTTTTTGAAGCTCCCCTTTTTGTTGCAAACTAGTACGAACTATAACATGGAAACAAGGAGCATTTTCAAGATCACCGGCCTCTGTTTTTCATTTTATTATACACGTGCTTTGGTTTTGTACTTTGCGCCCATGTGACATTGGAGCCTAGTTGTGCTTTTTGCCTCTGACATCTATGTATGAATCTAAAAGAGTTAGTTTATGTTTACATCTCAATCAAAGTTTAAAGGAGTATCAAAAGATGGAAGCTTAATTAGTCCTTCTACTTACGATAATCTCTTCCTTTTAGTACCTTACTCTACAAGTTACAAACCCACTATCTTCATTAATTATCAACAATGTTTATTTGGTTTAGTATGGAGGGCTGTGACCAGAAACTGAATTTCATTTCCACAATTACGGAAATGGTGCCCTAGTGTATTTTGAAGTGTGTTTTGAGTTCATTAGGTACCCAACATGGAAACAATATGACACAGCACCAATTTTTGGAGTATCCTTAATTCCTCTAGACAGGGCCGGTCCTGAGCTCACAGGGGCCCGGGACGAACTTTCAAAATGAGGCTCCATACATAATGTAAAAAAAATAAAACAAAAGTAAAATAAAAAATATGCCTCCACCAAGATTTGAACTAGGAACCTCTTGTGTGCAAGTCTAATGTAATAACCACTACACAACAATTGCTTTTTGATAAGAATGGTCAATGGTAAATACTAGTTCTATTTTCGGTACAAAATTATTTATATATTTAAACAAAAAAAAAAATTTGGGCCCTTCTGGCCCATGGGGCCCTGGGCGGTCGCCCTGTCCACCCTGGGCCAGGGCCGGCCCTGCCTCTAGATGAAAATATCAGGCATTTGAAACTTGAAGTGTTATGTTCACACTTTGCCAATAGTTCTAAAGAAGATACAATTGGATGAAGGATATGATTATTGTCAAATTGCAAGAACGAACTATAAGTGGACTGTGGAAGCATAAAGAGAAACTTGGGACGACCAAGTATATATACCACGGTTTGGAATTACTAATTCTAGCTGAAAAAAGTTATATCAAATTATTTAGTTAGAAAAATATTTATAAGATTTATAGGAAAAGGGTAAGATGAGCAGGGAGACAAAGAAGCTTGCCTTACTAGAATTTGAGTAACTTGTTCCAGAATTTTATGCTGTGGAGTAATTATATCCTTCCACACTCAGTAGCAACTGTGGGTCTAGATTAAGTATTGCATCGTGAAATGCTATCACGAATCACAAGATTCACAACATTGTCAGAGTGCAAGTTGTGATCACATTTAGTTTAGAACTCATTATCCATGTTTCTTGTGTGAGATCAATTCATCTGATACATAAAACGAACAGGTTTTATTCCATTTGGTTCAGTTTGGTCCAAATGTTGAATATGAACTGTGGGTCTAGATTAAGTATTGCATCGTGACATGCTTTCACGAATCACAAGATTCACAACATTGTCAGAGTGCAAGTTGTGATCACATTTAGTTTAGAACTCATTATCCATGTTTCTTGTGTGAGATCAATTCATCTGATACATAAAACGAACAGGTTTTATTCCATTTGGTTCAGTTTGGTCCAAATGTTGAATATGAACTGCCTAGTATTATATGAATCTATGATAATAAAAACAACAAACTATCTTGTAGAAGTCTCACATTAGAATTGTGGTCATTGATTAGATGGCTATTTTTTTACGTCAAGTATAATGGCATAAAGGTCAACATGTGGGAAACAATTTGTCGAGGGAGGCTAGGAATGTCCGGTGAATGAAAAACGAAT
This sequence comes from Iris macrosiphon, assembly GCA_036927795.1. Classification (NCBI taxonomy): domain Eukaryota; kingdom Viridiplantae; phylum Streptophyta; class Magnoliopsida; order Asparagales; family Iridaceae; genus Iris; species Iris macrosiphon. The sequence goes on from JAYESA010000003.1 coordinate 128,231,755, forward strand.
CTGGTGAACTTGGAGCACAAAGGGATAGGCAAGCCGATGTGTGGAAGTTATGTTGCATGAACTGTTATGTGGGATGCTAGGAATGCCATTTTGAAAGAAAAAAGGGAACTTCATATATTTGAACATTCAGGGACCTTTGGATGGGTTTGGGAGAGGGGGGGTTGTTGTGTTGAAACTAGTAAAAATTTGTATTGAACAAGGTTGTGAAAAGCGCTAGGTGCTAGTCGGACGAACACCCTCCGTCTAGCGCTTTGTCCGCCTAGGCGGTTAAAAAAAAAAAAAAAAACCAAAAAAACCTACTGAAAATTGCAGAAAATGTCTATAAAATCCCAAAACATGCATAGTCAGTCGTTGGGGGGGACTAGGCAGGCGCCTAGGCGGACATTGGGTGGGCACCCAACGCCTAGTGCCTAGACGGCCGCCTTTTAGAACAGACATATTAAATGTGTGCTGTCTTAACACAGAGAGTTATCAAGAGTGACATACATTTCTCCCCATTTTCCATGTATTATTTACATTGGCACTTTTTTGTCCGGTCGCATTTTAAGGCTGTTTCCTCTCCAAGTCTCAAGGAAATAAGTAAAATAATAACTTGGGATGTGAAAACAGCTTATGATTCTTTATTTACTTGAATCAAGGTTAAAGCCATCTATAGTCAGCTCTTTTTGTCAAAGCTGGCTTTTGTAAAACAATTGGTATATTAAGATAAAACAACAACAACAACAAAACTTTTCTCCCAGACTCCCCCTATGTTGTTCTTAATGTTCTATATTTTCATTGCTGCTCCCAAGCCTGGATAAGAAGAAGGGCTGCATTAGGTAGCTGACACAGCGTAAAACATTCTCATATCTCTATGAAGTGAATCCCTACGAAATTGGTACGTTAAGATGATTCTTCCTAAAAAAAATCCCATATATCCACATTTTATCTTTTGTTTTTTCCGTATATCTTTGGAATGTTATTCCTTTTTTGATTCCCTATAGAAAATTGTATCTATCTTACCTCCTCGTCTAGGCCCTCTCTAGTCTGGGAAAACTTGGAGGTTTTTTCTTGCCTGCATGAGCTTAACTGCACACCCAAATGTAGATCAACCTACATGCAAACTAGTTGTCTAGGTTTTATGGCGTGGCTCTCTTATAGTCTTATGTCCATAGTTACCTTGGTTAGAATTTGGCACCAATCAGAGGGTTGATGTCAAGCTGACAATCCGTCATACAAACCTTTTCAATTCTCTTATGGAGCTTTCTTATGCTCCGTAGTCGACCCCATTTTTTTTGGGATAAGGCTTGGATGGATGATGATGATGATGATGAATTGTGATCTACAATCAGTTTATAGGATAACAAGTACCTATTGATTGGCTGAGTTGGACAGAGCTGGCTTTGGTATAGTACATAGCATTGCTTGACAAAGCTGACATTTATTGATTTTTACCAAAACAGAAAACTAACATGTTTGACATGACTGTATTTTAATTCCCCATGGACCCATATTTTATTCCTTTTCCCCACTTTCTGAGACACAACAAATCTATGCCATGTGGTGAACTCATCTCTGGGGTTGCAGCTCAATTGTCTAACTTGACTCTTCAGTCTCATAATCCATTTGTTTTTTAATTTCATGTCCTGATTGTTGAGCTAACTGTAATGCACAATATTCAACAAGTTCTTTATCTTCAGGATCTTTCACACGAGATACTATTTAGCAATGCGCTGATCAATTACTTTGGTACTTTCAGATTGCAGTACATGGCAGGAACAAGTGGGCAATCTTCAGCTTGACTATTGGATCTTAGGTCAAGAAATAGTGTAAGATCTTAAGATAAATATTTTTGATGACTTAGCTCCCTGATAGTATATTGATGTGCTCAGAATTGTACATCTGTTACTACTGGAATGTTAAAGGTACATACTAATTTGAGAATAATATCATTGTCCATAGGAACTATCAGATCTTAGCTTTTCTATGTTCTGTTTGCCTTTTCCTTTTGTTATTACATAATGTTTGGTTTACTTGTTCATATAAATGTGGTACTCTCTCTCTCTCTCTCTCTCTCTCTCTCTCTCATTGCATCACTTTTTCTCCTGATAATTAAGCCATTTAGACTTTTAAGAGAGAAATTCTGGGACCTGGTACCATTGTTTTGTTGCACAGCTAGCAGTGACGATGCTCCTTAGCTTGTTTACATCTCTATGCTGTTCATTTCTCACCCATCTAATGTGTAGCAAACATTTGTAGGAAAAGTATTACAATGTCAAACTCAATTCGGCCATGTAGTAGTATTAATTTTAGTATTAATTTTATTCTACTCACTTATGCTGTTTATGCTCATTATGATCTCCGAATGCTCTACTTTTTTCCAAGGAAAAAACAAAAACAAATTGATGTTCTCTAGATGGTCTAGGTTTTTTTAAGGAAAAAAAAACCACGAATTAACTTGTAGTATACATGTAATGCCAATTATTCTAAAGGTATCTTGCTTTTGGACATGGAGTAGAGTTGATTGTAGAGTCGACCCAAATTAAGTCATATATATTTGGAAAATAGATGTCTATATTGTTGATATTGGATTAAGTTTGGAGTTTTGGATATGGAACTGGTTATATATCACTAGTAACTTGCATTGCATGCACATAATTTTTTTTTTTTTTAATTAGAATTTGTTATAAAATATCGTTGTTCCGTGAAATCGAATCCACCTAGCCAAGAATGATGCCTCTTACCTTAACCACTGGCGGAGTTTCAGGTGGGCTGGCCAAATAACGAATGTAGTTATTTTCCTTGATGTAGTTCTTCTTCATATAATCAACGCATGCGATATTGTCTTCATATATTATTCAAGACATCATTGATAGAAGAGAATCTGTCCAAATTTTGAATATGCTCAATGACTGCTCGCAACCATATGCACTATCAGGTGGCATCATGAAGGGCAATGGACTAGGCATATTTGAAAAAAGTGACGACCATGGTTTGTTTTGTAGATTTTTAAGATATTGTTGTTTCATAAATGGTAAAAACATAACTACATTCGAATCTCATCTTGTGCGAGTCAGATAAATAATTAGCATCAACATTGCTGACAAGGTGGACATTATTCGAGGATTAACATATCTATATCTGATACAAAACTTTCTTAACACTCATATTGAATAAGGTGATTTGGCATGGTTGTGAATAACTAAGCACAATTGAGATATTAGTAGGTACTTAACAATCTTAGACAAGATAAGGAGGATACATGGTTAAGGGGTATGATGATATAGTAAAACCCTAATCGTATCCTGCTTTCCTAAACGAATCTAACTAATCCTAATCTATAGTACTATATAATAAGAAAAGTCCAGCTTAATCGTGAAACTTTTATTTTCAAATATAGCATTGTTCCAAAACTTAGACGTATCCGTCTGTACGTTGCTGTCCCTTTTCCTTTTGAACTTACTTCATTCATGACCGACAATAGATTGATTCTCTTTATATGTAGAACATTCAAACTTACTACAAGATGTATGTTAATGACTGATATTTGTTAGTTTTGTGTTCAGATCTCAGGCCATACCCAATACCCTAAACATTAAGAATTTTGATCTACTTATGAAAACCAGACTTATAATACTTTTTTAAAGCTCCTACATCACTTACATCTCTAACTTTATTTTGGCATCATGAATACATATTCTGTCGTAAGTAATAGTGTTCAACTTAACTAAGTAAAAAAGCTTTATAACATGAGCTTGTTTCCCCCCCCCCCCCCTAGAGATATGGTAAGTACTTCGAAATTGTCCTAATTTAATTTCCTTTGATGCTTCAAGACCCTTTTACTCTTTTTCCATTTGTTAACATTGTTGGTGGCATCCGGCACACATGGTTAGGAATCTAATTTTAAGCCTAAAACTCGCTTTATGGTGAAGCATGCAATTTATTCTTCTCTTTTGTTCCATCTTTTTATCCCTTTAAAGCATACTTTGTTTTCTATTTCTATTGTCTTTCTCTTATCATTCTTTAAAGCATTGTTTTAAAAAGAGGACTGTACCGACTAGTTCAACCGGTTGATCCATAAATCGGTAGTTTTTTCGGACTATATCAGTCTTTATCCCTTGTTTTTTTCTTTTTTCAAAAACTGGTTGTAAATGAACATTTTTTTAAAAATTAGAGTCCAGAAGGAATTGAACTTGTGCCACTTAAATTAACCCACTGGTTGACCCGGTTTGACCTGAACCAGTGCCTTGTCCGGATCATTTTCGATCCGGTTTTTAAAACACTTCTCTGAAGGGTTAATTAGACTCTGGGTCCACATGTCATACAATGGCTATATCAATTTTTTGATACACCCATCTGAATCAAAGTTTTACTCGAAAATATTGGTGTCAAGACAGCATGTGGCTGCATCTCCCTCAGCAATGAACTTGACAAATTAAACCCATCTGGTGAACCAGGCAAGGGAAATGCATGTCTATTGAGGCAGGTGCGTACTTACATCCGTTAGTTATCATCTCTTGCTTTTGATTTTGATAAGCAGTGGCTTATTCAGTAATTTCTAAGGATTAAAACCTTATTAACTGATGAACAGAAGTAGCTACAAAGTAATTAAGCGTGGTAGCTTCAGAGTTTGATATTGGATCAACCATTTCCGTTATTACTTCTCGACAATAAAGAAATTCGAAATTCAAAATCGGTTGGACTGAAGTGGACTAGAGTGAACTATGGTTGGGTTGACTCATATGAAAAACAAAAACAAAATATATGGAGAGAAAAAAAGGGAGGAATTGTGGTTCCACATCTGCTTTCTGAGTCCAGTTACTATTTTTTGTTGTTGTTGTTGTTGAATCTATAAATCGAGGTTGAAGATCATTATGCCCTCACCTCACCTTCGCTTCCCTGGTCTTATATCATGATCATAGGCCTTTGAATTGGTAATGTTCCCTTTCTTTCAGGTGCAAGGGCATGCCAGAGAGTCCTGTAGTGTAGGAACACAATATGTCGGCCGGTCACGAAATTGTCTGTTAGTGGGACACATGGTTGCCATACGTAACAATTGGCAAGAGTTTTGCACTCCAGTGACGATTTATGAAGTAAAAAATTCTAAAAAAAAAAAAAAAATTCTAAAATTTTGGTATCATACAGTACTCGTGAAGCATTCAACAAAACTACACGGAATATGAAATTGTGGTTGTAAATGTAATGTTCAAAATCACCAACGGGCTACATAGCATGTGCTGCTATGCCAAGGCCCATTCCTCTCGAATAAATAGCCCATCATCCAATATATGCGGTACCAAGATTAGACTAAAAGGCCTATGCAGCTAAAGAATGGCAGCCCATTGTCCAAATTAGCTTATGGTTTATATTTTAAAAGTATATTTCTAACTTCTAAGGCCCGTTTGAGTAGGGAATATAGGGATCGAAAAACTTTGATAGAGGCTAAATTCCAAGAATTATTTAAGGAAACGTAGTTTGACAAAAGTCAAATAGGAATTAAGCAATTAAGAGCTATGACAAAGTAGCATTTCCTAAGTGTTATGAAAGTGAAAGAAAGCAATAAAGAGGAAGCTCGTTGAGTACAAAATCCAAATAGTCAAGCATAGCCAATACTGACTATGTTTGTTAGTAAAAAATTTTCACTATACACTACTTAGTACTTTAAAATACTCGAACAAGTAGGATAATTTTTTTTTTTTTTTTTTTTTGCACTGTAAAATGTTCATCAATATATAGTGATAAAATTTATATTTTGAGCTTACAATTTAACACTTATCTTGTAAGTACAAAAAAATAAATAACATTTAACAGATTAAACTATTACAAAATATGTCCAAACAATCTTAATCACTTATTCTTCCCATTTTATTTAGTTCTAGAAACACAAAAAGCAGAAGAAGAAAAACTACTTTCAAATTTTTCAAATTATCAAATATTTTTCGGTGCAAAAACAATCTTTTGAATATTATTAAACAAAATTTTGATTTTATTATTATTTGAAGGTGAATTTGAGAATTAAATAGTTTTATGTTGACAAAAGTATTTGAGAGTGAAATTATTTTTTCATTTGTACTAACAAATTTATGTTTAAAATAATGCCTTAATATTTGAGGACGAAATAATCAAGTCATACATTCATAATGTACTTTGAAGTGATGAAAAAATAAATAACAACACTTTAAGGTGTACTATATAATTATAAAAAATAAACGTCATTTTACTTTAAAATATATAATGTTCAACACTTTAAAATACTAGCACTATATAAGAATAGAAAAAACAAACAAAAAAACCCTCGTGATGCTCAAAATTGCATCTTGAGGCCCAAAATAAAAATAAAATAAAATAAAAAAAGGTAAATGTAGAAGGAGTTGGGTTTGTGAGAGAATAGTAGAGAATGATAAAATGAGCTTTCGTCTCAAAAATTGCATGGTCAAAAATTAATGTGAAAAATTTTTAATGTAAATTTAGAATTGGACTACAAATTGAGACATATTATTTTACAAAATGATTTCCTACATTCTGAATCTAGAAATTTTCAGATTCAATCTATAGTTTCTGTGGATAAATTGGACCTGAAAATCTAGAAATTGAAACTTATGATTGTATCTTACTTATTTTTCAAATGGAGCTTCTGCATCCTGAATCTAGAATCTAGAAATAAAAATGGACCTCAGCTCTTAGTCCTTTAGTCATTCGCGACTATAAGTGTTTCAAAAATAAAAAAAAATTGACCAAGGTATAATCTTCTAACCTATTTTAGCATTTAATGTGTTTTCGACTCGAATTTTGATCTGACTTGAACATCGGTGAGGCACCAATCAAGAATAATATGTCTACATAGTAATTGGGACATATTATTCTTTCGGTGGTTTGATGGGTACTCAATCCGATCGTCTTCATCCTCAAATTTCTTGTGGTGCAATCGTAAGCATCACTAACAACTAACCGCGTGGAATTTGCGGAAAGTGCAAAAGACAAAAATAATAATAATAATAATAATAATAATAAATAAAAATCAAGAAGACTTTTAAACTAGATAGAAGCACAAAGAAGCTTATGGAGAAAACTAATATTTTTTTAGTTATCAAATATTGAAATATTTTAGCAATTTTTTTTATCCAAAATATAGAAACTAGTATATAATTCTACTTTTAAAAAAAAAAAAAAACACAAGAGATGCCTTCATTTTGGACGAACATTCAAAATCTCGGTTAAGTAAGCTCGTATGCTCCCTTGACTTACACGTGACACTGTAAAATGACAGAAATACTCTCATTATGGAACATTTTTTGCGAGAAATTTATGATTATCTGATTTATTATGGATTTTGAACACTATTTTGAACAAGTGAATAACTTTTCGCCAGCCAGAAATAAACCTGGATCAGGACAGCCAGAACGACGGTCCAGAGCCCACAGATTAAAGGGACACAAATATAGATATATCTAAAATAGTAATCATATAATCATGGGCCACCTTTAACCAAAAATAGTTGTGGTACAGTGGTTATCATGTTAGTTTGGCACTCTAGATGTTCTTGGTTCAAATCTTGGTAACAATAATATTTTTTATTTTTACTTATTTTAGCTTCTTATTTTTTTTTCACACTATATATGAGAGCCATTTTGAAAGTTCGTCTTAGGCCCTCGTGAACTCAGGATTGGCCATGTTGCCAGCTGAACTAGATTTGGTGAATATGTGTAAATTTTCGGTTCCATTATATTTTGAATTTTTGTACCTTACGTTAACACATAGACACACAATGGCTACGTGACCATCCTTGTCACGTGTTTGACAAGCATTATGTAAGCAAATATGAACAAAAATAAAGAAACATATTCTAATATGGGACACATTTGGTCGTGGGTTTATTTTGTGTTATTTTATAGCGTTACGTGTGAGTTAAGTGAACATGTGAGCTAACTTAATTGAAATTTTAACTATACCATCAAAAAAAAAATCTCTTAAAGTTTTTTAAATAGTAAAAATATCTATTCTTTTTATATTTAAAATAGAATATTTGGTAAAATATTCCAAATATATATATATATATATATATATATATATATATATATATATATACACACACACACACTGCTAGCTCCCATGGGAGCGGATCTCCGCCGCTCCCAACCGTTGGATTGCGGGGGCCCCACACGTGGCCCCCACACAGGACTCCCAATCCGATGATTCAAGAGGACGGGACTTCGACGGGACTACGGAATATATATATATATATATTCAATTGATATTATACCTTCTTAGATGTAGGGATATTGAGATTACCTCCACGTTAGATCAAAAGTCGAGAAGACCTTTCTGAAAGTGTAATTAAAACCTCATTAGCGATACTTTCAAATTTTATTAACGACACTTTCAGGAGGGTCTTCTTGACTTTTGATCTAAAAGAAAGATAATCTCAATATCCTACATCTAACAGGAAGATAATATCAATTTTCCAAATATATATATATATATATATATATATATATATATATATATATATATATTCGTCCATATCAAGGAAATCGACAACTTAGCCTTGTCTTGGTTTATATGGTACACATAGAATAGAAGATAAAGGCAAATTAGTCAAACCTTTTTGTATAGCTTAAATGCTCACCCTATCATCTTGAGGTCTAGTTGACCTGCTTTAGTCTCATTCACTTAGCCGAAAGAGCAAAGTAAACCCTTTCACATAAGATGCCAACATGCCATTACAATTCCTTTCTCCTAAAAAGCTACCAATTTCTACCACACACTACACTATTAATTAAGAATATTCAAGAAACACAATAGGGACATCCATTTCAACTTTTGTCACTTGATATTCATGAATATCCTTAGCTTTTCTTACTATTCCAATGAAAAAAGATCTCTACATACATGTTTCTTTCACCAAGGTGGAAACATCACCCGCTGTGTTTAATTAGCATCAAATCTTCTTTTAGGACATGGATACATATCAATTAGGTCATGTTTCATTTGTGAAATCATGATCTTAAAAAGAAATGCCATTTTTTTTTTTCATTTGGATGCCCAAAAAAAAATGAACAGAAAAGATAAAGAAAAAAAATAATTTTTTTCCACCCAACCCAAGAAGGATTTACTTTTTCTTCCAATATTTTGAATTTATTACAAAATTTTATTAATAAAATATCCTTGTTCAAGGATTAATTTGACTATTTTCATTGTATTTTCAAACATCAAATTTTTTTAATAAAAAGTTATAATTTTTTATGTCTATCGAAAGAGCAAAAAATTAATTTTTTTCTCTTTCGTTTCAGACAGGGACGAAGGACAAGGTGGGTTGTTCCGGCCTATAATCGACTAAAGAAAAATTATGTAGTACTTTGTTCTAGTGATTCGAGTGCTTTAGTCAAGTAATTTGTAACTTAGTTCGATGACCACATTAATCTAGTAGTAGTGTTTTGTTCAAATAATGTATTTGTTGATACCACTACTTGTTTCCAGTACAAGTGGTTTATTTTTCTTCAAATTTGATTACTTAGTTTTCAAGTATTACTTGTAACCAAAGTCCCAAATTAATAATTCAATAGTGTAATGACCACAGTAGTTTGTAGTCCGCGGTTAATTACATACTCTAGATAAGTATTCAAGTCCCAAAATAATTTGTGTTGATTTTTTTTTATATAGTAAAATTTTAGTTTAATTTGAGGTAAACTAAAATTTTGGTCCGTCCTTGATTTGGGAAAACAAAAGAGGATTTAGTTTTAATTAGTCTCGCACTAAAGATTGTACAAACACATAATTAAGCAAACACTTTTAAAACAGATAGAAGCACAAAGAAGCTTATGGAGACGGTACACATGGATTAAATAAGAAAGTGATCCATGTCCATTATAATTATATTAATTTCGTACTACCGGAAATTTTTCTCTTCGTTTGAATATGTACACATATTTGGAGTGTGTTGTCGTCTATGCAGGATTTGTTAGAAATATTTTGAAGTTTGCGACAATCATCGTTAAGCATCTGTGGTGTCTGAAATATATTAATTTCATATTTCACAAATATTGTCATATACTATATAGAAACCTCCAAAAGGAGCCTCACTCTTATTAATTTATTTGTCGCATCTCAATAGAGAACATCTTTTATTATACACATTCCCACAAAAGAGATCTAGAGTATGCAGTGAACACCTGCGTGCGTACACCATAGAAAATATTAGATTATCCTTGCCACAAAAAATATATGCAAAATAGACATATAAAACACAAAAACCTAGCTCTTTACTACTACAACCAAACCCAGGAAAGAGAAAAAAAAAAATTGAACTAATTAACTACATACATTAGTTCAAGTTCAAGCTCAAGATACCGAACTCGAATGACTCTTGTGGTTACCGAAAAGAAATATAAGATCTCGGCTGGGTGGCAGAAGCTCAGTGGATCGAACCACATGGGCGCATTATTCCTTCCATTTATAAATGGTGGGAGTTAGGGGACAGTGGGCCCAAAGACATGCAATACAGTGTGCGTAAAAGTCCCGAGCGTTACGTCGGTCCCCGTGCGTTATGTTTGAAAGTCAAAAGAAAAAATTCAAGCTCAAAGTCACGCTAATCGTTTTCATATCACTATCAGAACTGGTTCTTCTCTTGTTTCGTAAGTCATAAATGATCATTTTTCTTGTACTGAAATCGATGTCTCGGTCGGCAGGATTCATTGGCTACGGCTAAGGAGAGGGAACCACCGCCCCTGGAAGGAAGACTGGTAGGACACCATGAATAGGAGAAGAACGAGGACCAGATCGACCGACGCCCCACGGTGAGCCCCCGGCGCGGTGGAAGGAGTCCCTCTCGGGAAGTGACAAGGAGAAGGGGACACCCCGCCCGCCTCTCGATAGCCATTGGACTGCCAACAGGAGCACCAGAGGGGACAGAATGAGCAGGATCCTCAAATGAATTCATGTCAAACAGGTACAAGCCTCCAGTTACATGTCCCCTACCGACAGTCTTTCCAGACTTCAGGTCCTGAAAAATACAACCATCAGAAAAAAAATGTTCCCGAGCATTGTAAATCATGAGTAATCCGACTAATTGATAGTAAACTGAATGGATTTTCAATTGTATGTAATACTGAAGTGAATGACAATTCGGAAGAAAAACGGGCACTTCCTTTTCCACGAACTATCAGTGAACCCCCATTCGTCACACTAATATCAGTCACACAATCCACCGATACATAATTGTGCAACATACCTGCGTCGCCTGTCATATGAGCGGATGAACCAGAGTCATCACCAACTGCTTCGACCTTACCACACACGACGTTGAGTACCCAACTGTAGATCCAGAAGTAAAAGCTTCATCACGACGTTGAGTTTGGAAATTGATAAAATCGACATAGGTTTATGTTGTCATCTGCACTGATAGTTCGTTATTATCATGTGTATGTGATGCAGCGTTGGCGGCGGGTGATTTGGAACACTGCCACTGAAAGTGGCCTTGTTGTCCATAGTTGAAGCATGTACGCACTCTTCCTCCATCATGACCGTCATTGTCCCGTCCACCATTGCGGTCAGTATATCAGCCACCACGTCGACTACCACGACCACCACAGAATCCACCATGAGCCGCACCCAGGGCAGACCGATCAGCAAGGGACTCACCCGTAGTAGTCTCAACGACTTTCGTAACTCATAGGGCATAAACGTGGGCTTCCATCAAAGACGGACCCTTGGCCCAAGCAATGATTTGAGAACATGCAGAGTTACTACTAGAATAAGTCAAATTAGCGACGTCTGGAAATATCTCGAAATGACACTCAAACGTCGCTAAAAAATTTAGCGACGTAATTAGCGGCATTTCAGTGAAGTCATATTTTAGCTAGTCGCTGACAGGAAAAATATCGCAAAATATCACTATAGCGACATTTAGGTGTCGCTAAATTTTTTCATATTAGCGATGTTCCGTCGCTAAATTACCGACGTGTCATTTGCCGCTAAACGTCGCTAATTTTTTTTCTATTTAGCGACATTTTACAACACATTAAGAGACATTTTACTGACCTGTAAACACCGTAATGTCAGCCATTTAGCGACGTCTAGCGACAAAAATAGCGACATATTTAGCTACGTCGTTAAATAAATTGTACTAATTACGACCTCGAAGTCCTGCACGGGCCATCACTAAAAATGTGTCACGACCCGCATTCGGTATAAGAGCATGAGTACTTGGGTACGTCCAGCCTACGCCGCAGCATCGACGGTAGATCGTCATTTGGGTAAACTATACTATCTAACAATAATGATCATCAAGATATATAATGCCACCAATGAAATATGAATACTCAATCACAGAACTATAAGATGGAACATCGCACGAATATGATATAAAAAATTGAAGAGTCAAAATACAACTCACAAGATAGAATATAATATCTAATAAGTCTCAAAATATAATAAATTACTAATTGTCAAAGCTGGAGACAAATCCAGTACAATATAAGCCTATCTACAAAGCTACTGGTAAAGTGTTGTATGTCTCAACCGGGATGAGTCCCTCCTGAGCCATAGTCTCTAGCTCTAAACCAACTACGTTCTGAGGTCCGTAGTGAGTGGCATACCACTCCTCAGTGTCATTTGAAAAAAAATATTCAGTCAGGAAAGGAGCAAAGTACATCTCTAGCAGCAGTTCCAATAAATTATAAAGACTATGTAACAGTAAATAGAGAGCATAAACAAGATACAATATACAAGAACAAGAGATATACAAGATAGAAATACTGTAATTAAATACAAGGAAATGAGCATCATGAATAAGAGCAAGAAATACTACTACTATGTGAGTGAGTACTAGGTTCGACATATGATCGGCTTGGAAACTTGCACAAGGATTAGGGCCTGGTTAATCATATGTGCGTGTATGATCAACATTCACAAGTAACAAGGCATGCACAAGGAGAGTATGATCACATATCTACAATAATACTCCCCGTCCCGACGGGTATAGTGGATCCAACAATGGTACGCTATGACACGGGATTCACTGAATAAGCTAGTCTCCCCAGGAATCAATGTTTGTATATGTACAAGAAGAACAATAAACAAGGCTTGTACAATATACACCATAATACCAAGGAATAACATCTCATGACAAGATCCTAATATACCAATTTGTGTAATCATCATGTCAAAAAATCAATGATATCTACACTAAATACAAGAAATATAGAGGATATCAAAAATGAGAAACTATCAAAGAATATACTCGTCTGGAATCTGGTGAACAGTATCAAAAAGTCTGGAACAATGCCTCAAAGACCTAAATATGAAATATTACATTAATACAAGATTCCAAAATGAATACAAGTTAAACTAGTCAAATTGTAGGTTATTAAGTCATTTTTAGGTCAAAACAGTCAAACTAGGTCAACTCTAGGTCAAACTAGCTATTTCTAGGTTGTATTAGTCCACCTCTTGGATATTGGGTCCATTCGCTATGTATCTAGGCTATATTAGCTATATTAGGATACTAGGATAACAATACTATTAAGTATCAAGATACACAAAATACTATATATAAATATACTATATAATATATACAATATCCTATAGCTAATACTAGCACTAGATGGATAACTTGGATTTGGGCCATATTGGTAACACACTATCTACACCATCTTGATACCCAATATTAATGCCTAGGGTGAATACCCAATACCTTGAGTTGATACCCATAACTTAGCATTATCTTGATAAGGTATACTAAACTAACATTAACTAATACTATCTAACTATATATATAGAACTGACACTACCTCATACTTACATCTCATTCTAACATAATCTACACTAACATCATATATCAACTAACAACTACCATAACAACTATAAAATACTAGCAGTAACTTAACCTCCTAACTATTAGCTAACTACTAACTAGCAACACCTAAACTAACAGAAACAGAAACTAAACACTAACTATCAGTCATCAACCAATCTCCAACAGACTTCAACCAACAGCCAAGCCCCAACCCTTGCACTGCTACTGCATATGTTTGCAGCTCCCATAGCAGCTGTGATGCTGCTGCTGTTGTCCTCCTACTGTGCACACAGTGCACCGCATACAACAGTAGCCCGACAGTGCTGTGAGCACTCTAACAAGCCCACAATCCACTGTCAAGTGACAGAACACTGATGTCCAAAGACCTACAGACCCCCATATCATTTGGTACCCTCTCCATCAGTCCACACACACTTGTACGAGCACAAATCAGTCCTCAAAGCATATGAAACAGTCCACATATCTCCCCAATAGTCCACAAGTATAACACACAACCATAGACACTTCTAACACCACATAGATAAAGTAATAATATATATATATATATATATATATATATATATATATATATATATATATATATATATATATATATATATATATAATAACCATACTAATTAGATATACACAACACCAAAATAGAGTATCAAACTCACCAACACAAATAACCAAACACTTAGAGTGCATCGCACCCGTATCACACTAAATCTATAATACGCTTGCGATACGCCCCCAACACAAAACCCAACGTATCACAAAGGATACGAGCAAGTATAGAATCATAATTATAAGCAATATAAAGTGCTAGCTACATCACTAAGTGTCCGTGTTAAAATATGGCATGTGTATCACCCGTATCAAAGAAAAAATCCCCAAATCAACCCGTATCACCAAATTACCATAATATGACCTACACGTATAAAATTATGGATACGACACTAGTCTCACACAATCAAACACATATCAATTTGGTCTAATTGACCTATTGACCAACACATGTTGCACAAATTTCGGATTTCTACCAAATTGGGCACAAAATATATCATAACATCCAAAACAAGGGTCCCTAGTAGTCAATTCTTTTTCCTATAGGTAGTCATAGTCCCTAGATGGGTTCCTAATGATTAAACTACAGATTTAGAGTCTAATTAGAAGAGAAAAACTGAATTGTACATATTAGAAGATGGATTTCTAATGCAAGTCTCCAATTGGATACAAAGAGCCATCAACTTATGCAATCTTCACCTCCTTGTAGATCATTGCCTCCTTCTTGCTCCAATAGCCTCCAATGGTGAGTAAAGAAGGAATTGGAAAAAAAAATTGGGGAGGGATTGGTGTAGGGAAGAGGGCATTTGGAAAGAAAAATTTCTAAATCTAAATTTGGAATGAAGAAAAGAGAGGAGAGAGAAACTCATTTTCCTTAAATAGTGGTCGGCCCCTCCTTGGCCTCTAAGAAAAGTACAATATCTATTTTATCCCTATGGGTTTGTCATGAAGAAAAGGATTAAGGAATGAAGGTTCTAATCTTGATGGTTTGATTGACTAAATGATCAACTTAATGAATTGGGCTTGTGGTTGGCTCAAGTCTAGCTAACATAAATGTTAGTCCATGATTCAATTCTAATCTAGTTAGGTCCACTAACACAAGTCCAAAAATATAATATAACATCTAATAATAAATAAATAATATAATAAATAATATAATAAATAAATAAATATTTAATATGCATAATAATTAATAATTATGAAATGACCAAAATATCCTCAGTCAGAAAAGTGGTAGTGACACTCCGTCCTCGTTTTGTCCGTAGGTGCGTATGGAGGATCTCGCTGATACGGAGACGGCGTCGGATCAACCTATGTCATCTGCTTATCTGTCTCCATAGTTCCGTCAGCAGGAGGAACGCTGGACGAGGGAGTAGTCTCAGGCCTGGAAGTACTCGTCCCAGAAGTGTTGTGTCACTACTACATTTTGTCACTACTACATTTCTAGATGATGGTATTTTTATCTTTAGCATATTTATTATTTAGTGATTAAATATTTATATATGTGCTACTAATTAATTATATGATATTGTGCTATTTAATTATTTGTTAGTGGGCTAGCCTATTTTATTTGGACTTGTCTTAGTCGACCCATTAGTTTGTCATGTCACATTGAGCCCAACATTAGACTAGGCCTATTAGATCCATTCTCTTAATTAATTAAAAAAATTAAATTAGTTTCATGAAGAATTAGAAGCTTCCTAATATAGTCCTTCCTAATTAAACCTCATGACTAACTAATAGGGGTATCATGGACATACATTGCTTGGGAAGGGGGAAAGAGGGGGCCGACCATTAGAGAATCTCTCTCTCTCTCTCTCTCTCTCTCTCTCTCTCTCTCTCTCTCTCTCATTGGTTCATTCATTCTAGATCCCCAATTGTGTTTGTCCCCAAATTAACTCATCCCTCGACCAAATTTACCTTAATTTAATCTTATTTTATCTCAATTTCATGATTTAAGAAGAATTGGAGCTTGGATTATAAGGAGCACTTGAAGGAGAAGGAATTGACAAGAAGATTGTGTCCTAATTATATCTATTGAGCATTTCATTGGGAATCCATCTCCCAATATGTAAATTCTTAATTCCCTCTATAATTTGGACTCTAATTCATGCATTTAATCAGAGATCCTTCTTTGACTTAGCATATTGCGGCTTACTTTGGTATTCTGCAAGGTGTGGTAGGCTATGTAAGTCCTAGTATTTATCCAGTATTCTGGGAGCGGGACGTGACAGTTCTGAACCATGTCCTCCATTGATGGTTTCATCGAATTCATTAACTGTGTGAACAATCGACTATATGTCTTCCACTGCTAGTATGTGGAATCACTCATTGTTGGGGGATTGTCCGTCAGATGCTTGGACAACCACATTCTTCGAAGCGTCTTCTCGACCTTCTTACGTCATGTCGAGTAACCATCTGGTTCATCCAACCGTCTATAGACAAGTCGAACCTATGAATCCGTCATGCCAGTGCCCGATGTCTCCGTCACTATATTTTTGGCACTGGTAGCACTGCTATTCGCCTCAGTGTTCGTCATCCCTTCAATGTTCTCGATTCGACTGTTGTTTGGTCGTCCCATCAACTCTGCTAATGCGCGATCAACGTAGCCAGAACCGGCTTGCGCAAGGAAAGCAGAGATTGAAGGTGGATCACACAAGCCAAGCAGAGAAGCAACCCAGGTTATTTCTGTTAAATCCTAATGTGGGTACCGAGTTAGGAACAAAGATCCACGCAAACCCATGCAGGTCTACTATGTGTAAACTCCTGATGCCCCCGTCGAGATACAGAGGTACGTTCATGCAAACAAATCATTGTTTACCCTATGAAGATCCCAACGTAGGGGGTCTGCCTCTCGGGCAAGGGAGGATGTCGCTAGGGCAAAAGGGAGCGTGGATGCTACTAGAGCAGGAGGGAGGGGGGCTGCCGCTCGGACAGAATTTTTTTTGGCTAATCCCTTACGGGGGGCGGGAGAATGGGGGTTGCCGCTCGGGGGAGGGGAGGAGAAGAAAAAGAAAAGAGAGGAAAAAAATGTTTTTTTTTTAGTTTTTTACTTTTAGAAAAGAGAAAATGATATGCTTTGATACCATGTAAAAAAAAATGAAATAATTGATTAATAAAGAGAAATTACATAGATGACTAACATTCTCCTTATTCTTTATTCGATGTGGGACTAAATAACATAAACAATACTAACAAGAAATATTTTGAAGTTTGCAACAATCATCGTTAAGCAGCTGTGGTGTCTGAAATATATTAATTGCATATTTCACTCATATATAATATAGAAACCTCCAAAAGGAACCCCACTCTTATTAATTTATTTGTCGCATCTCAAGAGAGAACATCTTTTATACAAATTCCCACAAAAGAGATCGGTAGGGGGTGTGCATATGTAGTGCACATAAACTATTATATGCAGTGAACACCTACACCATAGAAAACATTAGATCCCTGCCACATAAATATATGCAAAATACACAAAATACAAAACCCTAGCTCTCTTTACTACTACGTACAAACAAACCCTAGGAATTAATAATTAACTACATTACACTTAAACCAAGTTCAAGCTCTCAAGGTCAAGGTCAAAGTCAAGATATTCTTTCTTTTGTTTCGTGCATCGTAAATGATCATTTTTTCTTGTAGTGAGTGAGTGGCAGTCAAAGCGACCGATATCTGTATCGGCGAGCGGCTAGCGTTCATCGGGTACGGCTACGGCTAAGGAGAGGGAACCAGCGCCCCTGGAAGGAAGACTGGTAGGAGACCATGAAGAGGAGGAGAACGAGGACCAAAGCGACGCCCCATGGCGAGCCCCCGGCGCGGTGGAAGGAGTCCCTCTCCGGGAGGGACAAGAAGAAGGGGGCGCCCCCCCCGCCCCCCGCGGTCGCTCGATAGGCAGTGGAGCGCCAGCAGGAGCAGCAGAGGGGACAGGATGAGCAGGATCCTCAAGTTGTCCACGACGCCCTCCAGCAGAGAGTCGTAGCTTAGGTACCACGACATGGCCACGAAGAGGAAGAGGGTGGCGAGGAAGAAGCACAGATGGAGAGGGAAGGGAGGGCTACTGCTACTGCTGTGGTTGTGGTCATTGTATGAGGAGGTGTTGGGGGTGTAGGGAGTGCTCTGGTAGTAGTAGCCATCACTTGACATTCTTCTTTAAATTGTATGTCACTCTCTCTAGCTCACTCTTGATATGTTTTTCTTCCCTTGTGAATAATACATGAGGAAGAGATGTGTTGGTATATATAGAGAGAGAAAATACATATACGAATAATGCTATTCTTCTGACCAAAATGTTTTTTCAAATCATTCTTCCTCATATGGCCTCCTAATATGACAGCTAACATAACATATTTTAAAATTAAAATTAAAATTAAAAAATTAAGAAAATTAATTTTTTTAATTAAATTTTGTCACGTTGCTGCTATATTGTTGTAAAGAAAAGGTCAATAATATCTTTTTTTAAAAATATCTATAACATCTGGTCATTCATTGACAAATATTATATTATGTATTAATTGTATATTTGTTTAGTTGTCTTTTATACTAATTTTTCTATAATAGATTAGCATGATGGTAGAAAATCTCTTGTATAAAGCTATGTCTATTGATTCAATAAAATTTATTCAAAGACAAATATTGTTTCACTTTGTTTATACATATTAGATGTCACATAATACTATTTAATATATCACGTCATATGACACACATGTGCGTGTGAAAGAATAGTTTGAAGAAACATTTTCAATATTACTCATATATGTATTCTCTCTCTATAGGAAAGAAAAGACTGTGCGTGGGGACAATGCAATGGTATGGCAATTTACTTGCGTCGAGGGGATTCCTTACATTGGAGAGTAAGTCCAAGATCTACATGGGAGATGCTCTCCCAGTGAGGAAGAAGAGCTAGCTAGCTAGCTACTTGGAAAGTGACTAGGAAAGTGGTGGTCCTTGTCACTCTTCTCAGAGTTTTTCTTGCTTCTTAACACAAACTTCGAGTCATCAAGTAAACTCTCTATATATCTCTAGTGTAGTGGTGACTCAAAAGTTTTATCAATTGGTAACGACAAGAATAGATTGAGCTACATGCATCTCGCAATTTACATCTTCTTGCAAACTTTTTCATGTCGGCGAAGGACCAAAAGAATTATTCAGAACAATTTATAATTGGCTAAAATGTTCTCTAGCTCCAAATTAAATTTATATATGAAATTGCACGAGTAGTCACAAATTGAAAGAGGCATGACTGGTCCCCTTTTTAATTCTCTTTTCTCTAATTGATCTTACTTAAGTGAGGAAGAAGTATATATTGATTTCTCAACCTTATCTCACTAGGAGACGTGACAAAAATATAATTAAGAATTTATTTTCATTTCTTTACATGTCTTGTTCTCTTAGTTTTTTTTTTTTTCTGACATAATGTTCTAAATTTTTTTGCACATATGGTTCGATTCATTTTCATTTCTTTACATGTCATGTTCTCTTAGTTTTTTTTTTTTTTTTTTTTTTTTTTTTTTTTTTTTTTTTTTTGAGATATCAAACATAATGTTCGGGACTTTTTGTGCACACTACGTTGCATGTCGTAAATAGAAGGAATAATACGTTCCCGTGATTCGATCTACTGATCTTCTGCCACTCAGCCAGGGTCTTATACCTCTTTCTGGTAACCACAAGGGTCACTCGAATTCGGTTACTTCTCCATCCTTTATTTGTTAGCAAACATTAAATTAAAAAAAAAAATTCCCTTTTATGGGAGCTTGAAAAAGTGGAAATGATACACACAATGTAAATGCAAGAGTAAAAAGAAGGAAAAAAAAAAATTAGATGCCACATTAGCACTTATCCATCAATGGGATGTATATAAAGTTGGCTTAATTTCAACTTGATACCCTCAACAATTCAATCTTTTCAATTTAAAATTTTAAACTTTAATATCGTACCAATCACTGATCTCAACTATTGAATAAGTCGATATCCTCCATTAGTCATAGATTAATTTTTCGGTTTCAACAAAAATAAAAAATATATTTTGACTAGATTATTTCTTCATTCCTCTTGCGGATAGTTGAAATGACCACGAATGAGAATGACATTTTATCATTTAGAATTTTTCATTAACACTGTTAAGATAGTAAGTTGTACAATTATAATTGAACTATTTAGTTGTCTTATAATATTAAAATTTATAATATCAAGTTGAAAAAAAAAAAATTTGAGGGTATCAAGTTGAAACTTAATTAGCCTATAAAGTTCTCATATTATGCCTTAAATATCTTGTTTGTCCTCCAATTCAGCTTGTGTGTGATCAGCAATAATATTATGCATTAAAATCTTCTATATAATAATAATTTATTTTAGTTGTCATCTTGTTAATTAATAGCTCTGGATTAAGTCAGGCAGAAAATAAGCATGAGAAAATCTACATTGTAAACTGTGGAGCCTCAAATTCCCACTCGATAATAGATTTTAGCAGAAAGTTCTTTATAGGGTTCTTCTATTTAATAATACTATCAAGATATACAAATTCAATAGGGATCTCTAGTTCCTTATAGCATCTCCAACACAATTGTGAATTTGGAAAAAAATTGTTAACATATAGGAATGACACAATTTTATTTTATTTTTAAAAATTAATGCAATTGTCAAATAATTTATAAAGCTTAAGTAACAAAAATTATAGAAGACATTGTGAAATTGATTGTCTAGTTCTAGACAATTATATTTGACAATGTCTTCATCTTCATATCACCAATTATAAAAAAAAAAAATTAAAAAAAAGAGAAAAATGTCTTGGAAGTTAAAAAAAGTAAGCATTTCAATACTTTTGAGTTGGATAAAACTTTTCTACTTTATTTTATTTTTTGTGAATATAGTCTTGTCATAAGTAAAGTGCAAAAAATTTCTCCTTAGATTTACGTTTTTGCATTTAAAGCCTCCTGGCTTTAAAAAAAAAAAATTTATTTTTTTTATTTTTACTCGGTTTACACCCATTTTTTATTATGCCATTAACAAACGTTATTTTAGACATAAAATGACTAATCTACCGCTACAAAATCCGATTCCTAAATATAACCATAATCATAATTCTCCTAATTAATCCAAATCATAATCCTTCCCCCTCTCTCTCCGGCCGGCAACCCTCCCTCCCCCCTCCCCTCCCCCCTCCCCTCCCCCCCTTCGACCGGCGGCGGGAGGAGGAGGAGGAGGCTGTGGGAGGAGGAGACCGACGGCGCGGGTAGGAAGGGTGGAGAAGGAGGAGGGGAGGAGGAGGAGGCACAGTGGGAGGAGGGAGGAGGAGACACGGTGGGGGAGGAGGAGGGGGGAGGGCTGGAGGAGGAGGAGGAGGAGGGGGTGAGGGCTGGAGGGGGTGAGGGGGAACGAGGAGGAGGAGGAGGATGAGGGGGTTGAGGTGGAAGGGCAGTTTAGGATTTTTTTTTTTTTTTTTTTTTTTTTTTTTTGTGTAGCGTTCAATCCTAACGTTTGGAACATTTTGATCAAAAATTTTATTGAGAGATAATTTATTTGATGTAAGCGTCTAATAGGTCTTATTTTGCTTACGAGACAAATTTAAGAAAAAAATTTGTACTTTACCGTATAGAAAAGACATTGTCTTGTGTCTCATGTCACATAGGATTGGAGATGCTCTTAATTACTTATTATCAAGTATAGCTTAATTGGTAAACCAATCAGCACTTATGTAGAAGATCCCTTAGTTCAAACCTCTTAATTCTCCAACTTGTCTTTTTACATATTATTTTCTCTCTCCCATTGTTCTAGTTCCATATGAACTATAATTTCTAGCTCTGTGTCTCTGCTTATAGGGAGCTCGATATTCACGAAACTAAATCATACTAGTGTTGGAGTGGGTGGGGTTCCCAACATATGTGAAGAATATCCCGAAGTACGACGAGCGTCATCCGTGTGTCGAAAAAGCTTGAAAAGTGCATCGGACGTCGTATATTTGAACATTTATTGTAAGCAAATATTATATTAAATTTATATCTTTGACTTTAATTATATATTTATGATTGGATCTTTCATATATTAACTTTCTATATAATTGGATTTCTAATTTATGGTAAGCTAATTTATGATTTAATTTTTATTAAATATATGATTGAATATAATTGAATTTTCATAAATATTTTTGGCTTCCATATATAGATTTACATATGGAAACCATAATCCATGCAAGGGTTTATATAAAGGCTCATGCAAATATAACAAGGGAAAAAAAATAAGGGAGAAAAAAAGGTGGCAAGAGTGTCATTGCAACTTTGGAGAGGAGAAAGAATGATTGGAGGCCATTTCGGATAAGGAGATCAATTTGTGGTATTTTTTATTATCTTTTTTCTTCGTGGTTGTAATCTATTTTCTGTTCCAAAGAGTTGCAGTGATCCGTGTTGGATCGGTGAGGAACTTGTAGAGGGTGTAATCTCTTTATTCTCTTAGTGGAGGTTCTTCAGGGTTGGACTCCGATCGTTCCGTAGTTTTTTCTATCTAGATTTTTCACGTAAAAATCTATGTGTCTACGATTTTTGTTTGGTATTTTTTTGGTTTGTGCATTTTTCTCGGTTCTCTCGTACGTACTCTCTGGTTTGGGGAACGATTTTCGTGTTTCGTTCCTAATAGTGTGGTATCATAGCCAGGTTCAGAAATTTTAGAAGTGTGTCAAGAGTTGACAGGCAAACCAGGGAGGAGAGATGGACACGAAGTTGGTGCGCATGGTAAAGCTGAACGGTACCAACTATTACTACTGGAGGAGCAAGATAAAGGATCTGTTATTTGTCAAGAAGTTGCATCTGCCGGTATTAACTTCAACAACTAGCTCTTATGGTCAGTGAGAAGAGGTATAACTTTCCTGGCTGGGCGAAGGTCTCGGGATCAAACTATAATGACCCATTCCGTTCAAGCGGACAGCCGATTCAAACGAAAATAGTGAAACGACCCGACCCGCTTTGCTCAGCGATAAGACTCGTTTGAGGCAAAGGATTCCCAGACTTGGCCCTTCAGGAGTTTCGTCTTAGACTTTCAGTGGCTCGCTCGGAGTATCGCTCTACCGAGGCGAATCATCGCTAAGGTGGGTGGCTACGATGAACTTGTCTTTGCTTAGCCAGCACACTTAAAATATGAATAATACATGCTAGTCGCTAGGTGAATCATCCCATGCATGATAATAAAGAATATAACGCACCTAGCTAAGGGAATAATCCCAACTTGTATTGCTTGTGTTAGAACATGAAAATAAAACGTTGCTTATAAATGGACCCTCGCATGCTCCATTTGCCTTGTGCAACTAGACCCTGCTATGCCTCGAGTAGAACGATATGTATGTACTCTTCGAAGTGCACTGCTTCACTTGCTACACTGCACGTCCATAGATCATGTCGCTCGGTATGTACCTTTACGGTTTCACTCCTCGCTTTACCCTTAGACCCGTGCCAACGTAATTGCTTATGTTCACCCAAAATAAAATGCTTGCCTGCTTATATGCTAACTTGTACTCATTTGCCTTATTTCGATGCTAGTCACATAATTTATGCCACGGCCTGGAACATAACACGAAACGGGATTCACTCACCTGAGGCAGGAAGACTATCAAAATAATCGTTCCGAGCCAAGTAATAAAAAATATAGAACGGCTTCGGGACCGTTATGTCGCCAAGGTAGTTCCCATACTGGGAGCTGCAAGGATGATAAGAAAACTTAAAAGTAAGTTATAAGTAAAAAGAATGAATAAATCGAATAGCACTAAAGAACGACACTAAGTGAATGGTACTAAAAGAATGGCTCGGGAAGCCTGTAACGAATAAAGATGCATGGAACCAATGAGTCAGGAACGGCCTGGGATGGCTTGTAGCGAGGCACATTACAAGCGCCTACAACCATTGACGTTTACTCATAATAAGAAGGTATCAAAGAATAAAGAAAGAACAAATAAAAGAGACTCGCTTGGTCATGAACGCTTGTGCACAAGCTTGATTTCCACGGCCGGGGCGCCGGGGCACCGGGACCAATCCGGCCTAGGAGGAAATCCGTTAGTTGCGCTAGTTGTAGCTAGCACGGATAAGTTCGGTCAGTTGTCGGGGCATCAGGATCATCGTCTTATTGTGACTATGTCCATAATGGCTATGCCAGTGACTCATGTTCATATAGATGAGTCATCCTCGCTTAGCGGCAATCCGCGTGCGAGTCATTGTATCGCATCTAGTAAATTAAAATACCTGAATGATTATGAGTATAGTTCATCTATGCATTAAATGAGCAACCTGAGAAATCTATTGAACACTTAAGCACCCATTGCAATATTTCTGGATAATCTTTATAACCCGTGCACCCGAAACATAATCTCGCTCACGACACTTATGTTTGCATATGCTATTGCCCCTGGTTTTCTTTATAAAAGTACTCGTGCTTTATTTAACTTAGTTTTTCTTGGACAGAGAAGGACGAATGGTAAGTTGGTAAGACTCGCCGTGTTCCTTTATATCGCACGGCGCACTGCCACACAAGTTAGGCTTTACATCATTGCCATAAAATTGATCCTAAGGCATGACTAGAAAGACAACTTAATATATGGTGTATGGAACCTATATAACATATTTGGATTTATCAAGCGGACGAAAAGCCTCCCCACCAGTGCATTCATGTACTGATAACCCATCAGATTGCTTGTAGGGTGCGGAAGAACCCCGTTCGGTGCAAATGCCTCCTTCGTGTGTGCTAAGGCGTGGAGTTCACTCTGGAGCCTTGGAGCATTGCGTCCGGAACTGAAACATATATACAAGACATAATATTGGAACATCGTCTATGTATCATTCCACAAATATAGCCACTTGGTACGCTTTTACTGTTTCAGAGAGAGGCTTGAGCGACTTGTAATCTCGGCCTAGCGCCGCCTGTAACACTTATTCAATATCAATAAAGAGCTTATTTTATTTTTATACTTGTGTTATGCAATGCTTCCGCTATTGACAACTCTGTGAACTTGTTACCAATCGTCTGTATATTTCTAATTTTGCTGCACTCAGACTATCTGTGCGACTCTGTGGCTTAGACCTCTTACCGCCTGCATGGACCTTGGCCTTGCACGGGCTTGGCTCACGCTCGTGTGGCATCACACCCAGATGGATCAAGCGATCGTCCTGCGGGAGCGCTGGCACAGTGATTCGTGCCTAGCGATGACGACCAATTCGCCTGTGGGAGATCGGGGCGTGACATATTGGTATCAGAGCGTGGCTTTACGCCTTTGGACTTCGTTTTGATTTTCTCAGTTTCGAAAGCTCGTTTGTGGGTTATGTGCATACGCTCTCTCTCAATGTCCCATCAAAATATTCCAAACAATGAGTCTAAATACTTTTAAAAGTTGTATGTGAATGATATAATTGCTTGTACAAAATTATAATGCAAAGGCCTTTGTGTCGACCTGTGTTAGACTTAGTTGGAATAGACTCGTGTTAGAATTTGCAAGTTATGTGCAAACCCGAATACCTATACATGATTACTCAGCTGATTAATGTACGAAATAGAATATCGTTCAAATAATTAGCTATGCACATAGCTTTCAGCTAAGTTGTATTGAGTGTCGCGAGCCAAGACCCTTTTGGTGCAATCTAGTTACAAATGAGATTGGAATATCGTTTAGATAAAGACAAGTCAGACTTAGAATGACAACCGATAGAAATATTATCAGATTATCGCTTAGGCGAACATAGAGAATCGTGCTTGAATTTTGGAAAATAGCTCGAACGATATTTCATGTTGGAAGATACAAATTAAATATGGTTTACTTGGATGACTATCAACAAGAATATATATGAGACTAAGATTTTAGTAGGCGATGCTTAAGTATCGTGCAAGAATTTTAAGAAATGACTCGATGAATATGCTAGCGATTGATGCGAGCATCGATTGAGGATTTAAATGTGTTGACTCGATTCCGAGTGGTGTATGGATCATCTAGAGATGTCCAAACAGATTCATAGGTCTCGTACGATAGTTGGATTGAACGATTCAAGAAGTCTTGAACAAGTGATAAGGCTTATATTGAATAGGGATTCATGGAAATGAAAATCGATATCTTGGTTAAGAAAAACTTGTTGGAAACTTAGACGATCGTGCGAGCGATTTCGGATTTGAATCAAACGGATTGAACTTGAATACAATATCGCTCGAATAGAAGTTAACCTGAGAATGAATATTGTGGTTCGATGAAAGAGATAAGCGATAAACGAATTTAGCTTAGAGTTTGGAAGAACGATCTTGAATCCAGTTCAAAAAGATAACCTTCGAAATCAGTCCCAACGAGAACGATTATCCCGTGGGAGCGCCGGCGTCGTGATTTCACGTACGGCGGGGATGATCGAACTCATGAAAACATATTCGGTGATTATTCTAAACGAACTCGATGAATATAACGTATTAAAAGTGGATTAAACTTGGGATTGAATATTCGAAACTCAGTTGCTTGAGGAATGCTAGATGTAGACTATGGATTTACCGAACGGTAATATTGAAGTTGGATGATTTTGCTAGACAAATTATAATTATTGCATGAACGGACATGACTTGATAGATTTTATATATAACATGGTTGGAGCAAAGTAAAATGATAAGATATCTCGATCGTTTCGAAGATAACCATAATGTTCGACGTTTTTGTCTTGTGCGAGCGTAACTTTATACCCGTACATGCGTCACGCCCGGATTATGACGATTATTCAGCGGGAGCGTTGACGTGGTGATCTCACATCCAACGAGGGTGATCGAACTTGCGGAAGACCAGAGCATGACAACTGATGGATCGTCTTGACTTTTGGTTCGACACGATAAGACAAATTTGGAAATGCAAGTGAATCGGAAGTGTTTCATGGATAAGTTAGCCTAGAACCTGAAGTAAATAACGCTTGATTGTTTCGTGAATGAATACATGAATCTTGTTAAATCTTGGCTTGGTGGTCTAGACTTAGATATAGATATATGGATTCTATCAAAACATGTTAAGGAGATAGACTATGTGAATCACTAGGCTTGTCATGCAACTTGGATATATCATAGATTTTACTGAACGGACTCAAATCCTGTACAAACAAACGTATTATTGAGAGTAGGATGATCCGTGCTCGATGTTTAGAAATCTGAGTGAAACGAGCTTGGGTAGAATATTTCGTACAAAATAAATAATGGTTTGACCTTAGAAATTGAGGCAAACATCGTACGATAAATTTGCACGATGAATCTTGTGCTTGAACTTGTACCTATAATCTTGTGAGCTAACCTAGTAATTAGGCAGACAATCCTGTGTCGAGTGCAAGAACTTTTGTTATTGACTTTAGTATATTGCTTGAACAAACCATAGAACTAGGGCAGCAAGACTTAGTGTTAGACTAAAAAGGTAAGTGTGTGCTATGTTTGACCCGAATGGATGGACGCTAGTCGGTAGACCGAATAGATCGTGCTTACAGTAGTGCAAATACTTGATTTGAGTTGGAATGGAAATAACTTGGAATTTGATTGACCCGGTCGGAAGTATCCTTGTGATTTATAGACGAAAACTTTGAGATTTTTGCAAGTAGCTTGTCCGATTTCACTATCTCTAAGTTTGGTTGAATACAAATATTTGCGGGATGCCTTAAACGTGTGCATGATCCAAGACTCAATTGTATGTGAAACTCGAGTGCTAAGACCTCGCTATCGCTAAGTTGGTTGACATGCATATGTTTGAAGGACACTTTGAATATGTGCACGATCCACTCGCGATATGCTAATCTCGAATGCTAGTGCAAGTGAATATGTTAGATCCGCATGGACAAGTATAACGACTTATATAAGTTTGCCTCAGCCTTAGATCACCATTCAAGATGGATTATAACAGACCCCGCGTTAAGCGATATGTTCCGTGCTAAGGTGATATAGAGACTGAGTCAGAACTTGGATTGGATGATAGAGTCATTCAATGAGATCGACCTAGCAAACACGCGACACGATATAAGGAACAAGTAGGAAATTGTGTTCGAATGAATCTAGTGGTAACGATTGCTACGCTTGGGATAGATTCGATAGTTTGATAGAACGGCTTGTGCTCAGGAATTATCGAGGATAAAACTTTTTCTGAGTGGTGTATAATGTAACGACCCGTTCCGTTCAAGCGGACAACCGATTCAAACGATAAAAGTGCAACGACCCGACCCACTTTGCTCTGCAAGAAGACTCATTTGAGGCAAAGGATTCCCAGACTTGGCCCTTCAGGAGTTCCGGCTTAGACTTTCAAAGGCTCGCTCGGAGTATCGCTCGACCGAGGCGAATTATTGCTAAGGTGGGTAGCTACGATGAACTTGTCTTTGCTTAGCCAGCACACTTAAAATATGGATGATACATGCTAGTCGCTAGGTGAATCACTCCATGCATGCTAATAAAGAATACAATGCACCTAGCTAAGGGAATAATCCCAACTTGTATTGCTTGTGTTAGAACATGAAAATGAAACATTGCTTATAAATGGACCCTCGCATGCTCTATTTGCCTTGTGCAACTAGACCCCGCTATGCCTCGAGTAGAATGATATGTATATACTCTTCAAAGTGCACTGCTTCACTTGCTACAATGAACGCCCATAGATCATGTCGCTCGGTATGTCCTTTTACGTTTTCACTCCTCGCTTTACTCTTAGACCCGTGCCAACGTAATTGCTTATGTTCACCCAAAATGAAATGCTTGCCTGCTTATATGCTAACTTGTACTCATTTGTCTTATTTCTATGCTAGTCACATAATTTATGCCATGGCCTGGAACATAACACAAAACGGGATTCACACACCTGAGGCAGAAAGACTATCAAAATTGTCGTTCCGGGCCAAGTAATAGAAATATGGAACGACTTCGGGACCGTTAGGTCACCAAGGTAGTTCCCATTCTGGGAGCTGTAAGAATGATAAGAAAACTTAAAAGTAAGTTGCAAGTAAAAAGAATGAATAAATTGAACAGCACTAAAGAATGAACCTAAGTAAATGGCACTAAAAGAATGGCTCGGGGAGCCCGTAACGAATAAAGATGCATGGAACCAATGAGTCAGGAACGTCCTGGGATGGCTTGTAGCGAGGCTCATTACCTGCACCTACAACCATTGTTGTTTACTCAGAATAAGAAGGTATCAAAGAATAAAGAAAAAACAAATAAAAGAGACTCGCTTGGTCGCGGACGCCTATGCACAAGCTTGATTTCCACGTGTCACGCCCCGATTCCGTGGAATCGATAGTCGTCCCCCGAGCGTGACGTCGTGCGTGCCTAGGTTGCGCAATCCACAAGGCCAAGATATTTTTGCATAACGAGCACATATTCAGAGTACGCAGATAATTGAAACAAAATATTAAAACATGGGAAAGTTCTCTTTATTGATAATGAATATCTTTTTACAAACTCTTGAACGAGTCAGATTATTGCCGCACGGGCTTACAAAAGTGGACTCAAAAATGAGATAGTCATCCTATACATTACATCCTTTACTAAAACTTTAAAATTTTAAAGGCCTTCTGGCGAAGCTATAGCCTTTCCACGGAGCTACATAAGTTTGTGCACGAACTCCTGGAAACATCAAAACACTTCTTCGAGGAACGATCAGGGTGCGTCAATTTATGGACTGGATTGGGAAGTAGCTTTAGCTCCTCGCAGGATCTCCTTGGTGCGGGAAACCTGTTTCAACGAGGGTCAGTACTTCAAAATGCACTGGTGAAGGCGAGCTAACCCAACTATACCAATCATCATGTTATTTATATGAAGCATGCAAGTTATTTGTGGTCTTTCTATCTTGCCTTAGTTCATTTTACAAGCAAGCATTTGATATGAAAATTTACTGAAATAAATATGCTACCGTTCGATGACTTTTACCTGCCCGTCTGAACCACCTGCACAAATACTTACCATCACCTTTCCTGCCACAAAGACATAGTTAGCCTGCACAGTTTAAATGTGCGAGGGGATCACTGACATGATATCATAATGGACGAGTTATAGTACATGAATGAAATAAAAAGTAACACAAGGAACAGGGGCATCACAGGTCATTCCATCCGAAACAGGCGACTATCCAGGAGTTCCATCCGGATCGGATCGGTGCCAGTGCCCGTTCCCCAGCGATCGTCCGCAGAAACTAAGACCTGGTGCACAAGTTATCCGTGATGAGGCAAAGTCTAATAAGTTATCAATAGAGGCAGTTTAAGAAAACACAAGCACGAGACAAGTAACAGGGTATGATATATTTTGCATAGTTTTCCTGATCAATTTATTGCATGGCAAGGTCTGTTCTTATACATAGCACAATCATAGAAGAAGTATATATATTTTAAATAAAATTGAACATAACGAAGAATATTCTAACAAACTAGCAAAAAAAGGTAACCGTTCCCAACTTGATTGACAAGCATGAAGTAATCCAAGTATATTCCTTTTTATCTTGATATCTTTTAGTTATTTTGGTATCGTTTGATCGGAACAAGCAAGAATGCAAGATTTTTAGGTGTGAAGATTTGGAAGAAGGGTCAACTGAATCGAATATAGCCACTCACAAGTTGGTTGGAGAAAGGAAAGGGAAGGGGTGCTTCAAGACTCCGTTCGTACGACGTCTACTGCACGATCACCTGCATTGCCACGAACAGCTAATCGATATCTCTTCTACTCTTTCCAAGCTCAGAATGGAATGCAATTCAATGAATGAAAGCAATCAAATCTATCAAAATCGTTCAAGAAAATGTAAATCTAAAAACTAACTCAAAAGCACGAAAGCAAAAAGGCGACAGCGAAAACCAGGCAAGAAAACTTGCAGCGGAGAGGGCCCTCTTGACTCTGCCGCTAAGTCCATCCTTGGGGCATGGTCCACTGAATATGAGAATCGATTCCGAAGAAGCAAATTCATAACGAGGATAAGATCTCTATCCCGATCGAATGATACCGTTTTGTATTTTTTAGCCGCGCTCCCCGAATAGGGGGAACGGGGCATCACATCCTGACAAACTAATAGGAAGTTTCGTCCATGAAACTTAGGAATAGAACCTACCACTATGAAACAATGAAGAAAACATTTTTTTTATCTCAGACTCAAGCTCCCAAGTCGATTCTTCGACCGAATAATTTTGCCAAAGCACGCGCATGAGAGGAACCGAACGACTTCGAAGCAGCTTCTCCTTGTAATCCAAGATTCGCACATGATGTTCAAAATAAGTCAAGGCTGCCTTTAAGTCCAGTTGATCAAGATCCACCACATGACTCGGGTCGTACACATAATTCCTAATCTTTGAAATATGGATGATATCATGTACCTCAGATAGTGATGGTGGCAGGGCAATCTGATATGCGACCGGGGCGACTGTCTTAAGTATCTCGAACGGGCCGACGAATCTTGGACTTAGCTTCCCCTTTGCTCCAAATCTGGTAACTTCTCGCATGGGCGAGACTTCGAGAAATACTCAATCGCCTATTGAGAACTCAAGAGGTCGTCGATGCATGTCTAAGTAGCTTTTCTGACGACTCTGTGCTACCTTCAGCCGTTCACGGATTAAGCGTATCTTTTGGATGGTTTGCTCCACGAGTTACGGGCCAAGAATTTGTCGTTCACCAACTTTATCCCAACAGATCAGGGATCTGCACTTCTGCCCATACAACGCCTCAAACGGGGCCATTTGAATGCTGGATTGATAGATATTGTTGTATGCAAATTTACTAACGGTAGATGCATGTCCCAACTTATCTTCAAGTCCAAGGCGCAGAGTCATAGCATGTCTTCGAGGATTTGTTGACCCGCTCTGTCTGGCCGTCTGGCTGAGGATGGTAGGCAGATCTGAACTTCAACTTTGTTCCCATTGTTGACTGAAGGCTCTTCCAAAAACGTGATAAAAATCGACCATCTCAATCGGAGACAATGGATACGGGCACACCGTGGAGTCGAACGATCTCGTTGAGGTAGATCTGAGCTAGGCGGTCGGCACTCCAGTAACTTTGATACGCAGAAAGTGAGCCGACTTGGTGAGTCGATCGACGATGACCCAGACGGCATCATTTTCCTGTTGCATCTTTGGCAAACCAACAATAAAATCCATTATTATGTGTTCTCATTTCTACGCCGGTATAGCAAGGTTCTTCATCTCTCCGCCCGGCTTCTGGTGCTCGGCCTTTACTCTCTAACAAGCCATGCATTGCGACACAAACAATGCCACATTCTTTTTGATGTCGTGCCACCAAAATATCGTACGGAGGTCTCGATACATCTTTGTGCTACCTGGATGTGAAGTGTAACTCGCATAGTGGGCTTCGGTGAGTATCTCCTTTCTGAGGTTTGCATCGTTAGGAACACACAATCTTTTCTTCACCCGCATCATTCCATCATTGCTTACCGCAAAGTCGATTGCCTTTTCTGCTGAGAGAAGACTTCGCATCTTTTCCAGGAATAGGTCGTCCTTCTGAGCGGACTTAACTTTGTCTAATAAGTCTGGTTCGAGACGCAGCTGAGCCACTTGCACCCCCTTTTTGTATCTGATTCAGAGTGTAATGCCCAAACTTTCGAGATCCTATCGCATCCTATCATCGATAGCCAAGCTCCCAACGAACACTCGACTCAGCGCATCAGCTACAATGTTACCCTTGCCCGGTGTATATCTGATCATCAAGTCAAAGTCGCTAAGGAGTTCAAGCCAGCGTCGTTGCCTTAGATTTAGATCCTTTTGAGTATAGAGATATTTTAAGCTTTTATGATCCGTAAAGATCTCGCACGACACACCATAGAGGTAATGCCGCCATAACTTCAGTGCGAACACCACCGCTGCGAGCTCCAGGTCGTGCGTTGGATAGTTCCTTTCGTGAGGCTTCAACTGCCGCGACACAAAGGCTATCACATTGTCCCTCTGTATAAGGACACATCCCAAGCCCTTTCCTGAGGCGTCGCTATAGATCTTAAAGTCATCGGGTCCATCCGGAAGGGTAAGATTTGGTGCCGAGATAATTGCTGCTTTAACTCCATAAATAAAGCTTCACAAACATCCGTCTATGCGAGCGTTACTCCCTTCCGAGTGAGATTAGTCAGAGGCGAGGTGATCCTTGCAAAATCTTTTATAAATCTCCTGTAGTAGCCTGCTAGACCAAGGAAACTCTGAATGTCGCTAGCTGACTCAGGCCTTTTCCACTTCACGATGGCTTCCACTTTCTTTGGGTCAACTGAGATAACCTCTGCAGAAATAATGTGCCCAAGGATATGTTGTCCAACCAGAACTCGCACTTGCTTAGCTTCGCGTACAACTTAGTGTCTCGAAGAGTTTGAAGCACCATCCGCAGGCGTCCTGCGTGTTCATCCTTATTCTTCAAGTACACCAAGATATCGTCTATAAATACTACCACAAACTTCTCGAGAAATGGTCGAAACACACGGTTCATCAAATCCATGAATGTGGCAGGAGCATTCATCAGTCTAAACGGTATAACAGAAAACTCATAACGGCTATAGCGGGTTCGGAATGCTGACTTCGACATGTCATCTGGCTTAATCTTCAATTAGCCAGAGCGAAGATCAATTTTTGAAACCATCGATGCTCCTTGCAACTGATCAAAGAGGTCGTCTATCCTAGGCAGGGGATACTTGTTTCTGATAGTGAGCTTGTTTATCTCCCGATAGTCTATGCTGAGTCGCAACGTTCCATCCTTCTTCTTTACAAAGAGCTGTAGGAGCGCCCCAAGGAGACACGCTCGGACGAATATATCCACAGTCTAGCAGTTCCTGAAGTTGTCACTTTAACTCCTTTAGTTCAGCAGGAGCCATTCTGTACGGAGCTTTGGCAATTGGTTGGGTATTCGGGAAGGTGTCGATGGTGAACTCGATTTCTAGGTCAGGTGGCATGCCGGGTAGTTCGCTCAAAAATACATCAGAGAACTCTGCCACAACGGAAGAAGACTCAACGTTTGTGTAATCTAGCTGCGTGTCCCAAACTGACGCTAAGTATCTCTCACATCTAGAGTATAGCATCCGTCGAGCAGACATCGCAGAAATTACCATGCAGGCCCTGGACGCATCTGTTGCTGGACTACTTGTGTAGCAGAATTCGGCCTCTCCAGGTAGACGGAAGACGACTCTTTTCTCTGCACATTCGATAGTTGTCGAGCAAGTGCCGAGCCAATCTATCTCCAAAATGATGTCGTAATCTCGAACATCTAGGACTAATACATAGAGCGAGAGTTTCCTTCCCCCAATACAGACGTGACCATCCTGACATACTGAACAAACATGTATTTTCGTACCCGATGGGGTGCTAACACTAAGGTCTAGATACAATGGTGTCATTTTTATCATATTTTCTACAGCAAAATTCATGGATATAAAGCTATGCGTTGCACCAGAATCAAATAGCACACGTGCAGGTATATTATTGAAAAATAATATACCAGACACAACGGTGTCCGAGGCTAGGGCTTCTTCCGGTGTCATAGTGTACACCCGGCCTTGAGCTTGATGACGCTCTTGTTGTGGCACGACTCGGTTGGCCTGAGGTGCTGAGGCAGAATTTGGATGTTGAGGAGGAAGCTTGGAGGGGAGCAGACAGTTACTAATCTGATGGGTTGAATCACCACAGCGGAGGCATGACCCATTCCTTCAGCGGTAATTGTTGGTCGTATGCCCTGGTTTGTTACAGAAATAAAAAATTGGCCTCTGGTCCCCTTTTTGATGATCGCCGTTGTTTGGGCACTTTGGAGCGGTGTTTCCTCCTGTGTTGCTATGGCGCTTGTGATTTAAAGTATGCACAGTGCCGGCAGCAACTGGGGGATACTGCAGTTCAAGGGAAAGGGCATGATTCAGAACTTTTCACATAGTCAAGTATTGGGGAACGACCACGTGCGCATGGATGGCAGGTCACAGGCTGCCTTAAAATCATTTGGTATGACTCACCGCATCAGGTAAATATGATCTTGCAAATTTGGCGAGCCGATTAAATTCGGCGGAGTATTCATGTTGCCTTGGCGTAGCTGCATAAACTCGTTCTCCTTCTGCCGATGAACGGGAGGGGTATGAACTCCTCTTCGATCGCGCTACGGAAGGTAGCCCACGCGATCGTCTCATCTTCTTCATCTACGAAAAGAGACCTTCGGTGCACGTCCCACCAATCGTGCGTGTTCAAGCGAAGCTGTAGTTGGGCACATGCGACACGCTTCTCCTCGGGTACCTCTAGCAGTTTGAAGTGATCCTCAAGCTCTGCCAGCCAATCTAGAGCCACGACCGGATCTTCAGTCCCCTTAAATGGTGTGTTGCAGACCTTCTTGAAGTCGACAAAGTCGAAGGTAGTCACATCCTTCTTCTTTGGAGTTTGAGGCATTTCGACTTCAGGTACGGGTTGCTCCACCAGTGTCGCTACTATTGCCGCGGAATGGTTGGAGGCCAAGGTCTGAACGATCTGTTGCAGGGTATCTATCTGCTTTTGTTGGACTATAAATCGGGCTTCTAGATTGCCTTCAAACTTACTCTGTCATTCTTCCGCCCGCTTCTTGGCTCGCTCATAACGAGCCTCTTCTCTCTGTTGGCTAGCCTCAAGCATCCGTATTATTTGCTCAATCGGATCAACACGAGGCATGGCTCGCTGGCTTCTAGAACTTGCCGAGGTGCCGAAACTACTCTCCTGGGCTTGTACCACTCTTTGTGCTAGCACTGATGCTTGCGCTTGAGTTATTCCTTCAAAAGAAGGTAACTTATATCAGGCTCATAATGTATTATGGACTTATTGTATGAAATGTATCTCATTTTGGCCTAACGAGTTCAAGAGTTCGCATAAGGATTTGATCGTTAAAGGAACTTTTCTGACACGAGGGTCAAAGAAACTTGAAGCTGCGCTCTAATACCAATATGTCATGCCCCGATTCCGCAGAATTGATAGTCGTCCCCCGGGCGTGACGTCGTGCGTGCCTAGGTTGCGCATTGCACAAGGCCAAGGTATTTTTACATAACGAGCACATATTCAAAGTATGCAGATAATTGAAAAAAAATATTGAAACATGGAAAAGTTCTCTTTATTTATAATAAATATTTTTTTACAAACTCTTGAACGAGTCGGATTATTGCCGCACGGGCTTACAAAGTGGACTCAAAAATGAGATAGTCGTCCTGTACATTACATCCTTTACTGAAACTTTAAAATGTTAAAGACCTTCTGGCGAAGGTATCGCCTTCCTACGGAGCTGCATAAGTTTGTGCACGAACTCCTGAAAAATTTAAAATACTTCTTCGAGGCACGATTAGGGCGCGTCGGTTTATGGACTGTATTGGGAAGTAGCTTTAGCTCCTCGCAGGATCTCCTTGGTGCGGGAAACCTGTTTCAACGAGGGTCAGTACATTAAAATGCACTGGTGAAGGCGAGCTAACCCAACTATATCAATCAGCATGTTATTTATATGAAGCATGCAAATTATTTGTGGTCTTTCTATCTTGCCTTAGTTCATTTTACAAGCAAACATTTGATATGAAAATTTACTGAAATAAACATGCCACAGTTCGATGACTTTTACATGCCCATCTGAACCACTTGCACAAATATTTACCACGATCTTCCCTGCCACAAAGACATAGTTAGCCTACACAGTTTAAATGTACGAGGAGATCACTGGCATGATGCCATAATGGACGAGTTATAGTACATGAATAAAATAACAAGTAGCGTAAGGAACATGGGCGTCACAGGTCATTCTATCCGAAACATGCGACTATCCAGGAGTTCCGTCCGGATCAGATCGGTGCCAGTGCCCAGCGATCGTCCGCAGAAACTAAGACCTTGTGCACAAGTTGTCCGTGATCAAGCGAAGTCTACTAAGTTATCAATCGAGGCAGTTTAAGACAACACAAGCACGAGACAAGTAACAGGGGATGATATATTTTGCATAGTTTTCCTGATCAGTTTATTGCATGTCAAGGTGTGTTCTTATACATAGCACAATCATAGAAGAAGTATATACATTCTAACTAAAATTAAACATGATGAAGAATATTCTAATGAACTAGCATGCAACAAGGTAACCGTTCCCAAGTTGATTGACAAGCGTGAAGTAATCCAAGTCTATTCCTTTTTATCATAACATTTTTTAGTTATTTTGGTATCGTTTGATCGGAACAAGCAAGAATGCAAGATTTTTAGGTGTGAAGACTTGGAAGAAGGGTCAACTGAATCGAATATAGCCACTCACAAGTTGGTTGGAGAAAGGAAAGGAAAGTGGTTCTTCAAGACTCCGTTCGCACGACGTCTACTGCACGATCACCTACATTGCCATGAACAGTTGATCAATACCTCTTCTACTCTTTCCAAGCTCGGAATGGAATGAAATTCAACGAACGAAACAATAAAATCCATCAAAACCGTTCAAGAAAATGTAAATCCAAAAATCAACTCAAAAGCACGAAAGCAACAACGCGACAGCAAAAACTAGGCAAGAAAACTTGCAGCGGAGAGGTCCCTCTTGACTCTGCTTCTAAGTCTGTCCTTAGGGCACAGTCCACTGAATATGAGAATCAATTCCGAAGAATCAAATCCATAACGAAAAAATATCTTGATTCAATCTATCCCGATTGAACGATACCGATTTGTATTTCTTAGTTGCGCTCCCCGAATAGGGGAAACGGGGCACCACACCACGGATGGGGCTCCAGGGCACCGGGACCGATCCGGCATAGAAAAAAATCCGTTAGTCGCGCTAGTTGTAGCTAGCACGGATAAGTTCTGGCAGTTGCCGGGGCACCGGGACCACCGTCTTATTGCGACTATGTCCATAATGGCTATGCCAGCCACTCCTGTACATATTGATAAGTCATCCTCGCTTAGCGGCAATCCGCGTGCGAGTCATTACATCGCATCCAGTAAATTGAAATACCTGAATGATTATGAGTATAGTTCATCTATGCATTAAATGAGCAACCTGAGAAATCCATTGAACACTTAAGCACACATTGCAACACTTCTGGATAATCTGTATAACCCGTGCACCTGAAACATAATCTCGCTCACAATACTTGTGGTTGCATATGCTATTTGTAACACCCTATTCCGTTCTAGTGGACTGCCGACTCAATCGGCAAAAGTGTAGCTGTCCCGACCCGCTTTGCCTCAAACTAGAAGCAAAGGATATCCAGACTTGTCCCTACAGGAGATCAACTTCGGCTTTCAAAGGCTCGCTTGACGTATCGCTCTACCGAGGCGAATCATCGCTAAGGTGGGTGGCTACGGTGAACTTGTCTTTGCTTAGCCAGCACACATAAAATCTGAAATATTCATGCTAGTCGCTAGGTGATTCACCCCCTGCATGCTAATAAATCCAACGCACCTAGCTAAGGGAATAATCCCAACTTGTATTGGTTGGACTAGAACATGGAAATTGAAATACTGCTTGTAATCAGACCCTCGCATGCCTAGTCCCCTAACGATTTAACTCTCGGCTTACCTTCGGGTCCGAGCAAACGTGCCTGCTAATGTTCCTTAGAAACACATGCTTGTCTGCTTGAATGTTGCATTATTTTCATCCAAACCTCGGAAGACTACCAAGTAGTCATTTCGTGCCTGAATGAACCCGCAAGTATTCGGGACCGTTAGGTCACCAAGGCAGTTCTCGATCCAGGAGACTGCATCATGTCAAGTAAATGAATCATACTCCAGTGGCAAGACTCATTCAGGTATTCGGATCTCCCTGCAAGTCTCCCTCGAGCGGGCTTACAGCAGCCCAGGAGACTGTGCATATCCAATAGCTAAATGAATCATGCATTACTGCTTGTTGTGTGCTCGTGTGTAAATTAATAATCGTGTTCGATCATGGACAACTTGTGCACAAGGGTATAAGTTCTGCGGACGGTGCTGGGGCACTGGCACCGATCCGATCCGGGCAGACTTCGTGTGTAGTCATCGTGTGCGGACTGGATAGCTTGCAACGCATCGTGTGTTATCGTGTATCCAATATGAGCTCCCGTTGCTTGCTATCCATGTCCATGACTAGTCCATTATGGCATCAAGCCAGTGATCATCGTGTGCAATTAACTTGTGGCTTAGTCATCGTGTGCGGATGGGATAACTTGCAGCGCATCGTGTGTTCATCGTGTGCTCTCGTTGCATGTTATCCTTATCCATGACTCTGTCCACCTTGTGTGTTTAAACTTGAACAATATAACCATACTCATGTTTGCATATGTTATTGCCCCTGAATGTATATACACGCCCGTGCTAGAATTAATCATGTTTGCCTTGGACAGGGAAGGAGAAATGGTAAGTTGGTAAGTCTCGTCGTGTTTCCTCAAACATTGCACGGCGCACTGTCCGACACGTTAGGCTATTCAATGTTTGCTTGAAACTGATCCTAAGGCAACTAGAAAGACAACTTAATAGTTGTGCATGGAACCTGTATTACGTGTTTGGATTTGTCGAGCGGGCGAGTAGCTTCCCCACCAGTGCATTCAATGTACTGATAATCCACCAGTTTGTATGCAGGGTGCGGGAGAACCTCGTGCGGTACGGATGCCTCCAACTTGCGTGCTTAGGCGTGAAGATCACTCCGAAGCAATGGTGCATCCGGAACTGAAGCACATATACAAGACATAATGTTGTGAACATAGCCCGAACTCGCCTGAACATCGCCTGTACAATCATTCCATAATTGTAGCCACTTGGCACGCTTTACTGTTTCAGAGAGAGAGGCTTGAGCGACTTGTAATCTCGGCTATACGCCGCCTGTAACACTTGTTTATATCAATAAAAGAGCTTGCTTTACTTCAACTTGTGTTTCTATGCTTCCGCTAATATTTGTCGACTCAGTGAACCTGTTACCGATCGCCTATGCGTTCATGACTCCGCTGCACTCGGACAATTCGTGCGACTCTGTGGCTTAGAACTCTTACCGCCAGCCAATGAACCATGGCCTTGCATGGGCGTGGCTCACGCTCGTGCGGCATCACGCCCGGATGGGTCAAGCGATAGTCCCGCGGGAGCGCTGGCGAGGGTGATTCCCGCCTAGCGGGGACGGCCGATTTGCCTACGGGAGATCGGGGCGTGACACTATTGCCCCTGGTTTTCTTTATAAAAATACTCGTGCTTGATTTAACTTCGTTTTCCTTGGACAGGGAAGGACGAATGGTAAGTTGGTAAGTCTCGCCGTGTTCCTTATATCGCACAGCGCACTGCCACATGAGTTAGGCTTTACATCAATATTGCCATAAAATTGATTCTAAGGCATGACTAGAAAGATAACTTAATAGATGGTGCACGGAACCTATATAACGTGTTTGGATTTGTTGAGCGGACGAGAAGCCTCCCCACCGGTACATTCATGTACTGATAACCCACCAGATTGCTTGCAGGGTGCGGGAGAACCTCGTTCGGTGCGGATGCCTTCTTCGTGCGTGCTAAGGCATGGAGTTCACTCTAGAGCCTTGGAGCGTTGCGTCTAGAACTGAAGCACATATACAAGATATAATGTTGGAACATCGCCTATGAATCATTCCATAAATATAGCCACTTGGCACGCTTTTACTGTTTCAAAGAGAGGCTTGAGCGACTTGCAATCTCGGCCTAACGCTGCCTGTAACACTTGTTCAATATCAATAAAGAGCTTATTTTATTTCTATACTTGTGTTATTCAATGCTTCCGCTATTGACAACTCTGTGAACTTGTTACTAATCGCCTGTACATTTCTAATTTTGCTGCACTCGGACTATCTGTGCGACTCTGTGGCTTAGACCTCTTACCGCCTGCATGGACCTCGGCCTTGCACTGGTGCGGCTCACGCTCGTGCGGCATCACGCCCAGATGGGTCAAGCGATCGTCCCGCGGGAGCGCTGGCGCGGTGATTCGTGCCTAGCGGGGACGGCCAATTCGCCTACGGGAGATCGGGGCTTGACACAAACCGCGGAGGAGGTATGGGAGAAGTGGGCCCAAATGGCATGCAACACAACATGCACAAAGGTCCGTACGTATTGGCAGGCATCTCAAAAAAAGAAATTGAACAACTTGGATAGTCTAGGGTATCAAGTTTAAATTTAACTTATATATATATATATATATATATATATATATATATATATATATATATATATATATATATATATATATATATATATATATATATATATATATATATATATATATATATATATATATATATATATATATATATATATGGGTCCAGCCCTGAACCGTAGCTATAAAAGCCATCCAGCCGCCCATGAGTGGGGGTGGGTGTGTTGGGGGAAGGGGGGATTCGAATCCGGATTGCCATATTTGGGGACCTCCCGTCCTACCGTTGGACTATATATATATATATATATATATATATATATATATATATATATATATATATATATATATATATATATATAAGGGATCCGCATCTTCGATTTTTTGCATTTTTAAATATCTCCATGTTATCAACCGTTGAATCTTGTTTAAGTCATCTAATCTTAATCGTTGATTTGAATGGTTCAGATCAACGCTTAAGATTGATGACTTAAATAAAATCTAACGTTTATAAACTTGAAAATGCATAATAGGAGAATGTGGATCCCTCCTCATATATATATAATCCAAACGTTTATAAACTTGAAAATACATAATAGGAGAATATGGATCCCTCCTCATATATATATATATATATATATATATATATATGTGTGTGTGTGTGTGTGTGTGTGTGTGTGTGTGTGTGAGAGAGAGAGAGAGAGAGAGAGAAATGATTAGTTAATTTGAAGGTAAACTACCCTATGAATAGTAAAATGAATGGTCAACGATGGAAGAGAAGGATAAGGAGCATAAACCTTAGGTTATGAAGATGATGAACATCTCTATATATACATCTCTCTACATCTCTCTATATAACTGGGTAATTAAAAAAAATTATAATTAATTCCTAGATCTTAGTAAAGGGTATGAAAATCTAAAATTATGATATTATCTAATGTATTATCTAACTAAACATATATTTAAAATTCTAAAAATATATTATAACAAAATTTAATTAAAATAAATTTAAATTATACTTTAAGTAGTTTAATATTATCTAACTAAATATATATTCAAAATTTTAAAAATATATTTATAACACATTATAATTAAAATATATTTAATTTATTCAAGTATAATTTAAATGTCTAGCAAAAATTTTAAGAAATTTTTGAAGGGACGATATCATATTATCTATAAAAAAAAAAAAATTGACAAAATTTACTTGGGTAAAGAACAACGAACATGTACGTGACTAGTATAGATAGAAAATCTAAATTAGCGCATAACATATATTAAATTAAGATTCTGATAAAAATTCAAACCTAATATGAAATTACACAAATGTTACAATAAATAAGAAATTATCTCTAAACTAAACTCAATCGACCGTCCAAGCTCCATACTCACCTCACACTCCCCGTGCATGAGCAACATTATAACAAAGGGGACCCTTGTTTCCATTGGTCCATAGGATTAGGGACTTTGCGTGTGAGCCTCACACAAGACAAAGTACACATGCGTTCATAAAGTTAACTCTCATAATTTTGGTGGTCCTTTCGTACTTATTGTTGTATATTACGAGGGTCAATCGTGATCTCGATCTGTCTTAAAATTATACGTCCAGATCTGAAATCTGATTAGATTAACCTTAGACAAGGTCGGTCCGGACGGATGGATTGTCCTATTCACAACTAATTTTAGTTGTCTTTAACCTTTATTATAGGTCGATCATGAAAAGTCACCTGCAATTCTGATCTCTTGTAGAATCACGCTGAACAAAAAAATTGTTCTAAATAGAGAAAGAATTGTCCAAATTCGAACTTTTGTGAGACTTACTTCTACGCGAGCTCTGTGTAAGGATCAGTGATTACTTATTTCTAATAATGCAGCATTTGATTCAGCTCATAGTCAGTGACTACCTGCTGCAAAAAAAAGACAGAAAAAAAAAAGAAAAAAAAATTAAGTTGAATGATGAGCTTGTAGGAGGAGGGGGCTGGAGGGAGGGAGGGAGGGAGGGCAGGAAGGAGGAGGGTGGCCGCGCGGAGAGAAAGTGGGTAGGAGAGGAGGGGCCACCACGGGGTAGGGGAGATGAGAAAGGAAAGGAAAGAGAGTGGAAAAAATAAATAAAGATATTTTGAATATTTTATTTATTTATTTATTTTAAAACAGTCACTAACGGTCAAATCTGATGGTTTGTAGACGATAGAAAATATTTTGATCGAATCATATATTACGAGAGGGTTTACTTGTTATATTTGTCTTCACGATAAAAAAATTTTGCACTTTATCCTAGATATAGATGTCTCGTTTGATTATTCTGCAAATTAAGAAAATAAAAGGATTGCATAAACAAAGAGTACAGAGCTGGTCCTAGGCTTTTTGCACCAGAGCAGAAAGGAAAAGCCCTTTGAGAGGAGTGAAGGGACTATTTGGCCATTGATGATGGGCAGGAAATTCTCCTCCCCCACATTTTGACACTTCGTGCAGCCTTATTCGTACCTAGACCCATCCCCCACTTGGATTTGGAAGTGACTTTTTACTGTTTGCTGCACCAAGTTTGATAGAAGAACTTACAGTCACTAATCACTATAACCAAGGGCGAAATTAGGTATTCTAATTAGGATAGACTGTGATGGAATAGGATATCATCTAACTCATATATGAGCATTACTTTGATTTTGAAACGAAAATTAAATCGAATTAAACAAAATAAGAGATTCAGTTCGATTTGAAAACAGAAAAAAAATATCAGTTCAGATTCAGTTTTAAAAATACTAAAAAAATTTATTCAGTTTCGAATTTAGTCCAAAATCAAAAATAGAATAAAATTTATACATTTATGTAAATATTTTTAATTTTATATATATTTTATGATTAAAAATATATACTAAAATAAAATGTATACATCTATATGAACATTAGCCTTTTCGAAATTGCCCAGATGAAGTTGTGAACTAGTCCTCCTACCACGTCGGAAGCAATTTATGCATGGGTTATATCGATCGGGATTGCAATGTAGTAAAGGAAAAATGTTTCAAAAAGAGTTGATGTAACTTTATTTGAGATTTTTTTTTTTTTATAGATAAGATCACTCATTAATTAGTGTCTTGTCTTATCGTGACTACTAGCACTATAGTAACAATTCTGAGATAAAACCGGTCATTAACAATCAATTCGCAAATTAAAGAGCAAAATCACAAAATATAATTTGTACTATTACCAAATAAAATGCAACAT
The DNA here is from genome assembly GCA_036927795.1 of Iris macrosiphon. Taxonomy (NCBI): domain Eukaryota; kingdom Viridiplantae; phylum Streptophyta; class Magnoliopsida; order Asparagales; family Iridaceae; genus Iris; species Iris macrosiphon. Next base: position 128,276,315 of record JAYESA010000003.1, read on the forward strand.
TTCCGAATAATCTACAAATGACAATTTTTTTGAGAAAAGTAGTGTCAGTCTTTTCTTTTACGTTTGGACAGTTGTGAAGAGATACCAATTAAGAACATAATTAATTAAATTTTCTTTACTGGGAAAGTTGAATAAGAAGGTAAAAGAGTTGTGAAATAGTATTGGAAAGGAAAAGAAAGAAAATGTTTAGATTGTCTATGGTACAAGAGCATCTCCAATCCTATTGTCTTGTAATGGATTGTGATTTCTATATGACATGAGATACAAAATAATATTTTTTCTTAGGTGACAAAACTATATTTTTCTTAGGTGGTAAGACTATTTACAAAAAGCAATAAAGTAGAAAAGTATTTTCCAATATAAAAGTATTTAGATGCTTTTTTTTTAAATTTTTTTAAATATTTTTTTATTCATAATTGATGACATGAAGGTAATAATTGATGACATGAAGGAAAATATATTGTCAAATATATTGCTTCGAACTCGACAAACAACTTCAAAATGTATTCTACAACTTTTATCACGCATACTTCACAATTATTTTGACAATTGTATTGGAGAATAAATTTAAAATAAAATTTTGTCATTCCTGTGTGACAATAACTTTTTTCCAATTCACATTCTCAACCTGTTCAAGAATCAAAATCAAATAAATTATTTGTTAAAATTAAACCATTATTTAGACTAAATATTTAGTACTGCAGCCAACCTTATTTATAATTATACTACCTATCTCCTTACTTGGCACTCTTTGATAATTCTATTTTTAAATTACTTCTTATTTATATTATTTAGTAATATTTTATTAGCTTTAAGGTACTTTATTTTATTTTTGTTAACATATATAGAATATCATATTCTTAGTTATTTCATATACCTTTTATCTTTTAATCATTACATTATTTATTCTTTCATATTTTGACAGAAAATGCCACTTTACATTATTATATAGACGTGATGTTTTTGTGTGAACACCACTTCACTTCACATTATTATTATTATTATTATTATTATTATTATTTTGTATAACTACTTTCAATTATCTATATAACTAAATTAGAACAAATATAGCTACCTCTAAGAAATTATTATTTTTATTTATCCGAAAGACGCATCCGCCCAAGTGCTTGCTCCAAATCATCCTACGCGCGCTAGCCCGCTTGACGCGGGTCTTCTTCGGGTTGGTGTTCGTCTAATATATATAGAAGAGAGTGGTTAGGAGAGAGAATTCATGTTTAGTAGTATGTCCGGTTCACCAGGTTCTATCACAGTGAAAACAAAATGAGTCGGACAGGAAGAGGAGAATCGGGCAGGAAAAATGGGGTTCGAACTCGCGACTTCTAGCGTGACAGACCAGCACTCTAACCAACTGAGTTATTTTTCCCTTTCGTCACTACTGTCGATTCCAAAGTCACATACCGGTTACCTTTGTAACTATACAAAAGTCGATGTACAACAGAATATCGTTCGTCTTTGGTACTCTTTTTCTTTTAGTAGTACGACAGTAGAAAGAAACGGGCAAGCATATGTGAAAGGATAGTAGCTGCGCATTCACAACGAGGTTATCCTTGAGCTCGCGCTGCCCTAACCCGGTCCAGATATAATTTGATCATAATGAGCCATTCCAAAATCGTTGTAGATCGAACCAATCATGAGTTTCCAACCAGGGGTCGAGTGAAATCTGATCCATAAATTCATAACTAAAAGAATAGAAAAACTTTTACTGTGTCACTAGATCCTCAGAGCAAACGATTTCATGGGTTAAGCCTATCAATCTTTCTGTTTTTATCTGGATAGCCAGGCTTGGTAGCATTAGTATGTCGTCTGCATATAACGCGTCTACGCTTGTTTATAGAAGAACGTGGTCTCCGTCTTCTCCGTGCCCGTGTTCACCGCGGCAAACTTATGTCGAATATTACCATATTTTTTTGGGAATTCCAAAAGTTTCGCCAAATTATTTTCGAATGCGGAAAGTTGTGAGTATGCTAACACCAAGACCCCACTCTACAGAACTCGAGTGACTCTTGTGGTTACCGAGAAGAGTTATAAGATCTCGGCTGTGTGGCAGAAGGTCAGTGGATCGAACCACGAAAACATATTATTCCTTCCATTTATAAATAGTGGGAGTTAGAGAACAGTAGACCCAAAGACATACAATATAATACAGTATGCACAAAAGTTTCGAACGTTACGTCGGATCCCATACGTTATGCCGGAAAGTCAAAAAAAAAAAAAAACACCCCTCTCATTTTTATTTTTAATTGTTAGAGCTGAAATTTGAACACACATACACTCCCCTCTTTACCTTCTTTACCAGTGTTATCCCTATAGACAATTCCTTTGGTTGTAGAATACATGAAAATTGAAGTCATTCTCAATAGATTAAAAAAAAAAAAAAAATATAGATGTCATATATAGATCCCTATTAAATGAAATATACACAGTTACGAAACTTAAATTCGTTATATCATCCAAAAAAATCCAAACATAGTGATTTCCTACAAAAATGGTAGTCAGTGAATAATAAAAGAACAAATTTATTTGCAGTACTGCATCCCTGAATCTAGATTTGTTAGCCTCCTCCTCCTCTTCCCATTTCCCAACCTTCGAGTCAGGGACGTAAGCATGGACCCGACACAAACAAGTGCAGACGTGAACAAAAAAAGATGTCAAGGGTAGAAGAGAGAAAAAGAAACATAAATACAACGTAGCAACAGACAGTACTACCACATGTAGTACATATGATATACACATGTATGGACCTCCATCTGACCCTGACCCTGACCCTGACCCTGACCCTGACCCCGACGTCGACATCGACCTCAAACCTCGTTATCGGTAAGTAATGAAGTTTTTCGTGTTGTATATTAAAATAACTTTTTTTGGCTATTATTGTGGGTTATGTGACCAAAAAAAAACGCCGCTGCAAAAATCATTAATTCTCACATGATTGTGTCTCCCTATCAATGACAGTGGGCCAGGCGTGGTTGTCGACTTGTACTGTTTTTGACCTTGGACCAATTTCAGTGTCAGCGAGTCAGATGTACGATTTACACAAGCGAATGGGAAAGATGTATTTCATTAGAAATAGTTTGTGGTTGGCGAATTCCACAGTCGAGTCTGAATGTTAGACGTAGAACGAAAGTTTGACAGGACCATTTCACTAATTTCCGTCTTTGAGTTGATTTCTATGCCTGATTGTAGCAATCATTAAGGGCTTACACGTTATAACTCAACTTTTTAAGTTATAACTCAAAAAGCAGACAAAATAACATTTGGCTCTTCCCTTTAAACTCAACATTCGAAGAAATTTGTTCCAAAATTGAAGTTATAATACTGCTTTCCGGAAGAAACTTTTTGCTACTTTTAGAAACAAAATTTGCTCACTATTATACTGTACAGTCTCCCAGGAAGGCTGGTGATAAGGAAGGACACTACTAAATACACTTAGGACTAGTCCAGGATTGGAATTAGCCCATTAATGAATGAAGTTTACTCGTACTAGTCCAAAAGTTTACTCATACTAGCCCAAACATAAAACTCTCTTCCCAAATCCTCCAAACTTCCACCGGAACCCTCCCCCCTCCTTCCTTTCTTGTCGGAGTCCTCCTCCTCCACTTTTTCCTCCTCCTTGTCGATGGTTCCCAAACTCTCGAAAGAATCAAGGTACAATTTTTTCTTCTCCTTGTTCTATTGCATTTCGAATTTTTTTTCAAAAATTGTAATAATTTCTATTGCATTTCGAAAAATTTTCAAAAATTATCTTTCCAATCTTAAAATTAGGGCATACAAGTCCTGAATGTAGTTTCGAATGTAGTTTCGACGTTTTTGTGGAGCCTCGTATCCGATTTTAGGACATACAAGTTCGACATCGGTCGAACGTATGTAACAGAACCATGCGGGACTGTAAAATTTTTTACAGTGCTATATGTATAAAGGACTGTAGAAATTTCAACAATCCTGTATAAATTTAGGACTGTAGAAATTTTTACAGTCCTGTATACATATAGGACTGTAGAAATTTCTACAGTCCTGAATGTTGAATAAATTTTGGGATGTTAAAATATATATCTTTTTTGTCTTATAGTCACGACCCTCGGAAGGGCACTGAGGATGAAGATATCATAAGAAGATGTCCTACTGCGTCGATGCATAAGGAACACAATGTTCAGTGTACTATTGAACCAGCTCTCACTATCCGCGACCCCGAGGCACACCCTGAAGTTAGGAAACGTCGACTGACGAAGAAGACTGTCACTCGTTCGAAGAGACGTGCTCCTAGTACTTTTGGTTCTTCTTCCTCCTCCGATGAGGACATACCAAATGTCCAAAATCGGCCAACTGATGGTTCAGGACCTTCTCAGCATGCAGATAGTCCTATCGAGACTCTGCCACAAACCCTCAAAAACTAGCCTACTAATGGTTCATGACCGTCTCAGCAGCCAGATAGTCCAGTCGAGACTCGTCCAAACGGTTGCTCTATGTTGCCGTTGATCGAGAACCATATTGCATACCAAATATGGAACAATCCGGTAAGTACATTACGTTATGATAATTTTATATATAGTTGTAAGTTCTAAGTTCATCCAATTATTTATAGATAACCACATTTTATATATAGGTATAAGTTCATCTAATTGTTTACTTTTCAAGAGAGTCCTCGTATGTTAACGGTGATCAACCACGGCAAAAAGTGCAATACATGGGAGTTTGAATTATTGGGAGACGATGTGAAGGCTAAAATTATTTCCACCGGTTTACAATATTTGGGTAACTACTCATATACGACGGTGGATAATGCACTCATATCGGCATTTGTAGAACGATGGCAAGAAACCAACACTTTCCATCTACCAAACGGGGAGTTGACGATTACCCTTGATGACGTCCATCATATATTGGGACTTAGGGTTGATGGTCGAGTCATGATGAATCATACTAATGACGAATCGAGCATCAACTTTTACGACAATATCGTGGATTATGTATCAGGGTGTCTGGGAGTTGATGCGGCTAGTTTTACCACCATTCGAGAATTCAAGAAGTCGTACGGACTTTCTTTAAAATATTTGGAGGAGACATTCGCTGATCCGGACCCCGAAGTGGACAATAGTGATAATGTGGCCCGTAGATATATGCAGTTCATCATAGGGGCTGTCGATATTACGGATAAGTATGGAACGTCGATACATGCCAAATATCTCCTGAATTTTGACGACATAGACACGGTGGAAGAAATATCTTGGGGAAGCGGTATACTAGCATACATTTACCGCAAGCTTGGTGCGGCATCCCGCGTCGGTTTCAAGACAATATTCGGATGCCAGACTCTACTCCATGTATAGATATATCTTTGTCAACTTGTATACATACTAAAATATTTTGTTGTTAATTTTTGGACTATTTTTTTTTAACTTGGTTATGTGAAGGCATGGATATACGAGCACTTTCCAACCCTGCAATGGGCTAAACTTAACCGAGGGTATGACGAGCACCTTCCTAGAATGTGTAGATGGAAGCCAACTAAGGAAGATGCCAAACGTCCACACACATTGGCCGCCCTACGAAATGCACTTGAAGATATGACGATAGAAGAGGTGAATTGCGACCTAATTTTTTAATGTTTGGTAATAATTTACTAAATTACGTTATGCTAAATTTTATGCGTTGCAGATTGTTTGGGATCTATGTCGTGTTTACGACAGACTAGTCGTCCATTGCAACCAGTCGCTTTATATCACAGTCTGATAAGATATCATAAAATCGAGGAGGCTTATATGCCTGATAGAGTGCTCCGTCGGTTTGGCTACGTACAAACAGTCCCGAAGCACACATTAAAAATGATAACTGCTCCGCGAGGTACAAAACCGCTAAACTATATTCCTGCGGTGTTCAACTGGGTCTCGGACTTCTTCACTGAGTGGCAACGTCACGTCATTAGAGAAACTGAACGACAAGCAGTAGTTAATATGACAGAATGTACATAGCGACGACTACCTCGCCTACTACGCTGGTGTCGGACTACCTACGTTGTTCAAACGCGGAGACGATATTGTGCGTGTACCATCAGATCTCTCGGTCAAATCTGTCTTGTATACTGCATTGGTCAAGATGGTGAGGCAACTTCTTCACTTTCAGTTTGATATATGTAAATGTTTATAACCTAACAAAAATTTTTAATTCTCATGAATAGGCTAGAAAAGTGAAGAAGTTGGGAAGAGCCTCGTAAGTTGCCAGGGTACGAATTACATGGAAATCAATGACGAGCTACAACAAATCGATAACACTAAAGATTTTTCTTATTGGAAAATAGAGAGCAACGTACAAAGAGGCGGCATAAAGTTTAGGCCATGTTTCAAGACATGTAAAACTTTGCTACAATTTGTGTTTTTAGACATGTAAAACTTATAAGTTTAAAAACTTTGACATGTAAATTTTTTTGTTTTGAGACATGATGTTGTTAAACTTTCATACAGTTGTTGGTTAAAAACTAGGACATGTTTGAAGAAGAACTTTCATACATTTGTATTTGGAGACATGGTTCGAGACAACTACTTTTATGTATAAATGTGCAGAGACAGTGGCTAAAAACTAGGACTGTCAGACAGTCCTGGTAGCTATCAGGACTGTCAAAATACTGACAGTCCTAGTTTTATATATAAATTTGCAGAGACAGCGGGTTAAAATTAGGACTGTCAAAATTTTGACAGTCCTCATAGCTTGTAGGACTGTCAAAATTCTGACAGTCCTAGTTTTATATAAAATTTTCAGTGAGTTAAAATTAGGACTGTAAAAAAATTGACAGTCCACATAGTTTGTGGGACTGTCAAAATTTTGACAGTCCTACTTTTATATAAATGTGCAGACAGTGGGTTAAAACTAGGACTGTCAAAATTTTGGCAGTCCACATAGCTTATTGGACTGTCAAAATTTTGACAGTCCTAGTTTCATATAAATTTACTGACAGTGGGTTAAAACTAGGACTGTCAAAATTTTGACAGTCCAATTTGCCTGTGGGACTATCAAAATTTTGACAGTCCTGGTATACTGTTGGACTGTCAAAATTTTGACAGTCCTAGTTTTATATAAAAAAAAGTACAAACAGTAGGTTAAAACTAGGACTGTCATAGTTTTGATTGTCATGTTAGCTTGTGGGACTGTCCATATTTTGACAGTCATAGTTTTATATATATCACAATGGGTTAAAACTAGGACTGTCAAAATGTTGACAGTCCTGTTTGCTTGTGGGACTGTCCAGATTTTGATAGTCCTAGTTTTATACAGAGTGTAGGTTAAAGCTATCTATATAAATGTTAGAAAAGATACCAAAGTTCAACATACATGACTCATTGCATAACATACAGTTCAATATACAGTTCAACATATATGGCTCATTGCACAACATACAAAATGATACAGAAGTATAAGATGTATCAATCGATTAAAATATCAAAGTAGTCATTCGGCAAGATTTTGGGATCCTCCATCTCCATCATCTTCTTATAGCCAACAATTGCATCCGTGTAGGGTGTCGTCCATGCGATCGCTTCCTCCGGTGCGTGTTTATACCAAAGTGTAGAAGATGGAGGAATAGGAGAATGACCGATCAACCTTGGGATGACAAAGTGTTGTCCGACAAGCCCTATCGAACATAGATTGGATAGTATGTGTTCCGCCGGGGGAGCGCACATTGGAAAGAAAGTATTGTTAATGCCTTATGAGATAATTACAATATGTATCTTATACCTATTAGATAATACGTATGCAGTAGGCGGGACATCCATGTAATGGTCTGGTCCGGTAACTATTTCCGTACAAGGTATGCTTGCCAACCAATCTCTAACAATTTTTTTGCCGAGTATCTGCCTATAGAAGGGTAGACGAGACTCCAACTCCTCGTACAACTCTTCCCTAACCTGTCTCCATCCTGCTTCAACTGAATAGCCAAGATGTCTTGCGAGTGCATGATATCCACAATGGCCATCCTTAGGAACATCAACAATAGACCAAATAAAATTTCGTATCTCAGGTAAAATTTTTTGAATGTATAGATTATATGAATCAGATAAGTTATCTAAACCCTCCGCAGTGACTACATCGTTCGTTTTCTGTTTCTTTCCCCTTCGAATAGTAAGCTTACTCTTTTTCTGCGAAAATACCACACTTTCGATAACCGACTTTGACTCAACATGCTCTAAATTGCGTTCAATATGTTCAAACAAGGATGGATCTCTTTTAGTTGACTCCATATCCCTTTTTTTTGCTCTACTCATTCTTGAGTGTGGTCTTCCCTTAGGAGTTCGAACAACAGATGGCTCTTACAATCAAGTTGTTGCCGGGACTGCAATTTCTTGGATTTTAACGTCAATGGATCTTCTCTCCGGTTCCGATGTAACATACCATCTTGCGTGCAGGAGTTTCACTTGTGGCAAAGAAAAAAAAATCATCGTGAACTTCTACCGTCGGCATTATCGACAGCTGTCTCCAACGTTGATCAACAACATCTATTGGAATAGGTATAAATTGACGACGATATTCGTTAATCTCATGTGTACAAGGAAGGCCGAGTGAATGTCGATATGAACAACCGCAAACCTCGGGATCATAACCAACCAACTTCGACCTACCATTCTCCTCAAACAATAGGCCCAAGGCCTTGTGAGATACTACATGGATTAAACCATCCAAAAGGTGTTCATGCTTGTATTCATGCTTTGCAATATTGAGGCTCATCTCAAATGATGCTACAATCTCGTTCACCGTGGAAATAATCATCAAATGAATCGATTGTCAAACGGAGAAAAAATTACCGACCGATGACCGTAGATATCTTTTTAAACTTGAGTGTGATCCTTTGACCCGGTTCGTAGTGATTGTGCCATAATGCTTCACCATGTTCGTCCATGCTAAGACGAATTATTCTTTATGTGGTTCTAGCCAAGTATCTTTGATATAAGATATGCATGTCGGGTTACTCGTCTCCCACTTTTTTTTGAACATGTACCATATTGTGTTGTAGCTGTCTGTAGTATTTGCTCGCCATACAAGACTCCAATCACTGTAGAATTCTTCGAAACAAAGCTTGTCGATTTTACCGTCCACATTTTCAAATTTTCTCTTGCATTGAGCTTGAATATTTCGATTTATATGCCAAGTGCATAGTAGTCTATGCACATGAGAAAATACAATATCTATAGCATTTATCAGTGCATATTCTCTATCGGTAACAAAAATAGAGAGCTCTTTGTATCCTGTGTAAAGAAATTATAGTTTTCTCAACGCCCAAGTGTAATCCTCTACTGTCTCACTCTTCATAAAACAAAAAGCAACTGAAAATATTTTTTCCGTAGACGTAAACCCAACAAAGTGAAAAAGAGGTATCTTGAACTTGTTGGTCTTATATATACAATCAAGGGCCAACACGCCTGCGAAGGACCGAGCCAAGTGTGTACAATCAGGATGAGCCCAAAACAATGAAAGGAGTTCATCATTTTATGAATGTCTTCTATGGTACTCCACGTAGTGATGCTCCCCAAGCAACTTCAATACTTGCTGCATCGCCATTCTTCCTTTCATACTATTACATTTCGCTCTCGCCAAACTATTATAGATCGTCCTCATGGGTGACTTGTTCTCATCTTCTTTTTGTCGCACGTCAAAATAAATTTGTTTGGGTGCAACTCCAGAAAGGAACAGTTCTTCAACCAACTTTCTCTCATCCTTCTTCAACCGTGCCACGTAGGCATGACCCGTAAGTGTCTCTGGAATAGGATGATTGTGTATTCCATTCTTAACTTCGATTATCCACTTCACATCTTCTACTTTTATAATCAATACCTTAAATGGACAATCATATTTTCTCGTCCCAACGTTTTTCTTGGGAATTTTTTTTCAACACCACCCTTTTTTTTACGATGCTGCCTGAACGCACCTCCTCTTTCGCAGCCCAGCTCTACATATTTTTGGCCCTACAGAGATCCGATGGATCTTGCAATGACAATGACTATGTTATGTCGTCTTCCAACTTCTCTGCACCAATCTAATGCTTCTTCCTGGGATACAAATTGAATATCTGTTGAGAATACCTTCTCCACATCAACCCCAATAACAGGATGTACCACAACATCTGTACGAGGTTGGTCCTATAACCAATATAAAATAATCTAAAAATTAATAACTTCAAATAATTGGCCGTCCAAATTAGGACTATCATAATATTTACAGACTAATGTATTGAGTAGACTGTAATTTTTTTTACAGTCTTTAAGATTCAGGACTGTCACTATTTTGACAGTCCACTTAGTATATAGGACTGTTGAAATTATGACAGTCCTATATTTATATAGGACTGTCGAATTATTGACAGTCCTATAGTTACATAGAACTGTCGAATTTTATACAGTCCTTACACGATGACTATCGAAATAGGGTTGTCATTTTACGTGCCGTACGTGCTTCAGAACAACCGACATGTTCTTCGGAAGGATCGTAGTGCATATTTAATGGATTACATGATCCGACTTCTTCATAAAAGATAATTTCATGCATCGCTCCTACAATAATCAAATAAAACTAAATATTTTTGTGACAATCGCAAAACTTATTCATCGTATGTTGTCGAAGACATACCGGAAGAATATTCGTTGGACAATCACCAAATCAGAATTTTCTTCCACTTGGGACCACAACTATCAAATTCTAAAGTTAGGTTTAGATTTATGGACTTGAGAGAATGAGAGAGTTCTTCATGTGAGGGTGAAAAACAAAGAAGAGAAATAATTTTTACTTATATAGGTTGGTGTGGGCTAGCCCTAAGTAACGTTGAGGAGTGGCAAACTTGTAATTTTTGGAAAAAATTCAATGGGCTAGCCCTAAGTAAATTGTGTAGTGCCCTTATCAAAAAACCCCAGGAACGGGCTCCACCCCCAGCCCACCCTCCAAATCCCTCTCTCTTTCTCTCTCCTCACTTTCTCTTCTTCACCTCCAGACGGAGCTGAGCTCGAGGTCGACGGTCGACCCCGTGGTCGACGCTATGGTCGAGGACCCTAACCCTAGCCCCTTCGTCGGAGCTGAGCTCGAGGTCGACGCCATGGTCGACAGTCGAGGACGGTGGCCGACGCACCATGGGACTTGACGATGTCGGTCGAGAACGGTGGCTTGACAAGGACTCGACTGCGAGCCGACGGTCGACTGATTTTCTTTAACCGAAAAAATCCCGAGCGCCTCGAGCTCGACCCGCCATCGCCTCGATCTCGTCCCAAAGCCCACGGACCACATCAAGATCCCCACCTCCTCGAGCTCGTCCGGGAGCTCGGCCTTGTCTTCGTCGGCGTTGTAGGTTCTCCTCAAGCTCGGTCTCGTCGTCGTCGGGGAGCTGCATCTTAGGGTTAGAGTTTTTCTTGAGCAGAGGCTCGTCGTTACCAAACAAAATCTCCGACGACGGCGGTGGCAGCCTGGACACAGAGGATATAAAAAAAAATTAGCAAACACAATTTCATTACCAAACAAAATCTCATAAAAAAAAATTAAAAAACTGTTTTTTCGGATGAAAATAACCAAACACAAACTCAGAATTACTGTACTAAAAAAACTATTTTTTAACTTATATTCAGAAAACTGTTTTTAGAATAAAATTTTAGAAAGACTATCCAAATGGACCCTAAGCCTTTTATCAAAGATAGCTTTCGAGGCCAACAAGAAAATAAATACATTTAAAAACACAGTCAACCCAACCATTCATCAGACCTGTCCTTCAGATTCAAGTTTGATAAGCAACCCAAACAAATCTTGTGAAAAGGAAATGAAGAAACTGAATGATATTACTAACGACTCAGGATTGATCTTGACAAAGAAAATAGAACTATTTACACTAACCTCATCTATATTTTATGTTTATTACACGAACATCCCTCATTTTTAAAATAATTACACTAACATTTCATATGTTTCATATTTTATTTTTAAAATCAGGATGGTTATTATAACCCTTCTAATAAAACATACAAGATCCGTGCAATTATTTTAAAAATAAAAAAGGTCCGTATAATAAACATAAAATATATGAAAGTTTAGTGTAAATAATCCAAGAAAATAATGAGCAACTTCCCAAACTCACAACACTCCATTGGAGTGATATTTTGTAAAACAGAGTTTGCATATTATGAATCAATGATATTGCACTTGAACAGTTTCACCTAGAAAACTTACAGTTGGAAATTGAACAAACTATCCATAATGAGAATCACATCAGTCTGAACAACCTGAGCATTTACAATACAACTCGAAATCAATATACAAAGGCAAATTATTTTGTATTACATACACAAAAACCACACGGCAATGGGCCAGTCAAGATGATACAAACCTTACTTACAAAAAGCTACCATTAACGCTATGGATCAATCAAAAACCAAAAGAAAGGGAAAAAAAAAATCTTCCGTCGCTACATTTTTCTGTCCATGGGGCTCATCATTAGAGATCTGAATTATCAGGCTCGTTTCCATTAGATTTCTTAAGCTTCGCCACAAGAACCCACATGTTGGCTAGCTCATTCTCCAAAAAAGCTTCTTTCTGCTTAGATTCTTCCACTTTCTTCTGGAGCTCGGTTTCTCTTTGTTCCTTATCTTTGAGTGCAGCTTCTAGCATAAGCTCTCTCTCGTAATAGCTTGGAGTTGATTCCCTCTTTGACGATGCTGGTTCTTGCCTTCTGTTTTGGCCATCCCTTCTAGTAACTTTTGATGCATTTGTCACTCTCCTCTGACGAGAATTCCTCGATGAAGCCAGCTCTGTGGCCAGCCTCTCATTGTCTTTCATGAGCTTGGTGACTTCTTCTGATAGTGCTTTCAACTCCACTCCTGCAGCTGAAGCTAGCCCTTTGGCATATGCACTCTCCTCTGCCAGATTCTGGTTTTGTCCTTCAAGTTGACTTTTCGACTCCGAGAGTCTGTCTACTTTCTGCTTCAGTTCTTCAATCTCAGATGCCTAAGCACAAAGTTCAAATATGTGCATCATGTATTCAGGTGTATGGAATGAAGATAAGGGAGTGATCAATTTAAAAGGTTATCATTATGACATGTTACAAGTAGTCTTGTCAACATTACAGAAGGAAACAAGCTCTCTAACTGATTACTTCCTTTGTATTTGTGACTCAACCAACTGGGAAAGTGAGAAGGATTCAGTTAGTCCATTATGGAGGATAGCAGATGCATGTTCATCTTGTTAATGGTTTCATCCAAAACCAGGATAGATAAAACAAAGGTTTTGGCCACGGAGGACCAGAGTAAATGGAGTAGGAAATAAGTAACTGGATGGATCAGAACCTGTTCATACCAGTACTTCACCTGCGTGTCAACCCATTATTATGTCAGTTGGCCTAACTGATTAGAGTCATTAGACTGTACAAGTGACAAATTGTGAGTCAGATAAATTTGGATACACAATGGCATAGGAAATCCAGTAATACCGCTACATTGTAGCATAGACAATCCTGCCATTACTTTTGTGCCTTAAGCTTTATAACCAAGATTAATCTACCAAGCACACAAGATCAGAAACACCAAGCTTTATGTGACAGCCAAAATTAGGTACAACAATGGGGCATAGGCAAGATTCACTAATCGAAATAGGAGTTTATTACAAGATTCCTACAGATCACATGTTCAAAGTCACAAGCAAGGTTTAAAGTATCGGTATCGGAATCGGTATCGGAATCGGTATCGGACCATTCCTATGAGTATCGGGATCGGCGGTATCGGTAGTATCGGCGGTTTCGGATCGGAGTATTGGATTTTTTGGTATCGGAAAGCAAACAACTATTAGTAAATTATTAACATTTTAGAGAATATATTTTATACATTTATGCATAATTTAAAGAATTTCCAGTATTGTTTCTTAGTATTTTTGATATTGAGTGAAATAGTAGCCGTCCTTGTCGATTGATTTATATGCGATAGATAAAATTTTCTCTTTTATATGTTTTTACAACCTTACTATGCCTTTACACCCTTGCTAATAGGTTTTTTAATTGAATATTTTTTGCCGAATTGACCGGAAAAGAGACCTCTAATGTCGGTATCGGTCAGTATCGGATATCGGTCGGTATCGGATCGGGACATGCCAAACTGTATCGGTATCGGCCGTATCGGATCGGTATCGGCCGATACTTTAAACTATGGTCACAAGACCTCAGCCTTACACACCTCTCTCACATCCTCTCTTGCAAAAGAAAGCCAACTAACCCTCCGATCTTACAAGAGATGGTAAGAGTATAAGAATACTCTAGAATGTCCTAATCTTAGTATAAAATAAGGGTATTCCAGAAATCACAACCTTAATCTAATAGGAGTACACTTAAATAATTAACCTGACACAGTTAGCACATGATCTCAAATGGATTAGACACTATCCAACCAAGCCCACTAAGCTTAAACCTCTCACCCAGAACCTAGACAAAGTTCGGACGACTGCTGCTAAGCTCAACCAGATCCTAGACATAATACCAACAATCCCCACCTTGGCTCCTATTCAATGGGCCAGATCAACCTGAATAGCCCACAAGAGTGTGTTGTGGCCCATATCTTTGTAGATGACCAGAACACTGCTATGGGAAACCACCTTCCAATACTCCAGTTGCATTCAATTTGAACTGACCTTGAAGATAGACTTGATAATTAGGCTGCAACTTACCACGATTTCAGAGCCATCTGGAGAGGAACGTTAGTGATTGAACATGTCAAAATGGATTCTTAATTTGTCCTTCTCCATGCCTAGCTCCACCCACAGGCCACAACTATTACCATGAGCCTGTTAGAATCCACCTTCACCTTCTGATTTGGCCAACAGAAAGCAATCTCTCTCTCTCTCTTACAATCGAGTACTACTGAAATATGATCATTGGATGCAAATTTAAGAAGACAACCAGCATAAAAAAACAACATATCACGTGTACATATTAACAAACCTGGACGTAGCTCAACAATGTTAGGACATGCTACTGTTGCATCTTTTTATTAGAGCCACTTGAGTTCAGCTTCATTGGAAATTAGTCCTATAGAACAAAGACCAAAAGAAACCTTTTCAAGGTCTCGCAACTCACGTGTGAGATGCTCCATATAAAGATATGCCCAACTTTTCATTTATTTTGTTTTATTGGATATGAAGGGTGAATACCTGACCTGATAACCAATAAGATAAGCCTAATATTAAGCCCACTGGAATCCTTAATTTGGTTATAATGACAATTGTGTCATCCCTGATCCCTGAAATGAAAATGCATATCCAATGATAAGCTTTTGTCGAAGAAGCCTGAAAGACCCAGTCTGATAAACTTCTTAACAAACTACTTTTTTCCTTTTGTATTCACCTGTCACCATAACCAAAAGGCCTGCCTCATTGGCCCTTCACATATGGTTGGCTACAATAACTTCTGTCATCACTGGTAGAGGTATCCATTGGAAACTGTTTTCTCATGGAGATCTGTATTCACCTGCTTTCTCAACCACATATCGTCCACCATCTATTGAAAAATAACCACAAGTCCTTCACATGATGGCAGAATGTTAGCCGCTTCTACATCACACAAAGATGAACTTCCAAGGTCGTGGATCAGCAGTAACAGCTCTTCCAGCTTCATCACTGACCCACCAGACATAAGTTGTCATTCACCAAGTAAACCAGTGTTTTCGCTGGTACAACTTCCATATCTGACTTCTCAACTGCCTACAACCAATCTGGAACCATAGGACTCACTGCCTCTAGTGTGCGTCTCATACAATGCAATGGCAACCCCGCAACCAACATCATCAACCTGCCGCATGTGGCCCCCTGCTGCCATAAATGATTAATAGGCCAATTAATGGCGGGTGTTCATTTCAGTAAAAAAAAAGTAAGTTATTTATCTAGGCTGATTACTCTGTTCAATTTTGATTATTTGGTGCAGTTTTCATAAAACCAACTAGTATCTTTTACAGGCTGGGTCAACGAGTTGACTAGATACACCCCAGTAGCTCAACCAGTAAGTATGGCTTTCTTCCCCCCTATTTTCTCTTTACCCAAACCAAACCCTTATCCTTAAACCTCGACATTTTTTTAGTTCTTATCCCTCTTACTTTGTAGTTGCTGCTATTGAATTTATGCTGTTATTATTCAAATGCTCTCAAACTAATAACTACAAGTTGTTACTATGTCGATTGGTGTTTATATGTCAATGTTGTTGAATTTGTGTTATACTTTCTTGTTTTTCTTTTCCGACAACAAGAGAAGTATTTGGCCAAATTTTGGGGTCAGCTCTTTGTTTATGGATTCACTCTTTTATTGGAAAAGGCTATCTACTATGACCCGATTAATTGTCATGAGTCCAATTAGTTGTTACAAGCTCCTGGACCGAGCGCATAATGGAACAACACAATTTAACCTTAATCACAAGAACACCATCACCACCATGAATTATGCTGTTGGCCAATCACTGTGTCACCACTATGCAGTTACATTTTCGAACTTCGACGTCACGATTTGCCCTTATGCTCATCTAGGTTGCATAGACACAGACATGGAACCCGATTAATTGCCATGAGTGTGATTAGTTGTTACGAGTTCCTGGACCAAGCGCATAATGGAATAGCACAACCCAACCTTAATTACAAGTAAACCATAACCACCATGAATTATGTTGTTGGCCAATCAGTGTGTCACCAATATACAGTTATATTTTCGAACTTTTACATCACAAGTTGCCCTTATGATCAATCTAGGTTGCATAGGCACACAGGTATGTACAGTATATGGATTCAAAATACAATATTTCTATAAAATTTAGGATACATGTACGGTATGGATACGACTATATGTACACATGAAAATGTATCTATATACATAGTCTACACATTAGATCTTAATAATATCTAATTTTATGCATGTTTTGGGGAGTAACTAAGTTCCAACTATGTTACCTAGACTCGGGTACGCTGTTGGGTACGGGTACATATCAAAGAGTCAGGTCCTTCAAACTCATAATTGAAGGACACACAGACTCGGCCAAAAAGGATCCAAATTTTTGATACGGGTACGGAGATATGATTAAAATTTCATAAAAAGACGACATGTAATTATAAACTAGTAGTAAACTTTACTGAACTAGTTAAATAAATTTCTAATGGACCATCCCTTCAGCTCCCCTACTACTTTACTACCAGTCTACCATATTAAAATAAACTATTAATTTCACAAAAAGTCTCCCGATTGTTACTATGAAGGATCTGATTGTCACCATGGAGGATCGGATATGGATCCCATATCCATACCCATGTCCTATCGGGTCGACACAGGTACTTCTCCTTAAAGTGGAGAGTCCGGGTAACATAGGGTTCCAAAAGGTTCTAGAAATGATTTGATACAAATAAATGATATTTTCTCTTATCTCAATTTTCAAATATGTTTGGAAAGATCATAGCTATGCAAAATCAAATTTAACCATGTCTCTGTGGTCTCTTTGGAGCCTGGACAAAGGCAAGCTAGATCTGACATGAGTACTGAGGAAGTCTGGAAGTGTCGTGTTGGATAAGTGTTAGTTACATATACGGAACACAATATGTTTCTTTAGAGGAGTATCTATGAAACATAGGTGAACATTTCTTGCCATAACATCAACAAAATTATATTTTCCCTACTTTTGGGGATTGCAAAAGAAATCATGTCTATCAGTGAACCCATAAATTGGGCAACAACTTCAATGATCACCTTGCAGACTTGACCAACCAAAACACTGTTGTAGTTCATGAATACAAGTTACCATGCATGGAAACAATACTCAAGATTAACCAATCAAGAGAACACAAAGAACACCAAAATGTTTTGTGGTTTGCCCAAAACTAGCGTAAATATTTCCAGTAATCTCAACTTCTCCTATGTTCCCGCTCCAGACCAACTAAACCTTGATGTTACTCCAACAAAATTGTATGCTTGGGAACTAAGTCCAATAATTGAAATTTTACTATTACTTTTATACTAACGGACTTGCTTTCGGAGTGTCGTTCCTTTTCAATGTTTGGCTTAGCGTGTCATAGAGATTAATGCAATTTCCTATAGCAAATCATATCATCTTAACTCTTCATCGAGACTCTTCACAGTCTAGGAAAACTCAGAGGATGGCTCCTATATACGTGGTTTTACAATAATGCACAAAATCCCTATAGCCCTTCGACCTAATGCGTGACCATAGGATATCACAATGTCAGAAGGGATGAAGATGAGATGGGTGTCTTGTCGTATTAGTAGGGATCAATATGACATCTGTCTTTTATCTTCTAACTTTAATTGTCCCTAAGGTAGCAAAATTTATTGTCGCATAAGTAGCGACATGCACAAATGGTGTAACACTATCACAGTGTCTCCAATAAGAACCCGGTGAGATTGAATTCTTCGAGAAGATGCGGAGTAATCAACGAATGGACGGTAAGATCGTGTGCACCTCGACAATAGCTTCGCAGTGACAACCTTGATCGAATGATAGATGGTGGTGTTGACACAACGACCAATCTTGAAGAACCAATCTTTCGGCGCACCGATCATTCCGTGGATGCCACTAAAGAGTAATGGAGGTGTACGAAGATAGGCAATAGCGTTGATTCTGCTCATGGGCGCAATGGTATAAGCTTGTTTAACTGTGAGACCGATTGGTCGAACGGTGACAAAAGTCGGCCATAGTAATCTGCGTCTCCCGTGTGGAAGGGCTCTCACTCAATGGATTGGATTCAGGGCTTAAAGTTTGCTACCCAAAAGATATATATATACATGACCTACCAAAACATCGTATATGTTTCAACTTTTATGGCATGGCATCTGCGCATTGCTATAATGTTTGCCAATCTGGCACCAACATAGAGTATTAACATCAGATCGACAGTCTGTCATAAAATCCTTCATTTCCTTTATAGATATTTCTTATTCCCCATAGCGATCCCATTCTGATGGAAGAACAGTAAGACGATGATGATGACTAGAATACTTGCTGGATCTGTCTACGCTACTGACAGTTACAACCCTTCAGTGCTGGACTCAGTAACAAGACGCAAGCATTTTCACCATATGTGTCAGCTATATTAAAGCAGGAATATCTCTTTTTAACATAAGTTACTACAGGTTCAATCACAATAAAAGGAACTCCTGAAATCCATGTCTTCCAGCAACTATATTTTAAAGGGAAAAAATTGTCTTAAGTATGAAGATCAGAGTAGCTGTATATAAATAGTAAGAAGATATATACTGACCATGTGTGCCTGTTGCAGCAGCTCCGCAGTAATATCCCTAGATGGAGAATTTTCTTTGTTCATGTGCTGTGGTTTAGCACTTAAATAGGAGTTTTTTGTATCAAGAGCTAGAGCAAGTTGTTGTTTTAAGGAAGCAACAGTATCCCGCAACTCTCCACACTCACTTATCTAGAAAAACGGACATATTTCAATATCAGCACAGGATTAACATTATGTACTATAATACGGCTACGGAGTAGCTAAAATGCTAGCATAATACTAACCTTTTGTTGCAGCTGATCTTGGATTATTCTGTTATCTGCAGATTTCACCTGGGAAAAAAGTTGAACAACATATTAAACTTGGAATTCAAAATAAAGGACAGAAGAGTAATTGCAGAATAAATATGGCAAAAACAAGGAATTGCTTTAGTACAGCATGTTTAGTAAAGACGAAAAAGCTAAGATCACTGCTGGACAGTTCTAAGACATGCTCTAGTGCAAACATATTAAAGAGGATAATCCGAAAGCTATTGACTACCTCCAGCTCAAAGGACTTTTCATTCAGTTGTTCTAGTAGTTCATCATAAGACTGCAAGATAAGAAATTAAGAAACCAATTATTGTTATTAGGTAAAATGAGATATCAAAGAGGCTTTGGAGAAGAAAAGTCCTTACTGGTGAAAGCCCCAACTTATCTATGGTACTTTGTGAAGCAGAGATTGAATCTGTCATCTGCTTCTCCAAAGAAGCAATCTGTCGATTCTTCATTCTTATTTCATCCTTGACCTTCCGCATTTCGATCTTCAAGTCCAAAAAATACTAAGCAATGTGCACTGAGCATATTAATTTAGAAAGGGTTCAGAACAATGTGATATTACTTGAATTTGTTCCTTTTTTGGACTATTTGCTGCCTCATCTGAAAGTCTCTTTAAAACACTATAATGAAGCGCTATTTCTCCAGATAAAATCTTTACTTGTTCTCTCAATAAATCAACATGATCAATAGTTTTCATACTAGCCTGTCATGAAAAACATGTAAATCAAATTTTGGCTATATGATATTGTTAGGTACACCCAAACAGCCGGAATACTGAAAAGTGAAAACTCAAATGTTTAACAGATAGGCTGTTTCTAGACAAATTACCTACATCAATACAAGCTCTATACTAGTGAAACATTTAGTAATTATACCATGTAAAAATTACATCTTTAGGTGTACGAAAATATATGAAAGCATCAAGTGACTGATACGATTGTCTCAACCACCGAAAGATAAATTTATTTTCTATCATGCCCTGAAGGTTTGTAGAGCATATCTTGATCTCTAGTGGTCCAGTGTTCACCTTAGAGGTCATCAATCCTGGCTCCTATAAGAGCACTGTTCAGGGTTCACTGAAGTGCAAAGGTAACTTATTAAACCAGATTGATCATTTTCATGCATTCAAGAGAATTGAAATATAATATCTACAGGTTTGGTCTGTTTATGTGTGGATAGGGATGCATATGGATGGTTCAAACTATCAGCGTCTCACATTTCCCTTCTTTCTTGTTAATCTGTCACCTAATAAAAGTATAAAGAAACCAAAACTATCATCGTCCCTGACTTGCAGATTATGAACTTTAATTATTTGTAGCTGACATGAGAATTTTGAGATATAACAGCAATACAATAAATGAAAGATAAGAAGGGAGTCAATCATTGTGATGAAAGTGGTAGGTATAGCTCAGGAAAAAGAGGGAAATCAAGTGTTTCGAAATGTGCAATAGAAACTGATGAAAATGGAACTTAGACTAGGAAATGACAGGATCTCAGATGAAGCTTCATAAGAACGAATCAAACTTAGACTAAGCAGCAAAAAAAAGAAGAAGAAAGTAAAAGAAAAAGAAACGATAGCCTAATTTAACAAAAGAGATAATGGTACTAAAAGTATTCATATGGGTGTCCCGAGGCTGACCCAAGAGATCTGAAATAATGGTTGTGGTTGGTTGATGCTTGACTAAAAGGTTTTTCTATAACAGCCAAAATAATTTGGATATGTACTGTGATATAAAGTTCCCAAACAAGTCCTTCTCAGTTGATATCCTATCCAAGAATATTATTGTATATAAAAACCAGATTAAAGTTTTTATCTGCCAACCTTTGATAAATTAGTACCATCAACAAAATAGCCATCATCCAAAGGCTGAAGCAAGAATATCTTTGCCATTCTAAGGAATTCAGCCAATACTTCCCTTCTTCCTCTGTCCTCTCTCCTCTTACATACTCCCCTCTCTTCCAATTGAATAAACCTTACATTTCAATTAGTACAACAGCCATTTGACCTAGATTTATAAAAAATCCACATCTTCAACTTTTCTCTCTATTATCCATTTCTTGTTGAAACTTTCTAGGGTCTATATAACATTTCTATTCATGAGTTTCATAATTAACAGTATGTCATCTCAAGTTTGATTGTGAGATGATCCTTGTTATGAGAATAAGACACGAGGATTCTGTTCTTGCTTGGAAGCATGACTGGTGGAGAAGCAATTGGCCAACAATATTATTAAGATACTATTTGGAAATTGTTCAGATAGTTCAGATATGAAATAAAGAATCAGATCTATCCTTTAAACTTTATTTTGATTTTTGAAGTTAAGATAGTTTTCTCCTTCATCTTGCTCTCTCCTCCTTTCCATCTTTTCATATCCTCCTAGTAACCCAAGGTACAAAATGGCCTTCAGGGTTCAAGCACATGCCTAAATAAAGCACCTCTAGGGATCTTTGTAGGTTTTCCTCTAACAAAGATTTACTAGTCTGTTGTACTTTGCCTTACTGAAGAGTAAGAAAAAGACATTTTGTGGCTTAATCAAGAGCATAGGTAAGAGTATGGATCCATGAAGCTTGGCATGTTGGACCCACTTTGCATCAAAACCAATTTTCATAAAAGAGTCGAATAAAATTGAAGTTGATTGATCCTTTGGTCCTGAAAAAGCCTATCATAAATTCCTCACTGCACAAGTAACAACCAACTATCAATTGGCAGGCTTGTTTGGCAAATTGATTCAAAAAAAGACTTTTTTCTGTTCAACAATCAAGAATTGAAATATTTCTATGCACGAGCATGAGGAGAGATAGCAAAGGTAATATACAAGAATAGTAAAACATCAATTGACCACTTTGTACACGACTTCAATACTGGACATTAATCCACAGTCTGACTGGACTATACTTTTTCCAGACAAGTAGACCAATGTCATCTAGTTCTGTTGAATGGTGTAAACAGGATTCGGTTGAAGTAGATTCTTTAACCAAGGAAAACAATATATTTCCTTTCTTCCTCTCCAACAGAGTACATTCTTACTCTCCAACAGAGTACATTATTACATATAGCACCTATAAAAAATCAAATTTGTGGAACTTACATATTCATTACCATAATTATACATTGTTCACATGATTCTGTTGAATGATGTAAACAGGATTCAGTTGAAGTAGATTTTTTACCTAGGAAAACAATCTATTTCCTTTCTTCCTCTCTAACAGAGTACATTCTTACATATAGCACCTAAAAAAAATCAAATTTGTGGAACTTACATATTCATTACCATAATTATACATTGTTCACATGATCTTATGGACTATGGAGTCCATGCTACCTTATCTAATCCAATTTACATCTAAGTTAAATCGGAGTGGATAAGTTAATTGGCACAACAGTAAAATCAGAAGTGGAGAGCATAACAGAGAAAATAAAGTTGGATTGGAAGTGCCCACGGCATAGAAAATAGTGTTACACTTGTTTACTCCAACCAATGCGAGAAACAGACTAACATGGCAGATTGCACAAGTTAGTGCAGGCTAAGCCTGTTTCAACTCTTCTTGAGCTGCAAGTTTCAATGCTTCTTCCACGCCATAACATGGGGGTGTGATCCCTTTCGCCAATGCATGACATATTCAAATGGATGATGTTAACTACTGGCCATGATCAACATATCAGAAAAAATCTAAATCAATGATGATACTTTTAGGGGGACTTTCAACTTACCAATCAAGTTTGAAAATATGGCTAGCCTTTACACAGTAAATTAACATGACTATTCACTACTAATGTATTCCCCCTAGAACATTTCATTCAACACAGACATGCTTAAAATTGTATATCACTATGAATACAATTTTGATCATCCAAATCAATGGCTATCCATGATATCTGACACCATGGCACAATTGCCTTGGTTATACCATGATAAGACTAACAAAGCTATCTTCATTAAATCGCTCAAACAATAGAATGAGTTTTACCAACTTGAATTAATCTAGACAGCCCTCACTGACCCCATGTAAAATCAAGAGAGAAAGCATCATGAACAGGCAACTGAGGTAGCCTGTGTGACAACTAGGGTATGGAATGGCCATATGTGTGGACAGTGGTGCAATTTGCAGAAGGCGATATAACACAACAAATAAACAGAAACCTCTCATTTGACCATAAATATACATCATATAGGAGCCATCTATGAACTTCAAAGGACTGCGTTACTCATATCTTATACTTGTAAATGCTGAGTTACTCTGATACTTAATGGAGATGCCAAATATATTGCACTTAAAGCTAATCTTGAAAGACAACTAATCATACCTAAATGTGTCCAAAACGTACCTCATACTATAACCTATGTCTCATTCTTATTTTAAGGTACCCTTGTAGAGTTACAGTGTCATTCTTATTTAAAGGAGTGAGAAAAATTGAAAGTTGAAATGATGATCTGGTCGTTCGGTCCATAGTGCAGTATGTATGCATGTACAAACACATGCATATGTCATAAATACACATTACACAGATAAATGTAGAGAGAGATACCTCGCAAGGTCATATTCTAGTCCATGCAATATAGGTTTCATTTACAACTACAAATGGACTTTCTTATGTTTCCTATGACATATACAATTTTGGTAATCTGTGATTTTTCTCATATTTATGTACTAAAAATTTCAATTTTTCCTTTATGTGCATTTGTGTACAGATGTGTATGTATAATCTTATCCTTGTCATACCGTGTAATGCCTTTCAGAAAGCCAACACATCCCCTTAGTGTGTATTGCATTGTACTTGCATCCCATGTCTATTTTTCATTGATGTCGATATGCTTGTGTGAACTATTGGTTGAGCTGATATAGAAATCTATAAAGACATAGGGAAATGTCTATCCATAACCAAACAGAAAATTAAAAAATTAAAAAATCTAATTGATTAGCGACTTCAGAACAAGTAAATCAATAAGAGTAATAATAGCATCGCAATCTTGGATGGGAACAAGAGATTATACTATTTATTTATGTACCATAAAGTAAATTCCGTATATGTGTTATAAAATTGAATATGCATACCATAAGTGTTTCTTGGAGGGAGAGACTATCAGTAGGAAGTTCTCTTTCATGTTCATGAAGAGAACCAGCAGGAAAGCTCTCCGCAGTTAAAGAATTTGATAGTCGGGGCTCTGCAGGGAAGTTTATACTCTCTGCTTGAGGAGTTGAAGGTGTAGTTAATGATTTTGTACCACTTGACTTGTCACCGTCGGAACTTGTCAATGCTGTCGCACCACTCTCCCGCTTCTGGAGAAGAATATGAAATTATACATGCAGCAAGAAAGTAAGCAGCAGTACTTGTTAGACTTAACAATGGTAATGAACAGTATAATCTATGATCTATTAGGCCTCCGGCCAGGGGTATATATGCAAGGGTCATCAGAGGAGTGATTGCCTCCTAACTGACGTGGGACTAAAATCCTGTACATCTTGTAGCATCTCTAACATTACCAATCAAGTTTCAAAATTTAACTAGAATATTATGAAAAGATTCACCGATTCGAGATTGAACCACCAGTCTATCAATGTAACATAAATAACAATACAGAAGAACTAAGCTATAACAGGATGATGAAAACAGGCGGAATATAACATTTTCATTCCTATCCTACTTTGATGGATAAAATAAAACATATTTGTACCCTCACTAACATGGCACTAGTTCCTATAAATATGTGTGTGTGTGAATGTTTTTCTCCTCAATATATGAAAGAGTCATGGAAAAGATTGGAGAGTCATGTGATACAACAACAAAAACAAGGCCTTTTACCCAAAATTATGGGGTCGGCTATCGAATCATTTTCTTCATTCAACTATGTTAAGCGTCATGTCCGCTGCAACATTATTATAAAGCACATCCTTTGTTACTGTCAATCCAAGCTCGTTTAGGTCTACCCCGATATCTAGCAGCGCCTTTGACTAATATATAACCACTCATCCTAATCGGTGCATCTCCTTTGACTAACATCTTATCGCTCAAATTCTAACCAGTGCATCTATTGCTCTATGTTGCACATGTCCAAACCACCTAACACAATTTTGTCTCATCCTATCCTTTATTGGTGTGTCACCTCCAACATTCCCACAAATACACACATTTTTTATCCTATCTTTCGATCCATTGTTACTAATCCATCTTAGTATTCTCATTTTAGGTACACTCATTCTATGGAGATGTTTTAATTTCCAAACACTCCAATCCATAAAGCATAGCTAGCCCTATAGTTGTCTTCTAGAGTTTCCCTTTCAACCTCAATAGTATCTTGCAATCCAAAACACTCCAAAAGCACTCTGCCATTTCAACTATTCTTCATTTTCAACCATCATGTTTAACTCTATTAACAACATCCTTCTCGATCTCTCCATCATGACGACTAAATACCGAAACTATAACTCCTAGGTACAACTTGTTTCCATCAAGGTGTACTCCGTCATTTCACTTTGATTTTTGGTTGAATATATAGACTTTAAAAACTTTCCCAATATTAACAGGTTTAAAAGAGAGATTATTTCTAAATCAGCTAATGTGTTTACAGTTTCGACCTTCCAAAATATGTATTGAATCACCTCAAATGATAAATTGCCCCATTGTCGAGATGTCTTAAGCAACTAGAAATGAAGAAGTAATCTTGAGTTTGGAGACTTATAACTAATGCATCTGGTAATTGTAAAATGAGCGTACTTTCAAGATCAGTAATTTCAATTTTCATCATGTACTAGACCAGGGGATCCTCACTTTAACTAATAAGTGTTTTGAGATGTACAAATGAATATGAGCATTATGAACCATTCATTCGGATGATCCATCATGCACTTTGTTACGAAAGGCCAAACTTGTAATTTGTACACATGGAGCTCTAAAGCCCTACTCATCTATATTAGGCAATTATATTTATAATTAAGTACCAATGGAGTATCTAGAAGCCAATTGAACTTGTTATCAGGTGCTAAAAGACTTATGGAGAGCTATATCGTATTATTATAGTTGTTCTTCAATCATGTAATAAGATTTCTTTAATGCGTCCCTTATTGGAGGGGAAAGATCGCCAGTTCACTTTTGCTTTTGTTTCCTTGTTTCACAGCATAAGAATCAATTTTGAAATATGATTTTTGAACCAAAAACAAAAGGATTTCTCAAGAAAAGTGAGCTAGATAAAGAAGTTAATTCAGAAATAATACCATATAAAATGTCAATCGAACAGTAAACTAAATACTGAATGAGGTACCATTGTCAATAAAATATTAATGGACAATAAAGTATTTACTTTTACTTTCTGCAACTAAAGAAAAATACAAATATATACAAATTACACCAAACCTAAGGGTAACAATTGAAGTAACAGAAATTTAAGTAGGTAGGTGATGTTTTGAGTATGTGAAATTTCAAAAATTACATCCATGCTTACCCGTATCTTGAACCAGTTTAATAGGCCATGCTTTCGGTTCTTCTTGTCCTTAGAACCATCATCAATGGTTTCACCATATCCTTCCACTGGAACAAGAATGTCACAGCTTTCATCTTCCAAGATCATATCACGTCTTTTATATGGGAGATAAGCAAGCTGCACATTTGAGAAACTGCTTAATATAAAAACTTACATTTGTTGATGAAAAACTTGAAGGTACAGAAAAACATATGTACAAAATAGTTTCAATAACACCAAAAGGGCAGCCCTATTAATCACCAACCTCCTCTTCTCCAAAAGAATGCCTTCGCCTTGGACCTGGACGTTGAGCAAATCTTGGAGACTGTGTTGTTTTTGTAGAAACCAAAATTAGTTTAGTTAGTCGTTGTATCCTTCCCAGCAAAGCGGCTTTAGCCTCTTCTTCTTTCTCAAGCCTTGATTGCAGCTTCACATGACCATCTTCAAGCTATAAATAACATTACATTATTTTATCAGCATGACAAGCAAACATTAAATTGTCGTCGTCGTCATCCAAGCCTTCTCCCATCAGCTTGGGCCAGCTATGGATCATAAGAAAGCTCCATAAGAATTTGATGAAGTTTTTATAACCGACTGTCGACGTGATGTTAACCCTTTACATTAGTGTCAAATTCCTAAAAAGGTAGCTATGAGCGAGAGTGTCATGCCATAAAACTAGGCGGACAGTTGGAAGGTAGGTAGACCAACCTTTTAGATGTGAAGTTTAAGTCTTACAACCAAGGAGCACCCACCAAGTCCCCCTAGACTATAAAGAGTCTACACAGAGAGGTAACATGTTACAATTTTCGATAGGGATTGCATTTATCTCTATGACACATCAAGCCAAATAGTGAAAGGCATGGAAATCCTAAGTAACAAATAAACATACAAAAAACAGAATTATATGGAACAACCCAAGGAGCGCCATCAAAGTTGACTTACGCCGCATGCAGCCTAGACAGCCTAAGACATCTTTTTTTTAAACTACCCATTAGACAATGTAAATTAATTAGGCAATGGAAATTAATGTCTATGAGAAAGTGTATAAAACTGTGTGCCGCCTCGTGGAAATGCCATTCCTTCTATGAAATTTTGTGCTGCCTCGTGGAAATGCCATTCCTTTTCGCCTCTCCACAGAGGAACAGATCCCCAAACTCAGATCAGATAAATAGTGGGTATAATATGCATCCAAGAACAGATCTCTTTCCTTCTCAGATCCATATATGTGTGCATGTGCATTATGACCTAAGAGAAGATTCTATACATTCCTCTCTTGGATCTAGATGTGTGTGGTGCCAACCGAAGAACAGATCCCTTCAGATCTTGGATCCAGATGTGTGTGTGCGTGCGCGCACGTATTGTACAGGTACAGTGTAGTTCAGCTTATCACAATTTCATGTAAAACTATCCTTTCCTAAGATGCTTTGTGCAAAAATGCCAACTCATTGGAAAAGAAGATTTAAGAAAAATATGTGAGTAAAGCTTACTAATTCGCATTATTCCTAACGAAGATATTTTTACTTTTCAAAATAAATATAAGCTTTTGTTAATCCTACAACAACATCAAGGCCTTTATCCCAAAATTTTGGGTTGGCTATTTGAATACTTTTCGTCCGTTCAGCTATGATAAGGGCCATGTTCTCCTCATCGTATAAACAAAAAGCATATCCTTTGTTATGATCTCAATCCAAGTTTTTGTTAATCCGGAAGCCTAAATTGAATCCGGGAAGTATAACTTCTGATATAATTTTGGATCTTGCATTTCGTTATGGATCCTACAAAGTAAAAAAATAGATTTAGTAGGAACCGAGCCAACCTATCCAAGTAATAGTCTCATCACTGCCTAACGATAATAGTATCATCTGCAACTATTAGATACCCATATAGGAAGCGACCATTTCTTCATTACAAACTAGTGCTCTTATATGATGTACAGATACCAGAAAAAATCCATGCCTCCACACTACAATAACAATGTTTATGTAAATTGCTTTAACTGATGATTGTGTTGTCCTCATAGTTACCTGGGTCATGGTTTGCTTCAATACGCAGTACGGGTATTGCTACGGGATATGCTACTTTCAATGGTACACAGTATGATAGGGGTAGGCTTACCAAGTAAGTTTGGATAGCTTAAGAGCGGTTCTTTTGTATGTGTGTATATTTGCCTCTACTAAGGAAGAATTCGTATTGGATCCTACAACAACCTACTCGTGTATGCTTCATTTTGACAATTAATTGATTTTGTTGTCGTATTACCATTTGATTGATATCTTTGTTGAACTTCAACTTGTAAGATCCGGATCGCTCTGGTTGCACATTTGGCCATTCAGATCAGGAACCTGCCAAATCCTGGGTCATGGGATCTGGAACGCGTAGCTGCTTCGGCATCTTGTTCTCTCTTAAAGCACAAACTCGTTAACTAACAACCTTGTAAGTGAGTTTCCAGTTTCATAGCATAATTGCAAAGAAAAATATTACAGATTATGGACTTCTCTGAATCATCAAGTCTCACAAGTAAAGCTTTAGGAAGAGATTTTTTTTGGGTACAACAGAAAGTATCAGAAACTCACTTATAAGCAGGCTAATTATACTACTTATAAACAAATAAAGCAAACACTTTTTTCACACCATACCTTTTGCTTTAAGAGGACAATATCATCTCCTCCAATATCTTTCAGTGATCCGATATTCACCATGCCCCTTTTCAATTGTTCTAGTTCTTCCTTTAAGCTTTGAATCTCATTTTGGTATTTCTTAATCAGAGATTTTTCATCAATTATCTGCACAAAGAGTTCTAGTTGGTGAATATGTCTTTGGTATGAAAGAATACCACATATCAGAAAAAAATAAGATGTAGTACACTTGGAAGGGAAAGGTTGAGAAGCAAATTGAATTCCATTCTTGAGGAGCTTGCACAATGATGATAAGAAAATGTGATCAAATAAAAGACATACTTTATTTTGTGATGCTTGGATCTCAATGCGTTTTGCACGGTGGGCGAACTTCAACGTATTATGTGTTTCTTCTGAATTGCTTGATGATGGAGTAACGGTGCATATAAGCTGTGCAAAAAGAGAAGCAAACCATTGGAATTTTCATTGAAATATTACATTTACATAAAAGGCTATTGCCAGTCAAACTTTTAAAAGGTACTATTAAATTTCTCTAATGCATACTGCAAAATGAGGATAAAAATTAGGCGTCACTTACTGAAACACGTCCTTGACCACTCAACGAGGATTGGAGAAGCCGGGTTAATTTAGAATCCCTGTATGGAATATGTGTAGCTTTTCCATCTGTAAGTTTTGCAATTACCTGAAAGAAAACATTACATGAATTTTTAAAATTATAATTGACAAATAAAGTTAATGCACGTAATCAAAAGCCTCGTGAAAGAGGCAATTGGAATGATAGCCATTTATAAATAACTGAGACACATTGGGATCTAAGCAATATAAATCAGGACGTACAAGAATTTTATTAAAAAAAATCATTTGCAGACAGATGGAAAGTTCAAATCATCTCTATCAACTGCAGATCCTTTATCTTTGTTAACAGAAAGAAGCAAGCGTGTAACTCGATGGAAACTCTGCTTGTCAAATTTTTTATAGAGGCTCTTGTTGTTTCCACTGCTAAGCTAATCCCAGTGCATTAGTTGTTATCCCCAGCTATAATGAATCAAGTAACCCATTCCTCATGTGTCCTGCCCTTAGAAGTCAGAAGCGGGAGCGGGGACGGAAGCGGAGGCGGGAGCGGGGACGGGGACGGGGAAGCGCGACTACTTAGAAGATTCTAAATTTGGGAGCGTGATGGGAGCGTGCGCTAATAAATTTTTAATGTTTATTAATTATTGTTATCAAAACTTATAAATATCTTAAAATTTATTAGAATTTATAAAGTTCAGTTCAAAGTTACAGAGAGATCTTTCGCATGTTAATTTTTTATGACGTCAAAGTAAAAAATCTTTAGTTTCTTGGTACTTTGATAAATGTGTGTTGAAAATATTCCAATTTCTCTCACAAAATTTATGTTATCTTCTAAAATTATGGTCATATTATGGGAAGCGATCATGTCATCGGGGAAACGAGCTTCCGTCCCCGGAGAAACGAAGCTCCCGTCATCGGAAAAACGAGCTCCAAACGAGCTCCCAAGTAAGAAACGCCGAATCGAAGGTTCTTACTGAGATTCGTTGACCTCCTAGGAGTTTCTGGCTTCTAAGGTCCTGCCTGTAGCTATTCTCTTGATCCCAAGTGTGAAAAAGGTGGGATCCAGTTTGTAAGACAAAGTGCAGCAGAAAAAAAAGAATCTTTGTCGTATTCTCAGTTCTGCCAGGTTGAAACAAAAATGTATGCTCATCGTTTTTACCAACCTGGGAGATGCTGACTCCAAAGTCCAAAGACAGAGGTAATGCCCAGAAAGGTATTTGCATAGCTACACTTGGTTAGTTTACGAAGAGCTGTGCACTAGACATTCTTCAAGTAAAAGGTCTGTCTAGACTCCCAGCTTGCACCAAGGCTTTGGAAATCCCTAACTTCCTACTATCACAGCACCTCTTTATAGTATTGATTGGGAGAAATAACAAAGACAAATTCTATGATAATTAAAGTCTCCAAACTTCAATAAAAGCAAATCTAAGATTCCATCTACTTTATAGGAGTTAACAGCACTTTACATTGGCCACTGGCACAACGTCCAATAACAAATAGAAATAGTTAAAGCATATGTTTGTAAATAATGTGTGTAAACTTTAAATAGAAGGGTTTTCTGTATAGTCCGTAATTGCCTATTCATAACAAGTCATTTTTAATATGATAAAACTAGGACATTACCAGTATGAATGTATTTCATTAAATAATTACAAATATCAATTAGAAAAGAGCTCCAAAACTGAAGATTAAAGAAATTTAACAAATAATAAAAAGAAGAAGTACTACATTAGTTGATACTAATGGTTAGAGAAAAATACGTATTTAAGTATACATCATGAACTTACAGTTCCAAGGGTTAATAGGCTTTTATTGATATAGGATCCCTCTTTCCGGCGTACTCCAGTAGTTTCAGCCCTTGAGCTCTCTGAACCTGCCAGATCGATGAGGTTCTGCAGATATAAGTAAAACACAAACTGATATAAGAAATCAAATGATGGAATTATGTTATAAACATGAGATATTATGAGAGGGCCAGAAACAAAATAATATCCCTTGCTGATACACCTCATGCCAAAGAGTCTATTCCAATATATCAAAGAGGAAAATAGCAAACGAGAGAACCAAACTTAAAGTATCATAGCTATTGACTTACAAGCATGGAAAGGTTGACCGCTTCACCTTCGCAATATTCGCCACAAGGGCTACTCTCTATTGTCTGTGTAAAATAATAGAAAGAAAACATAAATCTGGACCCAATCAATGAAATATAGTAACAAACTAGAAACAGATTGTTATGAGCAAATGCTGGAATGCACAAACAATTAAGTTTACACATTGGGCTGCCAAATACAGTAGAAAAACATGAATCAAGAACTTTATAAGCAGAAAATAATAATTATCGTAACTAAATAAAATGATTTAGACAATAAATTAAAGCTCATAAACGGCAGTTTGGATGGCTAATAGTATTCACTTGATTATCCCAAGCAGATCAAATATTTCCTGGTAGCAAATGATGCTCACAGTTTTGCTACTGGAAGAATTGAAAACAATGATACCGTGTCGGCTAACTACAATTTCTCTTGTACTATTCAGTCTCACTCTAATACAAGGGATATCATATGTTCAATTAAGTGTCGTTTGTCATGGTCACCGTGGCCATTACATAAAATGTGTTACATGATTAAAATATTGATGTGGCTTGATGTAAAAGTGCTTGCTTGCAATATTGAGAAAGCTAAACTTTCAGTAAGGTGCTCTTTGGTTGCTTGATAGTGGCCATTTATTGAAAGTGGACTTTGAAAGTACACTTTCAATGTATGGTAAAACATTGAAATCCAATTGAAAGTGGACTTTCAATGTGATAAATCTTTTATTTCCCTTCCACATCTAAATTTCAAAAGAGGATGTGGACTTTCAATGGTTTTGAATCTTAAAGTGGCACATGCATGGACTACTTTCAATGTTTACCAAACAATTTTCTAGATTTGCACTTTCCAGAAAGAGCCCACTTATTTCATGGTGGATTTGCACTTTTCACTTTCAACGTCCACTTTCAAGCAACCAAAACAGACCCTAATAGGAAATACAGCTGTTGTTTGGTATTAGTCATTGCACATAGGTGCTCCATATGGCTAACTACAAGGAACTAAAAATTTAGGATGTATTGTGCAGCTTAAGCACACAATAGTCTTTAGAATTTCGTTACTTACCAACATTTTGAGTAATTACCTTAACCTTCTGATTTTTTTTATTGTATATAACACCAACGATAAATAGACACACTTCAGCACAGGACTCCATCCACTAGCAGTTGCATTATTTTTTGTTATAACTATTACCTCTTCTGAAACATACGACGACGAGGCAATGGAGCAGTCGAAGTAATTGCGACTGCAAGTATGAAATAGTTTGTAACACTAGCAAATCAGACCCAAAGTAACCAAAATCTTACTAAAATGTAAACAAGAACTTATTCAAGATAGCATACAGTGTTTATTCTTTTGTCTATAAGATATGAAATAGTTTGAAACACTAGCTTAGAGAAAATAGATTGTCATTTTCATCTAGAAGATGCTCTGTTGTCTAATGTACAAAAAAATGTGAAACTAATATAGGATTTATAAATGCATTTGCTATAGAACACTGCGAACTGATTGTATCTTAGTGTTTCAAGCATGACATATCTGCGTGTCCATCTCGTGGAATGTCATATCACCGTATACGTATTATACAAGCTTCATGGCCAAATGAAACTCATGTTCATATAACAAGAATCATAATCTATCTAGCAAATGTCTAGATCATTTAAGACTTCCCATACACTTCAACGAAGCAGAACTTTCAAACAAGTGTATACAGAGCAATTTCTCTGCACAGAAATGGATCAAAGGACAGACTTGACATAGCAAAGCAACAAGGTGATTTCTAAAGGAGATTCATGTAGGTAAGAACTACAGAGAAGAAGAAACATATCTTTTCAGTGTCCAACATAAACAAAAAGGGATAGTTTCACACTGTAGGAAGTAGTCCTATGTTAGTATTCATGGACTCATGAATGCTGAATGATGTTGAACAAGTAGAAACGTCAATATATTAACTCCATGATGATAAAAAGGCCTTTAGCACAAAAGTCACTGTTCATGAATGTTACTCTAGCTCATCATAAAAGTGATCTGAAGAATGGAACTCGCAAAATATGATTCATGATGGTTCATAAACACTGACTCAGTTCAAGGCTTAATCCAATAACAATGTTGTCCGTGTAAGTAAATGTTTCAAACAGTGGCCAGCCTCGGAGGCAGATCCAGGAATTTTAGTCAGATGGGGCTTGAGCAGCAAGGAAAAAAAATAATTAAAACCCACAACTAATACAGGAGTAAGCTTTGGACTCGGGATCTCCTACATATATCCTCACTAGTTCACCAACTGGTCTATGTTTGGTGATTACTCAGGTAGTAGATGCGGACATTTATTCATATGTTTTGGTCAAATTATCAAATAAACCCTACAACCAAATTTATTTTTTCCTCAAATCCAGTTGGACCCTGAGCCCCCACACCCTTCCATGTGCATAGGCCCTAGCCAGCCTACTCTTAAAACGCAGCAATAGGATTTATAGCTTGAAATTGTTTTAAACATCATGCAGCAGGTAGGCCAATTGAATATTACTGTAAGATCAATCAAAGGAGGCAGTTAACCTGTTAAAACTTTCACTTGAAAGTTTGTAATAAGTAGAATAATATGTTCTTGATGAAAAATATAGATATACTACAGAAGCATACCGATTATGTAGAAGAAATTAAGAAATGTTCAATAACAAAACTAACAAGAAACAAAACGTTACGGAGTACCAATTTATCCTATACGCAACTGTGGTTTCTAGTAAAGTGCAGACTAGATACCAGTGTAAATATTGTGTGGCTTCTGCTGCTTAGCAAATTGAAGTTATTTGATCCCACATGCCTATGCTCTGTCAAAAAATCAAGAACTGTCCATCATTAGCGAGATATGGAAGGCATCGTATTAAGGGACGCACAAGTATATATACACAGTTAGCTATGTGTTTATGTTATTATCCAAAGCATAATATAAGGGTAACGCATCAAGGGAAGTTTAACTACAATTGTCATATTTAATTCATAATAAAAATACAAGCATGTGACTTCCAAAACACCAGTCAAAGTGATATATATACTGAGCCTTCCTATGTAACCACAACCAAGTTTCTCAGTGGAGCGTGACCATAAGTTACTAATTCAACAGTTGATTTGGTTTGTTCTTGTGACAGATAAAACTACCCATGCTGTATACTAAGTACTTAAACATTGTCTCAATAAATAAAAAATACAGCCTTTATTGCAATTATTTGTGGGTGGCACTGGAGCTAGAGTAAATTGGACCTCTCCAACCTATGCATGCAAGAAATAATCTTAGCATATGAGTAGGCCAATTGTGTAGTCATACCAGTGGTGTCTCAACTCTCAAAAATTAGCTATGGCTACATAAATATGGGTTAGCATATAAGAAGTTACAAATCACATAAACTAGTTGGTATGTGTTTCTTCATGATAATGATTAAAATAATTTTATAAAGGTTCACAAATCCATTAAAATAGCCAAGTAGGCAATCGTTAAAGACCAACTTTTCTTATGATGTGTATAGAGTCAGCTTCCTACTTTTTCTTCAGGGCTTCAAAAAAAACAAGTCAATTTCAAACTAAAACGTGGCAAGTCTTTGTGAATGATAACTTGTAGTTTGAAGAAGAAAGAGGTGGCATGAACCTTCCTTCTTCTAATAAACCAGTCTAGTTGCAAACTACAAATGATAAATGCTTTTTGTGCCAAATTATAATATTATTAGTCAGTGGCAATGAGTTTGTTGGCTGTGAAGATTATTCTCTCACAACATATCGATACATTTTCTTAGGAACCTCACTGTTCAAGAACTTGTTAAATGTAAAAGTAGCCATATACTTAATATAATAGTCTCAAGCAGCAAGACAGTAGACAGTAAGGAAACATATTTATCAAAGATGAACTTGAAGACATAGATTTAAGTATACATGAAATGGACCTCACCTTCGCCAGCTGCTATAAGAGACAATGCATGAGCAGGTGACAGTACAACTTCCTCCTTAATACCTTCTACAAAGGTTCCCTATCACCAGAAGAAAACAAAATCACCGATTACAATGTAATTAAAACTTAAAATGTTTCAGTAAAATTCACAACTCAATCATTTGTATGTTGAGAGAAAGTAAGCCACTAATCATGCTGAAAGCAAACCACCTGAGAAGTTCATGAAGTCTTAATTGAATATCTCAATAAGGTAATATACAAAAAAATATTTTAGAAAAATATGTAAATAACACAAACTCAACCTAGAGCAGTTCAGATATACAGAGTACTAATTTTCTTTCACACACAACATTTAAATGATGATGTGCTGTATGAGCTACAATATGGATATGGAGCATGTATCAACGGCTTTTTCATCTTTTGGACCTTTTGGTTGAGCACAATGATTCAAGGTCGCATGAGTGGGTCGTAAGCAGCAAAATCGTCTCCTCTCTGTTAAGGGGTATGTGGTCTCCATATCACTCCTCTCCCTTTCTCCCTTCAGCCAATTAGCACTTTCTTTTTTTCTATGTTTCCTGTTTTGTTTTTGATGAATTGAGGAATTTCCGCTCTTGAATGTTCTAAAGTTGACCAAAACAAAGTTTTTAGCAGCTTTAGACCAATCTCTACCTAATCTATCTGGAACATTAGAAATCAAGATGGTTTAGGTAAAACCTTAAACCATGTCAATCATATATTCATAGTCACTGATTGCGAGCATGGTCTTTGAACGATTAATTATCTAGGAATATGAATGAACCTTAACAAGTCTTGACAAATTATTAAAAAAAAAATCCACAGCCACAAAAATAAAAACCAAGAAACAATAATCTGCCTAAACTTAAACCCGAACAAAAATATTAAAGGTGAATTTAACCAAAATCAAAGTTGGATAGTTTGGATTGATAATGTGCTATAAGATACGTAAAAGACATGATCATAAAGATTGCATTTTCTGAATCCTAATATTTTTACTCCGACTAGTTAACTCTGGTTGAAGAGGTTCAATGTTCTTGGGATATTATGAGGAAAGACCTTTCAAGGTAGAAGCATGGACATCCCCAATTTGATTTGTATCAAGTATGAAATTTGTGTAAATATTCTTGTGAAAATAGAAGAAATCTTTTCTGCAACCTATACTCATTGTAATTTGTCTGGTGAATGAAATGTGTGCACGCCACATTATATTGTCTGTCTGCCACAATTTTTGTCATGTATTGACCCCATTGGTTTTTGGCTATAATTGCAGAACTGAACAAGCTGAAATTGAATCCCAAACTCTAGACATTAAAATTAAATAAATGTAAGAAACAATTTCAGATAAGAGTATAATTATTAATATTCGTGAAAGAGAAGGTTAGCACCTGAATATCCTCCCTGATTCTCAGATTCTGTCCTGCTGGATTTAGCAAGTCATTAACAACCTGAAACAGTGAAAGTTTTCAGTAATAGTGATATGCTATAAACTTTTCATTATTATGGGTTATATAAGATACAAAAAATGCCAAAAGGTGGGGGTGCCTAGTGGCTGAGACATTCGGTGTGTTAGGGATAAGTCCCGAGTTCAAAACCTTGGGGACCATCATTAAGTGATTGCCCTTAAAAATCAAATGATAAGACTTCTTACGTTTAACATAATAAGATACAAAACACAAATCAATAAAGAATATCTTCTGCTGTTAAAGACTTCTAACATTTGAATTTCATCTTGATAAAAATGCAGCATTGTCCTACTGAATCCATCAACATGTGGCCCATCCAATACCATTATGTAACAAATTTCTCCTTACAATCCCTTCAATTAAATATGCACTGGATAAGAGTTTCTATTTTGCATATACCTTCTAGATACACATCCTTTAAAGTTGATGTTGAAGCATGTACTGCCCGTTGTACGGATATTGTTTGCCTAAAATGCCTTTCTGCAGCAAGACACTTCAACTTCATTACCATCTTCCTGTCACATGAAGACTTTCACATAGGTCGTATTCTGACGGGACATTTGAGTTAAGAGATGCTTATTGGTCACGGTTTTCATGTCTCTTGTGCTTACCAACTACTTGTGAGTTCATGAGCCACTAAGTCCTATCACTCAGCAAAAGAAACATAACCTGCTTGTTAGATCTTATTCACCAAGTTTTGGGCGCTTTGTCCTTTTGCCTTCCATGATGAACTCAGTAATGAACTTTTCAATATTGACTTCCCTCCTTGAATTTGAGCCCCAAGTTAAGGGTGTGGCATAACCAGCCTCCCTCCCACATCCAACCCAGCCTCCGCTCCCAACACTCCATGTTTTGTGGTGATTTGCAAATGGGGCAGTATAGTTCCTGAAATTGATTCCAGGATGACAACAGCTAATGTATGCCCACTCACGGAAAACATCATGCTGAAGCCCTAGTCTGTTTTGGCCCAATATGGCTAAAGTTATCTCAGTCTGATTATGATGTCATTTCTGATAGAAGCCTTCTTGGAATATTTATCTTGGCAATGCATAAACTAGTAGCTGTCCTAAGTATCACCACATCTTATTGCAGCAAACTTCATGTCGTCAGTTCTCCAATTGTGTTAATGAACTTATACCTGTGTTATACAGATATTAGAAGCTGCACCAATACAATATCTCTCTACAATCAACTAACCATGCAAACCTGAATGAAAATCACTTAACCACATGCGGAGCTGTTTTTATCTTGTTTGAGGAATTCTCCATTTTTCTCCTGTATGGTGTATGTACCAGGATTTATCTTGGGTCACCCTAGTTGGTTATCTTGATAGACACTTCTCACCATAAGAACTAGCTATTGTCATGTTTGGCATATAAATACCAAAGCTGATAACATAGTAAAATGTTGGTATAAATAAAGTAACGCTGAACACCCACAGGCACGTTACATGGAAATATGTCGAATTCCCTAAAAAAAAGTATAAAATGAATATTCCTCTGTAAAATTATGCACATAAGACATTGTTTTTTTACTGAATCTATGGATCAGCGAAATTGAGGGAGTTCTTTCAGAAAAGGGAGTTGCACATATAGAGACATGATTAGAAGGTTGCAAGCATTTTATACTTGGTGGGACATCATCTTGAACAAAAGGTAAACTAGGTTCCAGAATTTCCCTTCCTTACATAAGATATGAGTATCATCATTTCCAGACCACTTGAATAAGTCTAAAAGAGCATATTTAGTTCCCAAACATGGGTCCACCGCAAAATGTTCCCAGAGGAATATAAGGGTAAGATGATTTGTTTTCTAAGAAACAAATATGCTATGTGAAAAGGTTGGCCATCAAAGTGATCCTATTATGAGTCTCCAGGTTAGGTTACCTAGCATGGACATCCAACTAATAGAACAAAATGGGGTCAACATATTCTAACCCTGAGCTTGCTTTTTTCACTTGTATGACAAAAGGAAAATGGAAAACATAGAATCTAACCTCATTGTAGATTTCCAAATATGATACCCGTAGGAGAAACTCACGGCTTGGAGTCTACAACAAAAATAAGAAAATCAACTGCTAAAGCAGATATAGCTACTACAACAGTTAGAAAATGTTCTGTTTACTAAAGCCATTATATAAAAGTGGATATCCCATCCCCCCACCAACCTCTTGTATGATACTAAATGCATCTTTTACAGCCAATGGTATAATACCGGGTGACCTTTGATCTCCCTGCAATAAATTCACCATTAAGAAATGAAAATTAGCAACCTTGGCATATTTCAGAACAATACACTGAAGAACTATTTAAACAATTCCAGACAAAAGTATGTCATATATAGCACTGAGATTGAAATGTATTCTCCTAAAACTTCGAAGTTAAAACTATCAGAATTACAGTTTCAGGCCTTAATATAAACTGAAGTCAATTTATGGCAACAAGAAATGTTCCCTTGTTGAACTAAGTAATTTCACTCACTTTATTACTCTTAAATCATACAATTGTAGAAAAATACGAAGCATATCAATAGAAGTATCTTGTTTCCAGAATTTTACTGTCATTTTTCAAAAGAGTTGGGTCAAGTCAAGTGCAGATCCTTATCAAATAGCCTGAAATGATATGGTTGTGGGGAAATTAATTTATTACATCAGAAAAGCAGACTATAATAAATCGAGTTAGAAAATCGGAGGAATAATGAACTATGTACTATTTTAAGTAAACCTACTAATTCTGTGGTTATATTAAAGTATTGCATCATTCTTAATTGCATGAATCAAGATGTATGTGTTGGTCTGTAATTTACAGGATCAAACTATTATGTAGCATCCTGCAATAGTTGACTGAA
This sequence comes from Iris macrosiphon, assembly GCA_036927795.1. NCBI lineage: Eukaryota > Viridiplantae > Streptophyta > Magnoliopsida > Asparagales > Iridaceae > Iris > Iris macrosiphon. The sequence goes on from JAYESA010000003.1 coordinate 128,316,890, forward strand.
CAAGGTGGCATATTACTACATAATCTCATCAATCATGGTTCTTACTATAGAAATATTTCTATGATACAGATAGACAAGTGCCAACTTATGCCCAACTACACTCATCATTCTTTTACTCATATATCCTCAACCAAAAACCCTCTTATCTGCAAAATAAAGAAAGTGTTGTTTTGATTATGTCTTGGTGTGGCAATATCGATATTCAAGGTGTACTTTAAGACTTTGGCTTCAAATTCATTGTTGACCTATACATCGCATAGCAGAAGTTTTGGGTCAAAGTGATCATCCGAGAAGTTACTAGGTCTCGGTTTTCAGATTGCTGATAAAAAGTTTCTGATTCCTCCATCTCTTGTCTACCTATGTTGAAGGGTGTGATGTACGAGAGGAAGGTCAACTGGCTTAGATTATATATTTGGCCCACTAACTAAAAAACTTAGGCTTTGGTGCTTTTGGGCCAATGATTGTAAAAGACATGTTGATAAATCCATACTGCCTCTTGAATGGATGGTAAATTTATCCTAGATGACCAAATTCTTCAAGTGCAGAAAAAGGTTTCTTATCAGCATAAAGCAGTCAAAAGTAACCAAGAATTAACATAGTCCTCCTATAGCATCTAAAAACAAGGTAGTCAAAGGCGCACTCGAGGCACAAAGGATCAAAATCGCCCGAGGCGCAAGACGCACTTAAGACGTGCGTCCGAGCGACGCGAGGTGCAAAAATTATATATATATATATATATATATATATATATATATATATATATATATATATATATTCACATCGGATTTCTACATTGATAAACATGTGTGCTTCAAATTCTCCATGTCTATGTTGCAATCACTTTTAATTGAGTGAGTGAGAGAGAAAACAGTAAAAAAAATACAGCAGTTTAAAAAACAGTCTAAACATATTATTTTTTTCACAAGATTTTCAAGGCACGCCTAGGCGCGTCTTAGCTATTCCAAGGTGCGCCTTAAGAATTGCGTCCCGCCTGGAGTGCCTTGAGGCGCTGCCCCTGCGCCTAGGAGCAAGGCGCGCCTTTGACTACAATGTCTAAAAATCAAAGCTACTGCTAAATTAAGCAACATCTGCTACGTAAACATAATCTTTGCATTCACATTTACTTAACGTAACTCGTTTCATCCCCGATGCAGAACCATTTCACTAAGGCCTCTCCAATCAACTGCACCTACATCTCTGTCACTACAGCAACCTTATTGATGTTCATCATAATCCTTACTGATTATCTTGGTGTCATTCTTCCTTTTCTGCTTTCGTGTCACTGAGATTGAGGCTTCCTTTCTTCTTGAGGGTTTCACAAAACATCCAACACTAAACACAGGCACCCTCTAACAGAGACCTCGTTTTTTTTGTGTCAAAAAGAATTTCTCCCATATTGCTCTATTATCCATAAAAGACTGATATTTAGGAAAACGATTGAGGTCTCAACCTTTTTTTCTTTCTTAACCAGGCTTGCAAGACTGGCTCACAACGAGCCTGGTCTCATCAACTTCCTATCAATTTCCACCTTAAGTAAGATTATCGAACAAGAATAAGGATTTGATCGACCTTCCATATTGAATTCCAATTCTATGAAGCTGTTCTGAAGGGGGTGAAACTTCACCAACTAGAATGATGGAAAACTAACACTGCATTAACTTCGAATCATCTTGGGCTGGCTGATCAACATTCTAACCATCACAAGAAGCTCACATTATCTCCGATTGGAGCCCAACACCCAGCTTGACTTCAACACATCGTGAGTCTAAGCTTTGTGTGGAGATAACTCAAGCCTCTATTATGATTTCAAAATATCCAACGTGTCACTGTTTCCACTGTCACTCATAGACTGTCGTCTCATAGACTGTAGTATAGCCACAACTCTCATAGTTCAAATTTCCATTATTTGTGCTTGGTTTTGCCACAATCCACTGATACTGTCCACCACTTTGACCACTCGCTGCTGCTCTAGATTAGAAGAAAGTGACAGCCAATGATAATTTCCCACCTACACCAGAAGATATCTGACACTGACTGCAGCATTTTGAGATATAGAGCCTCTGCAAACCCTTCCACAACATTCCATGTCATACCACCTTCACTCACCTTTCTATGCCATCTGCAATGGATCATTGTGCTTGCCCCTAAACAAGATGCAGCCCTGGAAAATTGTCCGGATGTGTACAGTTGCCTACACTTTGCTGCGATTTCCCCAGATTGCTTCAATGGGCTCCTGCATCTCATGTTGCATGCAGCTTCCCTTGCTTCCATCATCACCAACTGTTGTAGGGTAAATAATATTTGTCACTAACTACAGATAATACCTGTTCTTGCTGGGCTTCTATTGCTTCCAATAGAGATGGCCTGTTTGTTGCTTCCACTAGGAGTGAGGTTCATCTTCTTGCAGCAGAAAGTCTTTCACCTCATCCCAAAGCAAGAAAAAGGATTAACCTAATTCCATACTGTCTTTCAGGGGCCACTCTACCTATTCTAGGAATCAAGACAAAGATGCTTGCTAGCATGTAACTTGTCCATTCTCCTTAAACGGGAATCATGCCATCTTCTGCCTGCAAGATAGTTGTACTCTACAAACAACTCTACTATCCCACATTGTGACAGGGCTCCCTTACATACTTAAATGGCATATCTTCCTCCAAGGTTTTCTGTATCTAGTTCTGTCAACTGAATCAGTAACTGCCACGCCATTAGATTTCATTTAATTGATGATTATGGGAAGACTAAGGGAAAGGTCATGACATTGACACCTTATACTGATCACATTTGCCTCCTAACCTTGTCCTTCTAAAATGGCTTTTGCCATCGCAAATCTGATAACGTGCCTAACTCATTGCTGATTTGTAGCAGTGTGCATTGCATGTTCTTTTTCATGTTAACCCCTATTACTCAGCTTGCTCAACATTCATCTGTTCTATTTTGTGGCAGGATTTGACTTTTACCTCTCTTTTCAGTTCACCGTTATTTGATAAATTTGGTTCCAACCCAACTGTGCTCAAAACGTCACAACTACTACTATTCATCTCATGTAAATATAAGTAAATGCTTCACAATATTAACATTTTTGTGCTAAGTGCGTAATTTGATTCACCGAGACAGGTAAGGTCTTCTAGGATTCGCATGCCATTTTGTAAACATATGGTCTTTTTTCCATTAAATTTGTTTGTTCTACAATCACCTCTGCATGAGTTAAGAAGATTTTATAATACAAGATCTTCCATTTAAAGATGTTTGTATGCATAAGGATCACTACGAACTGTCTCGATTATTTATTAAAATGGCCCACCATTAAAATAAACAAGAACTCTCCTCCGGACTCTTGCGTTGAAGATTCAGACAACAAAACAGTTTACATAACAATCTTTTATCTTTTTATAGGTTTAACAAGCTTCATAATGACTCAGAAACTCCAGTTCGTGGAATTAATTGTGTGAATATCAAAGGGAACCAGCAATCAAGGAAACTTTCACTTTCTAACCAAATAAACGGGTAGAAGAATATCACAAAAAGACTACTATAACAAAATTTAGAATTTCAGATTAATATATTGGAAGTCCAAGCAACATTCTATGGTTAACTTCATGAAAGAACAAATCCAGAAATTTGATTAAACTGTATAATTGCAACACTCACATGCATTGTATGGGTTTTGCCGCTACTTGTAACTCCATACGCAAATATTGTTCCTGTGAAAAATAAGTAACATTTCAGAATCACATGGGGAAAAAACCACACATGACAGAATGAGAATACGTCTATGGAAAAGAAAAGAAAAACTTCTTCGACTTTTGGAAAGCTCATAGATAACTTAACACTAACAGGTCTTTGTTAAGATGTCACTTTATTTATATGGTTAATTTGGCATCAAGCCTGACTTAATCAAATACCATTTGTGACAATTCTGCCATGCCCTTTTACTCCCTTTCAAGCTGTTCAGAAATTTATAAAAGAAAGAACATATACCTTCCCACAAAATGTGAGCCATCAGAAAAACAGTGGGTGTGTGAGGGTGTATAATTTTCAGTAAACCAAATTAGTAGGTCAAAATGTCAGCACATTTAGTCTGCATATTTTTTAAACTAAGAAGCAAGATGACTTTCATCTATTATATGTTCACAGCCTACAGTCCAACCAATGTTCTTAAGGAGGTCGTTATTCCACTACTGATTATGAGAGGCAACCAGTATCTTCCAATATATCAGCTGAAATTCACTACAAATGGAAATTTCAGGAAATTTTCAGCCGGTTCAGGATTATCAGTTATTTACGCTAAGGGTAACTAGGGGGTGACCCAGCTGGTGGGGGCTGGTGAGGGATAACGGGGAGGTCTTGGGTTCGAACCAAACCCTAAAAATAAATTTAAAAAAATTATATTAAGGTGCCAATAAGAACCATGGTCCAACTGGATTACTAAATCATGTACAGCATGTAAGCCTTCAACATTTTTCATCTATGTTATTAGCATCTTACTTACAATACACGATAACATATGATATACTACTATTCTGTTACATATCATCTGATAGGTAGTATTCAGTTTTTTTTACTTTTAAATCATGTAATGTATACTTAAGAATCTGAGTTCTTGAACTAGATGGACCTGTAAAGATGAAACAAATAAAAATGATGAGAAAACCATAATAAGTCGTGTTCCTATATGGATTTAGAAGTTTAGACCTAAACTCAAGAGTTAATATGTCATATGATACACGATACGATCCTTGATACACGATACAATATGCAAGCAAATCGATACATGATATGATACATGAGTTGACGACCTAGCATGTCATATATCATACCTGCCGGCTTCATCGTTTGTTGGCTACAAGTTGTGCTAGCCACAAGCCTGTATCATTTATACATGTATGCCCCCCATGTCAGCCACTCCTTGTTCAGTTATGAGCAATCACCCACCTAACATACCACTCTCCTAGTATTCCCTCTCCTTTTGTTTCTCTTCCTCGTTTAAAAGTTTTGCCCCTTTCTCTATGCAAGTATCTTTCGCTCATTTTCCTTTCATAGTTATTTTAAAATTTAAAATATTGGAAAGAAAAAATATTTAAAATACTTTACAGACTCTAAAAAATATTCATAATTCTGGGAGTAACTTTTTTGTTTTGAGGAAATTGGTTAAAGTATTTCAATGAAAGTAGATGATATTTATGGTTTTGCTGAGTTCAACCTTTAAGGTGCAATATAATACTATAACAGGATGGAAATCGAGATGTAGCAAATTAGTGAATAGATGATGAGCTATGAATTGGATAATGAATTTTAAGGTTATTTTTTCCTGCAAAAAGAGAGAGTACAGCTACCTGCCTAACAAATTAACAATCAGTAATTCTATAAATCTGACTTCTAGTTTCATGCTTGGAACAACAAAGAGCATACAAGTTCCACAATCCAAGAAGAGAAGAACATATAGAGTAGAAAATCAGAAACGGAAATAAAGAGATGAAAAGTAAGATAAAATACAGATTGGAAGAGAAGAGAAAACCCTTGGCGTTCAACTTGTGAAGAAAAGATAAGCAATAAACTTGTAGATCCTTTCCAGCAGAAGGAAAGAAATTTACACCCATCTACACAGGCGAACTGAGGAACAACAAAAAGTTTCTTCATTGGACATTTCTTTGTATTTTGTACAGACAGAACGCATATTGTACCTTACAGTAACAATCAAAAGCCAGCTCAAGTTATTATCTTTGCTGTAAGAACACTCTGATCTATGATATGTTTGTTATTTCTGCTGATACAGAGTAAAGACTACATATGGAAATAATAAAGTGTTGGGAGGAAACTTCCAAATTGGATTAGTAAAAATCCAAAAGATTCCTAATTAGGAAAGCACATGGACGCCATCTAAGGTTTTTGTAATGTGGTACACAACAATGTAAATTTCAATTGGTTGTGAGATCAAATGAGAGGCAAGATAGTACCGTCCACAATTACAATTCTAGCAGGGGGCATAAATTTTATCGTACAAAATTCATTCAATCTAACGTCTTTAGACATAGGTCCATTAGAGTTTTGACATAGACCCCATGATTCTCATCAATTTCTTAGAGACCCTTCAAATCTAAGTACTTTACTTTTAAGAGCACGGTTCTCTGTTAGAGAGGGAAAAAAAAAACTACTTAAAATGTTAAGCCGCATAGAGGTGTAAAATGTTAGTCTTAAATAGTAACATATCCTCTCATTGAATGTAAAGTAGACCCCCTTGACCAAATCCACTTATGCAGAGATCAGGGCCCTCATGACCCTTCCTCCCTCCCCTTCGGTCCCATCAACCTACTCTCCGTGAATTGTCATTGTCCCTGTCATCTTCTATCCTGAGCTTAATGGCAACGACCTCGAGCACCAATCTCCCTCATTTTTCCATGTAGCAGACACATTCGCTCTCGCTCCTTGTAGGGTTTATCGACATCGACTCCTTCATAGTCATCTTATGCTATAAGGTAAGCTAGCTAGTGGCGAGTATGCAGGATAAGATCATTAAAATGTATGAGAAGAGAATATGCACTATGATAAACTAACGGAGGTGGCAAGAAGTTATGGAATTGGACGAGAAGGATTCAAGAGAATATAGGTAAAGAAGATGGGTTGTGATGGGTCACAAGAGGAGGAGAGGAGATGAAAGTTATTAGTAGCCATCACAAGTGGGAGATGGAGGGGCAAAACGAACATCTTAAAATTTAATATTAGGTTAATGAAATATTTCCTTTGTCCAACCAGGATCGATATAGCTAGAGTTCTTTAGATTCGAGGGTGCTCTAAGCAAATAACAAAAAATAAGGGACATGTCTTGAATAGGTATAATTTAAGAGACCTATATCTAACTCCCCTAAAAGAACATGCATAGGAATTAAAATTTGCATCTTTGTAGACTCGGATGCAAATCTTTTATGAGAAGATAATGTGTTTAAGACAACAATAGGAAGGAATTATAAAAGCCCAGAACCTCGAGATAAATTTTGAGGTTCCCCTAAACTGTGAACTAAAATAAGATATACATACTACATAGCCTATGGCCAGCCCTATGGTGCTCAAGAATATGGACAAGGACTAGATATTGATATGGCATTTGAACATTTTTAGATAGGTAGAATAAGTCGTCACCTATGTTGCATGAATACAGACACGGGTACGAGTATGGACCCGATAGGGATACGGACACCATTTTTCCGTGTCCATGCAACATAATACATAGGTGACCCTATAGAACAGTAAACAATATTCAAACAAGATGAACATCATATATCAATATCTTCACTTCAAATTTGTGAAAAACTACTTTTAAGACAAAACTGAATAACTAAAAGGTCTCCTTTATTTTTATCAAGTAGTGGTTAACATGTCCTTTAGCAATCCTTTAAACTGAGCAACAAGTAATGCTACCAAACTACTTACCATTTATACCCTCCATAGCACCACTGATAACCTGCTGAGCAGCAATATCATACACATGTCGAGTGGTAGTTGTTGGTCCAAATACTCGATCTGAAGTAATCAGGCAATTATAAGTTCATATCCTTTTTTGTCTATTTAAAATGCCAATAATCAAATGATCAATATGCAGTATATGATGATCCAGAAAACTCACTATGAAAATTTAACAGTATATATATATATATATATATATATATATATATATATATATATAGGAAAAAATGGGATATGAGACAATGGCTCATATTGTTGAATGAGTCATTGCCATGTTGGACCAATAGAAAAAAAGTTTCAAAAATGGAAAACAACATGGACCATGTTGAAACTTTTCTTCTATTAGTCCAACAACATGATCCATTGGCTCGTAACCCCTTTTCCATATATATATATATTTTTTAAGAAGGTAAATTTTATTCTCGTCCGAAGGCCTACAAACACAGTCTGAAGGCCTACATACGCGGCTCGAAGGCTCCATACATCCCGGCCCGAAAGCTCGCACCTGCACCGCAACATCACTGAGCTGCACCTGGCTGTTCCTCACACATTAATTCCCCAAAGGGAACTAATATGCTCCCCCCCCCCTCCCCAGTTGCTTGAACCAGCAACCTCTTTGAGAGATATGCCTCCCTCTAACCACTGGAACTAAGGTCCTTGGCATATATATATATATATATATATATATATATATATATATATATGTGTGTGTGTGTGTGTGGGGGGGGGGGGGGGGGGGGGGGGGTGGGGGAGGGAGGGGGGGTTGTAGATTTTCAACATAGTTCTTCTATGCATGATTTTATATGCTTCAATGTTTTTTGAGAATAAAGGGTAAGCATCTAGCCCAGGCTCGTCGGGAAGTGGAAACTCTACCTGTCTATACACTTCAATGTTGATGTCAACGTTAGTCGCTAAAACTCATAATGTCTCGTTCGTAAACTCTTAATCTAAAATAAATTTCCGACCAATCCACATTAAGAAGACAAATAATAAAGTTTACTACGTTTTTTTCACACACAATTTCCAAACAGACATCAATACAAAATTTTATTATTACAAAATTAAGGTGTCATTGATGAGCGATATACTGGCATGATTCCTAATCAGCCTTTATACCAAAACCAAATGGTCAATACAAGTCAGTTTGGCTGATACTTTAAACCATAAGTAAGAATAATTGTCATATTCCATTATTTTTATTATTTAAGTTCCTTATCCTCCTGATTCCTAGAGTAGTTGTTGCAGCTACGTAAGATGTTTTCCTATATAGTGTTGATGTGACTTTATTCTCGTATGGGAGAATGTTGGACAAGGTTGTGAAAAGCGCTAGTCGGGCGGGCACCCGCCGCCTAGCGCCTAGGCGGACGTCTAGATCTAGACGGTTCAAAAAAAAAAAAAAAAAAAAACCTACTAAGAATTGCAAAAAAAATCAATAAACCCCTAAAACATGCATAGTCGGATGTCAAAAGGGGACTAGGCATACGCCTAGGCGGACATGGATGAACATCGGACGCCTAGCACCTAGGTGCCGCCTTTTAGAACAGAGATGTTGGATATTGTAGAGTCACTTTGATAATACTCTATAGTACAATATATTTTTATAATTTGAGTTTTGACTTTTTGACTTCTACTCAGAATAGTAAATGAGTTATCATTTTGTTCAACTGACCCTAATGAAACATAAGGGGAATGATATTCTTGTTATTATTGTGAAATTACACCGTTCATTGTTATTATAATTTGGGTCATCCACATATTTGGATGGCACCATTC
>JAYESA010000003.1:128326220-128528720 GCA_036927795.1 Iris macrosiphon
ATTTCCGACCAATCCACATTAAGAAGACAAATAATAAAGTTTACTACGTTTTTTTCACACACAATTTCCAAACAGACATCAATACAAAATTTTATTATTACAAAATTAAGGTGTCATTGATGAGCGATATACTGGCATGATTCCTAATCAGCCTTTATACCAAAACCAAATGGTCAATACAAGTCAGTTTGGCTGATACTTTAAACCATAAGTAAGAATAATTGTCATATTCCATTATTTTTATTATTTAAGTTCCTTATCCTCCTGATTCCTAGAGTAGTTGTTGCAGCTACGTAAGATGTTTTCCTATATAGTGTTGATGTGACTTTATTCTCGTATGGGAGAATGTTGGACAAGGTTGTGAAAAGCGCTAGTCGGGCGGGCACCCGCCGCCTAGCGCCTAGGCGGACGTCTAGATCTAGACGGTTCAAAAAAAAAAAAAAAAAAAAACCTACTAAGAATTGCAAAAAAAATCAATAAACCCCTAAAACATGCATAGTCGGATGTCAAAAGGGGACTAGGCATACGCCTAGGCGGACATGGATGAACATCGGACGCCTAGCACCTAGGTGCCGCCTTTTAGAACAGAGATGTTGGATATTGTAGAGTCACTTTGATAATACTCTATAGTACAATATATTTTTATAATTTGAGTTTTGACTTTTTGACTTCTACTCAGAATAGTAAATGAGTTATCATTTTGTTCAACTGACCCTAATGAAACATAAGGGGAATGATATTCTTGTTATTATGTGAAATTACACCGTTCATTGTTATTATAATTTGGGTCATCCACATATTTGGATGGCACCATTCATTGTGATTTGCATATTGATAAACATAAAAGGTAAGAGGTCTGTATACTTTCAACTTATGTGTCAAGTTTTCAATAAAAAGGATGGTTTTAACTTTTAAGACATTGCTAAAAAGTGTTCACTTCAAGACAAACCATCCGATTTGTCATTTACACAGACTTAAAAATTGTGTAGGTCAAGGTAGAGAGTGACAAATTACCCATTTGGACGTTTTATATGCAAGCGATAAAATCAGGTTTCTAGATCCTGAATTAGAAATCCATAACACTTCAATGAGGAGGAGAACTCATCTCTCTGAAACCTACGAGGACTTTTCTCATCCTTAAAAACCGAAACAATTTGGACATTATCAACGGACAAGATCAATAAATTAAGTGTATAAACTGAATCTAAATCACCACATTCTTCTTCCGATCAGTATTATACTCAATAGATCAGTATTATACTCAAATAAGAATAAGAACAAGGGAAGCATGGACACTCCACAAATCGGCTTGGCATGTCACATCATGTCAAACACATATCTGACAGAACACAGACACTTCAAAACACACTAGAACACACCGAATCAGTCTCGTGTGTTCATGTCAAACCTAGGAATCACGAACACGGAAAATCGGTGTCGTGTCCGTTTCAGAGCCATATTGGACACAAGTTCCAAAATACACTACGACACACCAAATTGGTCCATATGCTGACGTCCCGTGAACATACTCATAATTCACCCAAAAAACATAAAAAAACAAAAAAAATATCTAACCCACACGCACCACGTACCGTATGCATACGCGAGGAGCGGATTGTGCTCGCTCCGGACCGCCGTATCCCCGTCCGCGTACCAAGCAATCTCCTCCCCCTGCCGAATCTCCCTCTGACTGCCACACCCAAAAAAAAAAAAAAAAAATCAAGTAATCAACTCGCATTTCGCACTAATCCGCCCTACCGAACACCGAAACTTGCGAATCGAGGAGCGGCGCACAAACCTCAGCGGCCGGAACCGCACCGTAACGGTGACGTTCTCCGTGGACCCCACCTCCTCCGCCTCGAAGATCGAGCTCTGGCCGTCCATGGAAGCTTCGAGAACCTTCCTCGAGGAAGAGTCCGTGGCGGACGACGACGGCGACTTGGAGGACACCAGAGGCGAGGATCGCTTCTTCTGCCGGGACTTCGGCCTCGTTGCCATGGAAATAGCTGGGATCGCGAGATCAGAGCACCGGCATTGGAAGATCGAGCGGAATTATTTGTAGAAAATTCGTCTATCGAGAAAAAGGAGTGGAGAACTTTTTAGGGTTTCTGTACGACTTTTGGGAACGATTTCTTTCTTTACTTGGAAGCGACGCTGTCGAAGCGATCGGAGACGGAAGAAAGCTCGGTTCTCTCCTTTTCTTCTCTTTTCTTTCTGTCACATTTTTTTTTATTATTTTCTACTCTGGCGGGCTAGGTAGGAAGGGATTAGGAGAGGGACAACGTTTCTGAAAGTCAAGTGCTTTTTGTAGAGGGGTTTGCAGTTGCGTCCCTCAAGTTTACAATTTTTGCGTTTACAAATACTTATGCAATTGGAATATATGAGATAGTTATTTGTATTTAACCAACACCCCCCATATCTCCACTTCCTCCATTTTTATTTTTATTAGTACTACATTTCAATTCTTAAAAATTAGACATTTTTTTGGATAACTACAATTAAGGATTATGAAGGAATAGAGATAGCACTAATTAAAATTAAAATAAGAGATAGTAGAGATATATTTAACAATAATGAGATAAATATAAATAACTTTATATGAGAAAGTTAGAAACTATTATTAAAGAATTTCATACCTATAAAATACGGATTGTACATATGATTAAAAGGAGAACCCTATAAAGAATCATCCAAAGATTATTGTATGTCACTACTAAAACAAAGATTATCATACATTTACAAGAACTACTAAAATTTTACATCCCTCGTCATAAATTAATTTTCAATTATCAAGTCGAGAAATTCAATGTGTATTTCTCAACCTCTCTTTTTTTTTTCTTCATCTCAAACTATTGATGGTTATCAAAACCAAGCAAAGGAATATATCTCTAAAGAGAACTGTGACTTATGTTCTAATATGAAAATTCAGCCAAAATGATCCGACTTTTAATTTTGGCCTCTATCATTACTTGGATACAATAGAACAAGATTTTTTACACAACATTTCATATAGATGTTGTAAAAAAAAAATTGTCGGTCCATATGAGCGAATTTCCAATCATTAAAAAAATATGAGGCAACATATATACCATAGATCGATTTATATTTAGTCCTTATAAAGTTCCTAATATTTCCACCGATCAAATAGTCTCATACATGAAGCATGATTTGTTAGCAGGTTCTTATAAAAATAATCATATTCTACTTGATCAGTGGACGAAAAGAGGGGTGTATATCAGTAATTCAAGAAAAATCCAATCATGCAATCACCACCCTCTAATCCCTTTAATAAAAACTATAAAATTTTATATATATATATATATATATATATATATATATATATATATATATATATATATATATATATATATATATATATTTCATGTTTATAACCGTTAGATTTTTTAAGTCATCTAATCTTAACCATTTATTTGAACCATTAAAAATCAATAGTTAATTAAAATTAGATGACTTAAACAAAATTCAACGGTTGATAACATATGAAAATGCTTGGAGATGTTTTATATATATATATATATATATATATATATATATATATATATATATATATATATATATATATATATATATATGAAAAATTCTTAAATATAAACTTTGTATCGATACAAGCAAAATCTGAACCATTGATTGTTGATCCAATGGTTCATATTAGAAGGACTTTCTTGTACTTTCACAATTTTACAATACAATTATATGGAATGTATCGATACAATGCTTGTATTGTAGAAGAACCATATATATATATATATATATATATATATATATATATATATATATATATATATATATATATATATATATATATAGGGTAAACGGAATATGAGCCATAGTGCCCATATTTCTACATGAATCATACACATGTGGACCGATAGGAATGGACACCTACATCACATATGCATCCATGTGCACTATATATATATATATATATATATATATATATATGGTAAACGGGATATGAGCTGCTCATTTTTCTACATGAGTCATGCACATGTGCACCAATAGGAATAGAGTGTACTAGTGAACATGGAATGTAGAAGTTTATTCCTATTGGCCCACATATACATGGCTCATGTAAAAAAATGAATACTATGGCTCATATATATATATATATATATATATATATATATATATATATATATATATATATATATATATATATATATCCCATGTTTACAACTGTTGAATTTTGTTTAAGTCGTTATATATAACCCATTTAAGATTAGACGACTTAAACAAAATTCAACGGTTGTAAACATGGGATATATATATTTACATGGGATATATATATATATATATATATATATATATATATATATATATATATACTATATATATATATAATATATATATATATATATATATATATATATATATAACCACCCGAATGGTTTCATATTATGGAACCACCTTATGTTAAATGGGTTGAATTAGAATTGAGTGGATGAGATTAAAATGTGTGGACCCCACCACTTTTTAATCCCAACTACCCAATCTAAATTCAACCCATGTAACATAGGGTGATTCCATAATTAGAAACCACACGGATGGTTTTATATATATATATATATATATATATATATATATATATATATATATATATATATATATAATATATATATATATATATATAAGGGGGCTGAAAATGGCTCAAAATTGAGCAGTCTAAGTAGTATGTATATCATCAACTAATTATCTAAAAAATATATTACGTAAAATTGTTGAAAAAAAATTTAATTTGTTATAAATAACACTCCAGGAGATTCAAACCCAACCAACCAGAAAGAAAATCTCTCATATTAACCACATGAGTTAGAAGAGATATTTATTTATAATTAGATAATATTAAGTAGTTAAACAATTAGTTACATTCATTTATTTATTTATTTTTAATTACGTGAGAATATACGCTTAGACGGCTAACCGTTTTTAAGACTCTTTATGAAAAGCAAAAAAATATCCATAACAAATTATAATTAAAATATAATCAAATATATAACAAATTCTAATAAAAATATAAACATGTATATAATAAATCATAATTCAAATATATTTAAATATTTAAAATAATTTTACATTAATATCAGAAGAAGAAAATTTATTTTCGTGCAACGCACGTGAAATTACTAGTATATATATATATATATATATATATATATATATATATATATATATATATATATATATACTATATATATATATATATATATATATATATACATATATATGTATATATATATATATATATATACATATATATGTATATATATATATATATATATACATATATATATATATATATATATGTATATATATATATATATATATACATATATATATATATATATATTCCTTTTTATACGGAAGATTATTTATGGAATAGTTAGGAGACTTCTAAAAAATATACATAGTTTGTCACTCTTAAAAATATTTCAATCTCTCCTTAAAAATAAATCTAAAATATAATTTATATTTTAAAGCAAATCTAAAAATAATCTATATTTTAAAATGTTAACATTAATATTAATATTAATATTGATGTTAATATTGATATTGATATTAATGTTAATGTTAATTTTTATGTTAATGTTCATTTTTATTTTAATGTTAATATTAAAAAATTATCTATCTTTCAAAAATAATCTATCTTTAGGGCTGGATTTGTTATTATCCTTCGGACTTAGTTGTAGCCTCTCGAAGGGGCCTGAATAAAGTTTACCTTCTTTTATATATATATATATATATATATATATATATATATATATATTTATTTGTGTGTGTGTGTGTGTGCCGCGCGCGCGTATGCCTTCTTCATTGAGGAAATTATTTTGTATATTGTTAGTATTTTGTGATCCAGCAAGGGTTCGTGAATTGTGGGAAGAATTTTATCCGTTTATGATTGAAGATTATCCCACATCAAGCATAGCAAATTATGCTATCAATATTCTACTAAAAGATTTAAATACTACACCGAGATAATATAAAAAAATAACATCTGATTACGATTTGTCATCCCTCATTGTCACCGATGGACTTGAAATTATATCAGATTTAATCGTAGAGAACAATCAATGTCAATTCCTTCGGAAGATCTGTCATCGTCTGAGAGTTTAAACAATGATCAAAGATATGCTTTCCAAAAAATCGTAGATTCTGTCCTTCGCAATGAAAGCTCTATCTACTTCATTGATGGTCTGGGTGGATCTGAGAAAATATTTCTTTATCGTTCAATATTAGCTTACCTAAGAAGCAAAGGTCATATTGCAATTGCAACAGCAACTTCAGGAATTGTTGCAATAATGACGTCAGGAGGACGTACGGCACATTCAAGGTTCAAGATATCTTTAGCTACACTTTCAACTTCAACATGTCAAATAAGTAAACAGTCTAATTTAGCTGAATTACTACGCAAAGCAAGTTTACTTATATGGGACGAAGCGACAATGACACATCGTCGTGCATTTGAGGCCTTGGACAGAACTCTCAAGGACATACTTGGAAATGAACTTCCATTCAGAGGTAAAATATTAGTGTTGGGAGCCAATTTTTGTCAAGTATTACATGTTGTTGAACGTGGAACACGAGCTAAAATAATTGATGCATGCATTACAAATTCATCATTTTTGGAACATGTAAAGATGTACGCTTCACATAAAATATGTATGCAAGGCTAGATCCAATGTTTTCCCAATTTTTGTTACGTGTAGGAGATGGGATTGAAACATTTATATTGGAAGACACGATCAGAGTCTCAAATAAAATTACCATGCCATGGGAGGGTGGCCAATCTTTAAGACACTTGATAAATCATATTTTTCCAAGTTTACAAGAAAATGTAAGTGACAAAAATTACATGACTCAAAGTGCTTTGATAACTCCGACAAATGAGTTCATCAATATATTGAATCAGAAGGTTATTGATATTTTTACAGGAGAATAGTGTCATGACCCGCTCCCGAATATTCAGATACAAGTCGAACACATACAGCCTACGCTGTGAGACACCGCGTAGTAAGCTGTTCTAAACCTTCAATTATCATTTTTAATATATTGAATCATAATAATCACAATATCTATATCGAGATAAACTAGAATAATTCTAAGATATCATTTTAGTTACATTCCCAAAGTAAGAGTAACTGGAGACAAATCCAGCAAAATAAATGTTAACTATTTATTACAAACTAAAACCAAATACTAAATGTAAGCTAAGCTATAGGGTATTCCTTAGCAGGGACTGTCACGATCCGCACTCGGATATTCGGGCACGAGTACGTGGTTACGCCCAGCCTACGCTGCAGAATCGGCGGTAGAACGCTGTCTGGGTCATTTCTAACTATCTAGCATCTTAACAATATAATATGGTACCTGTCAATCATCTCAACTCCAAACGGAGGAGCAATATGGTATCTCACAAGTATAACTAATCTTAATCACAAAACAAACTAAGAAAGAATAATGCACGAATAGAATAGCGAAGGAAAGAAAGATACAATCCATAATATGAAATAATAGTACATCTGTGAATCTCAACAAAAGAATAGTCTAATACAAGATCACCAACATAAACTAAACATCCTCGGTCACTGGTACTATGTCCTCTGGATCTAAGGGAGTATCCTCTAAAGTCTCACCCTCCTGTGGGCCATAATACGTGGGACACAACTCCTCTAGCCAATCATCTGAAAAAATGTATCCAGTCAGGATTGGAGCAAAGTACATACCTCTGAAAGCAGTTTCAAATACATAATCGAGCATATATAACAGAAATAGAAAAAGATACAAGATGCACAAGTAGTAAGAATATACAATACAGGGAGAACAGGCAATAAGCACAATAAGAACTTGAAAGTAAGTATGGGAAATATCTGCAAGTAGAGAACAATAATACTAGCTATGTGGTTTAGAGTACAAGTTCGTTATGTGATCGGCTAAGGTTGCACATGAGGTATAAAGGTAACTCCATTATACGTGAGGTGCATAATCGACATGCACATGAGATCAAGAGGGCTTTGATCACATAACCAACTCCTACTCCCCCTCCCCAACCAATACTCATGGATCCAATCACGACGCATTACGTACATGATCACGATATAGTCACACTAGCACACGAAATAGTGGATGCACAAGAAGCACATAAAAGTCAATACCCGATGCACACTATGAATACATGTGACTGGGTACCCGTTAAACATGGTAGGGGATAACACCTCCTGACGGGATCCATATAGCACTAGTCCGTGAAATTACTGTGTCGGGAATCAATGTATACAATTCTAGAACATGCATATATACAATATTATGAATTGAAAACAATAAGAGAAATCTACTCGCCTGAAGTCCTGAGCAAAGTGTGTCTCTCGATGCCCAAGATGGCATCTCACAACCTATATATGGTATATTGCATCAATACAAGGTTCAATAATAAAAATAAATAAAACTGATACAATTCTCGGTCAATAAGCCATTTCTAAGTCAAACCAATGAATTCTAGGTTGCAAGAGTCTAATGCTAAGTCACTAAGTCGATATACTATGAAACTATGCAATGATAGCTAAACTAACACACAACAATACTTTCAAGGAGTCATATCCTAAGATACGCAAGTTTCTAATATAAAAATAGGTTTTTATATATATATATAAGTCACATATAAGAATAATATCTCAAAATAATATAATTAGGATACATTGGCCTTGCACCGACGCGTATCGCAACTACCTTGATACTCAAGCTCGATACCTTGGGTATCGGTCCATTACCTTGGGGATACCTTGGTACCTCAAGGTAACCCAACTAAACGTATATAACCAAGCTAATGACTATATACAATAAACTAAAACTAATTACTCATATACTATTGACTAACGTATACTTATACTAATATACATAGATATATCTAGCACTAGTATCCATAACTCATATACTTAACCAATATATATATATATATATATATATATATATATATATATATATATATATATATATATATATATATATATATAGCTAAAAGTATATACCAACTACTACATATATACTTAAATCACATATACCTATAGTTAACTATATCTACAAGGTAGACAAGGTACAATACTAACAACTAAACTAACTATACTCTAACCCCTATTACTAACCAATGAACGACCAACTACCCATATCTACTGTTACTAGAAACTGAAGCTACACTATAACTTGACCCTTAGCTAAACACCCAACAACTAACAATACATGAAAAGCAACTTCTGAACTGATTTATACAAAGAATCCCCCCCCCCAACTTCTACTTATACCTGATGGTTGATACTGATAGCTGGGTTTAAATAAGCATTAAACTGCACATATGTGCCCGGGACTGCTGTTGTGCTTGGCACAGTACAGTGAACTCCTGCACTGACATTGTGCAGTGAAGACTGCACAGTGAGGGACTCCAAACTGCTGCTCTCCTCTATCAGGTCCTCTGCTGCAGCTGCTGTTCTCTCGTAAAGATTTTGCAACTACCATTTTCTTCATTAGTCTCTGCAGTTGTTGTCTTCATTAGTCTCTACAGCTGCTATTCTCTTCATTAGATGTGCACTGCACTCTTCATTAGTCTCTGCAACTGCTGTCTTCATTAGTCTCTGCAGCTGCTGTTCTCTTCATTAGATGTGCACTGCATACAATGACTGATGGTTTCACCTGTGTCGACATGCACATGAGATCATGTAAACCCCCTAAAATTTTAAATTATTAAATCTTGGATTTTTTCCAATTTTCTGGAATTTTCTGGGAATTTTCTGTAATTAAAATCAAGTTTTTCAATTAATAAATGATTTTTAATTGGCAATAAATAATATTAAAATATCATGAAAATAATATTTTTGGGTGTAAAATGAAAAACTGGACTTAGGGTAATTTTTCTGGATTTTTCTGGGCCTCAGACCTATTTTTAAATGCCTAAAAACTAATTTTAATTAATTAATTTAATTTACTGTTTTTATTATTATTATTAATTATTATTTATATTTTTTATTTTATTTTTGTTATTTTTCTGGGCCGGCCCGTCCCAGTGGGCCGAAACCCAGCCCGGCCCAGTCCCCCGCCCGCAACCCCCGACCCGGTCACCCACGACCAGCCCCGCCCCCGCGAGACGCGGTCAGCCGCAGACCCGCCCGGCCACGCGGAGCCTCCGCCGGCCCCCTCGCCCGCACCCCGCGGCCACGACCCCCATTTTCTCCGCCTTCGGCGCCGCCCCCTCGGCCCCCAACCGCCGTTCTCCCATATATAAACCCCTCCGGCCCCCTCTCCGCCACAGCCACCTCGCCGCCACCGCTCCGCCCAGACCCCACCGCCTCGCCGCCTCGCCGTACCCCTCGTCGTGCCTCCGCCGCGCCTCCGCTCGACCCCCGTGCAGCGCCGCCGTCCAGAACTCCTCCGCCCTCCTCGACGTCCGGCCAGCAACAGCAACAGCAGCCGCAGCCGCCGCTGCCGGCCGCCCTGAGCCACCGCCGACCGCCAGCAGTTCCGCCTCGCTCCGGCGACCAGTCCCCCGCCCTCGCCGGCCGCCCAGCAGCCGCCCTCCGCCGTCCACGGCCATTTCCCGACGAAAACCCTAACCCTAGCCCTAATTTGGATTTCGTGTCGGACACGACACGGACACGTCTCGACCCTAATTTTCGGGTCCCCTTCAGGTGCGTGTAACTTTTGCCTCGTAGCTCCGTTTTCAATTCCGTAAATTGCGTTGTGAAGCCTGTATGACCCTCTCGGTGTCCGGATAAACTGTTCGGGACATCGCGTCCTGTGGTGATCGCACACCGCGATCCAAAAACAGGAAAAACCAGACCCTGTTTCACCCCGGAACTGAGTACGCCCCGCCAAACGGGACGACTTGGTCGTGTGCGGTCTTCACAGATACGTACGCATCGTCGATACGGACGTGTGAGTTTTAGTGGAAGCTGATTCGGGTGTGCGTGCACACCGGAATCAACGCGTATCCGCGGACATCGTCCCGTATCCGCCTTTTCGGCAATTCACCCTAACTTCGTGTACACACGTCGGATCGAGACGAAACTTGCGCCATCGGACTCGTAGCAATACGCTGGTCCTGTGGGTCAAGTTTGGTTCGATTCTGAGAACGTTGACGAAATCGCGTGTCGTGGGCCCCACAGGCCCCGCTCGACAGGCGATTTTGTGTTCGGCTCATCGGAATCCAACTCTGGAAGTTCCGTTGGGTTCGTATCAGCGTTCCTGACTTGTTGACACTAAGTTTGGTGAATTTGGAGACCTTTGACCCGGACACGTTTTCGGTGCAAAGCGGGCCCACCGGCGGACCCCGTTTTGACCCGAAACTGCCGTTTTTGCCCTTGTCTCCAAATTGGACCCAAGGATAGGCGTTTCTAGTTATTTGACATCTTCTGAGAGTGATGGTAATATCTATTTCAGCTTTTGGACTCATCTCTGGACTTTTCCCCTAAGAACCAAATTAATCAGATCCAAACAACAGGCAAGTACCTGCACCTCAAGTTAATCTTTATATATTATGATAATTAATTCCCTGTCTTACATGTACCCTTGATGATTACACATCGTGTTAGAAATGTTGAGTTTCATGTCTTGAATATTGGTAGTTCCTGTCTTGTTTTTCCTGTCGGGTGGGAGAATACTAGGAGGCATGTAGTTTACCCTTTCCCCTGTCGTGACTGCTAGTTTTTGGTACGCGACTGTACCATCAGCCTGATACTCGATTATTCCTGACTGCTAGCCGCCTATGGCGTGCCTGATTAGCCTTATAAACCCCTATATGCCAACTATGTATTCTAAAAACAAACACAAGTACACACATATAGTTTCTGGTCATGTCATATTTCTTGCTGGCTATGGTAGTTTCATTTCCTGTTTCATTTATTTCTGTTTCTCATATTCCTGTTTACAGCTAACTCTGAGATAATAATGTTCTGTTAATGCTGTTTCTCAATATGATATCCAATATTTAATTGTCATAAAATATTTAGTTTAACCTTGTTGTGCATTGTGTACTTTGCTCCTTTCCTGACTGGATCTGTTGATTTAGGCGATGATGAGGACCTTGCTCCTACTTATTATGGTCCCTATGAGGGGACTGATGATACCTATGAGGAGCCAGAACCCACCCAGGAGACCCCTGCTGCCGAGTAGCTAGTAGTAGCTATCTTTCATTTCCATTCTTAGCTTATTTATCGGGTTTGTCCCCGATTTGAATATTGAATTTCTGTACTTAAACATTTGAATCTGTTGTCACATTTATTTTCAGTTGCAATCTTAAGTTTCATTTCTCATTATTATCTTGCCTATGTTGTTGTGAATGAGCTAGTTAGTAATTATGGATTGACCTAGACAGCGTACTACCGCCGACTCTGCGGCGTAGGCTGGACGTACCCACGCACTCGTGCCCGAACTTCCGGGTGCGGGTCGTGACACGTTTTTATGGTGGCCCATGCAGGTCCCTATCCTAAAATAGGGTAATACCCTAGGACAGGGTATGGAATAAGATTGAGGATTCTAGGAAAAGCTCATTCACAGTATAGCGTCCTTATTTCAATTCTTGATATCATTGCTGCTCAATTATTCCTATCGCCTTTGATTTCCAAGTATTCTATTCTGATCTCCCATCCCTTAATCTTTCAGAATGGTCCAGACCAGGAACACAGTAGGAGGCACATCAGAACCAGCTGAGCAGAATGTGCCCGAGACCCTTGCACTTCCGCCGTCTCCATCTGTTCTGGCAGTTACCTTAGATGGGGCACAGCTAATAGGAGTGTTCCAGGGATTGGTGGAATCCCAGAAAGAACAGACTGCACTTCTGCGGACCAGCCTCTCAGAAGCTATTAAGTCCCAGGAGTCGCCACTCAAGAGGCCAGGGAGTGCCACAAACTTCAAGAATCTTAGACCCCTGGAATTCTACGGAACTGAGGGCATTCTCTATGCCGATGAGTGGATAGAGAATGTCGAGAGACTCCTGAAGACTGCTCGGGTTCCCGATGATCTCAAAGTGGAGTCCGCAAGCCTGCAACTGTTCGACATTGCTCGAACCTGGTTCAGAGATGAACCCCAACTATCTGCTCCTGACATCACCTGGGAGGACTTCAAGAGGCTATTCAAGGAGAAATTCTACCCCGAAGTGGCTCGGGAAGCTCTCGAAAGCCAATTCGAGAGACTGGAATAAGGTACCCTGACTGTTGATGAATATACTGCTGAATTTAGCAGGTTAAACCATTTTGCGGAGTACATGGTTCGTACCCCGGAGGACAGGGCCCATAGATTCAAGAAAGGGCTGTCTCCGGATATTCGCCTTGCTGTCACCACCAGCCGAGCTCGTACCTATGAGGAAATCCTGAGCGTGGCACAAGGCGTAGAGAGAGATATGGGGCACAAACTGAAGCAAGAAAGAGATACCGGAAATGCAGGACCCAACAAACGTCCTTTTCAACAACAGCACCAGCAACAACAGCAGAGGGCCCCACAGCAAACTCAGCGTCCTCTCCCTAGAGCTCCAGTACCCCAACCCCAGGCTCAAAGACAGAACCAACAAGCTGCCCCTTGTGGCTATTGCCAAAAACCAGGTCATACTTGGCAAGTCTGCAGGAAGAGGCTAGGTGCCTGCCTCTACTGCGGCTCAGCAGCGCATCAAATGAGGGACTGTCCAGCTGCTCAAGAACGCCCAGCTGCACCAAAGGCTCCAGCCCAGGCCAGGGCCCCAGCAGTACAACAGAGAGGACCCCCACTTCCAACAACAACAACGCTTTGCTCAGCACCAACAGCAACAGAGGGGTGCACCGCAGCAAGGCCGTGCTTATGCAATGACTCTGGAAGAAGCTGAGGCCACAGCAGACGTGATCACAGGTTCTGTGCTTATAAATTCAATACCAGCTATTACTTTATTTGACTCTGGAGCTTCTCATTCATTCATGTCAGTAGATTTCCTTATGAAGCATAGCTTAACCACTAAACCCCTTAGGAATTGTTATAAGATCATTACCGGTGGAGGAATCATCCCGGTTAGTGATGCCTGTAACAATTGTCCTATTACATTATGTGGAAGAGAACTGTATGCTAGATTACTTGTAATGCCAGTGCCCAGTTTTGACACTATACTGGGTATGGATTGGTTAAGTCAACATCATGCCACAATAGACTGCCACAGAGGTAGTGTAATCTTCAGGCCACCTGATAAGCCAGAATTTGAATTTGCTAGAGGTTCTAGGGAAATGGGTAATAACAAAATTTGTGGAGCCCTAATAACAGAAGAAGTGCCACTACCTATCATCTCTGAATACCTTGATGTCTTCCCTGAGGATCTCCCAGGCCTACCCCCAGACCGAGAAGTTGAATTCTCTATTGACCTAGTGCCAGGAGCAGCACCAGTATCTCAAAATCCCTACAGAATTACCAAAAAGGAGATAATAGAACTAAATGAGCAAATCAAAGAACTAGAAGACAAATGCTTCATTAGGTCTAGTGTCTCACCCTGGGGAGCTCCAGTATTATTTGTGCCCAAGAAGGACGGAACATCCCGAATGTGTATTGACTATAGGGCCTTGAATGCCTTGACAATTAAGAATAAGTATCCCCTGCCCAGGATAGATGACTTATTTGATCAGTTGAGTGGAGCTCGGGTCTTTTCCAAGATTGATCTAAGGTCTGGTTACCACCAAGTAAGAGTGAGAAAGGAAGACATCCCAAAAACTGCTTTCAATACCCGGAACGGACACTACGAATTCTTAGTAATGCCGTTCGGGTTGACGAATGCTCCAGCAGTTTTTATGAACCTAATGAACAGAGTTTTCCAGCCATACCTAGACAAATTTGTAGTGGTCTTCATTGATGATATTTTGATCTACTCCAAGACCCCCGAAGAACATGAAGAACATTTGAGGTTAGCATTGGAGACTTTGAGGAAGGAAAAACTTTACGGGAAATTATCTAAATGTGCTTTCTTCCTAGACAAAGTAGAATTCTTGGGACATGTTGTGACTGGAGATGGAATAGCAGTAGATCCTAAGAAGATAGCTGCAGTAGAATCCTGGCCCACTCCAGACTCTGTAGCTGAGATTAGAAGTTTCCTGGGACTAGCTGACTACTATCGGAAGTTTGTGAAGGACTTTGCTAGAATTGCGGAGCCCATGACAAAATTAACAAGAAAGGATGAAGAGTTCACCTGGACTGATGAATGTCAGCGTGCTTTTGAGGAATTGAAGAAAAGACTGACTTCTGCCCCTATTCTGACCTTACCTTCCGGAACCGGAGGTTTCGCTATTTATAGTGATGCTTCTGGAAAAGGTCTAGGTTGTGTACTGGAGCAGAACAAGAAGGTAATCGCATATGCCTCTAGACAGCTTCGACCCCATGAAAAGAATTATCCAACTCATGATCTAGAATTGGCAGCTGTCATTTTTGCTCTTAAACTATGGAAGCATTATCTTTATGGAGAAAGGGTGGAAATATTTACGGACCATAAAAGTCTAAAATATATCTTCACCCAGAAAGAGCTAAACATGAGGCAAAGAAGGTGGCTGGAACTAATAAAAGACTTTGACATCACCCTTCAATATCATCCTGGGAAGGCCAATGTAGTTGCTGATGCGCTAAGCAGATATCCTATGGCAATGTACTTGACTATGGACAGACACCTGCTAGAGGACTTGGAAAGTTTAGGTATTGAAGTAATTATCCCAGAAAAAGAAGGCCAAATGATGAACTTGCAGATTCAGTCTACTTTAATGGACAAGATCAAGGAGACTCAGTTTCAGGACGAAGGCCTGCGAAGCCTTCGAGGTCAAGTGCAAGCTGGATTAGTAGAAGATTTCAGAATTCATGAAGATGGATCACTGAGGCATGGCGATAGATTATGTGTACCTCAAGGAGACATAAGAGAAGAAATTATGCAAGAGGCGCACAGATCGCAATACTCTATACATCCAGGAGCCAACAAGATGTACAAGGACCTGAGGGCGCATGTTTGGTGGCATGGCATGAAAAGAGAAGTAGCCAGGTTCGTATCTCGTTGTTTAGTGTGCCAGCAAGTCAAGGCAGAGAGACAAAGACCTGGAGGACTGCTTCAACCACTACCCATTCCGGAGTGGAAGTGAGAACATATCACAATGAATTTTGTTTCCGGACTTCCAAGGACACCTAGTGGAAAGGATGCAATCTGGGTGATAGTAGATAGACTGACCAAGTCTGCACATTTTCTACCTTTCAAAGTAGGGCTATCTACAGAGAAGCTGGCAGATTTATATATCAGACACATTGTCAGGCTGCACGGAGTCCCAGTGAGTATTGTCTCCGACCGAGATTCAAGGTTCACCTCTCACTTCTGGAAGAGCTTACAAGCCAGCTTGGGGACTCAACTCAAATTCAGCACAGCTTATCATCCCCAAACCGATGGACAATCGAAACGTACAATCCAGACACTTGAAGATATGCTCCGTACATGTGTTCTGGATTTTGGAGGATCCTGGGAAGACTATCTACATCTGGTGGAGTTCTCTTATAATAACAGTTACCAAGCAAGTATTGAGATGACTCCATTTGAAGCTCTGTATGGACGAAGATGTCGTACCCCGCTATCATGGGACGACGTTGGAGAAAGAGCTCTGCTGGGACCAGAGATGGTGATCGATTCAGCTGAGAAGGTAAAGCAAATAAGGGACAGACTTCGAGTGGCTCAAGACAGGCAACGACATTGGGCAAATAGCCACCGAAGGCCCTTAGAATTTGAGGTAATTAAATTTATTCAAGTCAATTTAAATATTTTGCTTATGGAACTAAGGCTTGATTATGACTTTATTAAAGGTTGGAGAGCTGGTGTTCTTGAAGATTTCCCCGACACGTGGCACCATTAGGTTCGGAAGGAGTGGAAAACTCAGCCCAAGATTTATTGGACCTTTTTGCATTCAGGAGAAAATCGGAGAAGTGGCATACCGATTGGCATTGCCACCCTCTCTGGATGGAGTACATAACGTCTTCCACGTGTCGCAGCTGAGGAAGTATGTGTCAGACCCCAGCCACATTTTGGATCACTCAGAGCTCGAAGTAGGCCCAAGTTTGACTTACCAAGAGCAACCCGTGGAGATACTGGATCGCTCGGAGAAAGTCCTACGGAACCAGGTTATCTTCCTGGTTCGCGTAGCTTGGAAGCACCATTCCCCCGGCGAATCCACCTGGGAGCGAGAAGACGAGATTAGAGAACGATACCCCTATCTTTTTGAAACCTGAGGTATATTTTATTTTTCGGCTTTTCTTTTCGTGCCTTGTTATTCTTAAATTTCGAGGACGAAATTTTTGTAAGTTGGGTAGGTTGTAAACCCCCTAAAATTTTAAATTATTAAATCTTGGATTTTTCCCAATTTCCTGGAATTTTCTGAGAATTTTCTGTAATTAAAATCAAGGTTTTCAATTAATAAATGATTTTTAATTGGCAATAAATAATATTAAAATATCATGAAAATAACATTTTTGGGTGTAAAATAAAAAATTGGACTTAGGGTAATTTTTCTGGATTTTTCTGGGCCTCAGACCTATTTTTAAATGCCTAAAAACTAATTTTAATTAATTAATTAATTTAATTTACTGTTTTTATTATTATTATTAATTATTAATTATATTTTTTATTTTATTTTTGTTATTTTTCTGGGCCGGCCCGGCCCAGTGGGCCGAAACCCAGCCCGGCCCAGTCCCCCGCCCGCAACCCCCGACCCGGTCACCCACGACCAGCTCCGCCCCCGCGAGACGCGGTCAGCCGCAGACCCGCCCGGCCACGCGGCGCCTCCGCCGGCCCCCTCGCCCGCACCCCGCGGCCACGACCCCCATTTTCTCCGCCTTCGGCGCCGCCCCCTCGGCCCCCAACCGCCGTTCTCCCCTATATAAACCCCTCCGGCCCCCTCTCCGCCACAGCCACCTCGCCGCCACCGCTCCGCCCAGACCCCACCGCCTCGCCGCCTCGCCGTACCCCTCGCCGTGCCTCCGCCGCGCCTCCGCTCGACCCCCGTGCAGCGCCGCCGTCCAGAACTCCTCCGCCCTCCTCGACGTCCGGCCAGCAACAGCAGCCGCCGCTGCCGGCCGCCCTGAGCCACCGCCGACCGCCAGCAGTTCCGCCTCGCTCCGGCGACCAGTCCCCCGCCCTCGCCGGTCGCCCAGCAGCCGCCCTCCGCCGTCCATGGCCATTTCCCGACGAAAACCCTAACCCTAGCCCTAATTTGGATTTCGTGTCGGACACGACACGGACACGTCTCGACCCTGATTTTCGGGTCCCCTTCAGGTGCGTGTAACTTTCGCCCCGTAGCTCCGTTTTCAATTCCGTAAATTGCGTTGTGAAGCCTGTATGACCCTCTCGGTGTCCGGACAAACTGTTCGGGACATCGCGTCCTGTGGTGATCGCACACCGCGATCCAAAAACAGGAAAAACTAGACCCTGTTTCACCCCGGAACTGAGTACGCCCCGCCAAACGGGACGACTTGGTCGTGTGCGGCCTTCACAGATACGTACGCATCGTCGATACGGACGTGTGAGTTTTCGTGGAAGCTGATTCGGGTGTGCGTGCACACCGGAATCAACGCGTATCCGCAGACATCGCCCCGTATCCGCCTTTTCGGCAATTCACCCTAACTTCGTGTACACACGTCGGATCGAGACGAAACTTGCGCCATCGGACTCGTAGCAATACGCTGGTCCTGTGGGTCAAGTTTGGTTCGATTCTGAGAACGTTGACGAAATCGCGTGTCGTAGGCCCCACAGGCCCCGCTCGACGGGCGATTTTGTGTTCGGCTCATCGGAATCCAACTCTGGAAGTTCCGTTGGGTTCGTATCAGCATTCCTGACTTGTTGACACTAAGTTTGGTGAATTTGGAGACCTTTGACCCGGACACGTTTTCGGTGCAAAGCGGGCCCACCGGCGGACCCCGTTTTGACCCGAAACTGCCGTTTTTGCCCTTGTCTCCAAATTGGACCCAAGGACAGGCATTTCTAGCTATTTGACATCTTCTGAGAGTGATGGTAATGTCTATTTCAGCTTTTGGACTCATCTCTGGACTTTTCCCCCAAGAACCAAATTAATCAGATCCAAACAACAGGCAAGTACCTGCACCTCAAGTTAATCTTTATATATTGTGATAATTAATTCCCTGTCTTACATGTACCCTTGATGATTACACATCGTGTTAGAAATGTTGAGTTTCATGTCTTGAATATTGGTAGTTCCTGTCTTATTTTTCCTGTCGGGTGGGAGAATACTAGGAGGCATGTAGTTTACCCTTTCCCCTGTCGTGACTGCTAGCTTTTGGTACGCGACTGTACCATCAGCCTGATACTCGATTATTCCTGACTGCTAGCCGCCTATGGCGTGCCTGATTAGCCTTATAAACCCCTACATGCCAACTATGTATTCTAAAAACAAACACAAGTACACACATATAGTTTCTGGTCATGTCATATTTCTTGCTGGCTATGGTAGTTTCATTTCCTGTTTCATTTATTTCTGTTTCTCATATTCCTGTTTACAGCTAACTCTGAGATAATAATGTTCTGTTAATGCTGTTTCTCAACATGATATCCAATATTTAATTGTCATAAAATATTTAGTTTAACCTTGTTGTGCATTGTGTACTTTGCTCCTTTCCTGACTGGATCTGTTGATTTAGGCGATGATGAGGACCTTGCTCCTACTTATTATGGTCCCTATGAGGGGACTGATGATACCTATGAGGAGCCAGAACCCACCCAGGAGACCCCTGCTGCCGAGTAGCTAGTAGTAGCTATCTTTCATTTCCATTCTTAGCTTATTTATCGGGTTTGTCCCCGATTTGAATATTGAATTTTTGTACTTAAACATTTGAATCTGTTGTCACATTTATTTTCAGTTGCAATCTTAAGTTTCATTTCTCATTATTATCTTGCCTATGTTGTTGTGAATGAGCTAGTTAGTAATTATGGATTGACCTAGACAGCGTACTACCGCCGACTCTGCGGCGTAGGCTGGACGTACCCACGCACTCGTGCCCGAACTTCCGGGTGCGGGTCGTGACAGATCAAGAGGGCTTTGATCACATAACCAACTCCTACTCCTCCTCCCCAACCAATACTCATAGATCCAATCACGATACGTTACGTACATAATCACGATATAGTCACACTAGCACACGAAATAGTGGATGCACAAGAAGCACATAAAAATTAATACCCGATGCACACGATGAATATATGTGACTGGGTACCCGTTGAACATGGTAGGGGATAACACCTCCTGACGGGATCCATATAGCACTAGTCCGTGAAATCACTGTGTCGGGAATCAATGTATACAATTCTAGAATATGCATATATACAATATTATGAATTAAAAACAATCAGAGAAATCTACTCGCCTGAAGTCCTGAACAAAGTGTGTCTCTCGATGCCCAAGCTGGTGTCTCACAACCTATATATGGTATATTGCATCAATACAAGGTTCAATAATGAAAATAAGTGAAACTGATATAATTCTCGGTCAATAAGCCATTTCTAAGTCAAACCAATGAATTCTAGGTTGCAAGAGTCTAATGCTAAGTCACTAAGTCGATATACTATGAAACTATGCAATGATAGCTAAACTAACACACAACAATACTTTCAAGGAGTTGTATCCTAAGATACGCAAGTTTCTAATATAAAAATAGGTTTTTATATATATATATAAGTCACATATAAGAATAATATCTCAAAATAATATAATTAGGATACCTTGGCCTTGCACCGACGCGTATCGCAACTACCTTGATACTCAAGCTCGATACCTTGGGTATCGGCCCATTACCTTGGGGATACCTTGGTACCTCAAGGTAATCCAACTAAACGTATATAACCAAGCTAATGACTATATACAATAAACTAAAACTAATTACTCATATACTATTGACTAACGTATACTTATACTAATATACATAGATATATCTAGCACTAGTATCCATAACTCATATACTTAACCAATAATTATATATATATATATATATATATATATATATATATATATATATAGCTAAAAGTATATATCAACTACTACATATATACTTAAATCACATATACCTATAGTTAACTATATCTACATAGACAAGGTACAATACTAACAACTAAACTAACTATACTCTAACCCCTATTACTAACCAATGAACGACCAACTACCCATATCTACTGTTACTAGAAACTGAAGCTACACTATAACTTGACCCTTAGCTAAACAACCAACAACTAACAATACATGAAAAGCAACTCTGAACTGATTTATACAAAGAATTCCCCCCCCCCCCAACTTCTACTGATACCTGATGGTTGATACTTATAGCTGGGTTTAAATAAGCATTAAACTGCATATGTGTGCCCGGGACTGCTGTTGTGCTTGGCACAGCACAGTGAACTCCTGTACTGACACTGTGCAGTGAAGACTGCACAGTGAGGGACTCCAAACTGCTGCTCTCCTCCATCATGTCCTCTGCTGCAGCTGTTGTTCTCTCGTGAAGATTTTGCAGCTACCATTTTCTTTATTAGTCTCTGCAGTTGTTGTCTTCATTAGTCTCTACAGCTGCTATTCTCTTCATTAGATGTGCACTGCACTCTTTATTAGTCTCTGCAGCTGATGTCTTCATTAGTCTCTGCAGTTGCTGTTCTCTTCATTAGATGTGCACTGCACACAATGACTGATGGTTTCACCTGTGTAGAGTCCCCCCCCTCACTCACTCAAGAAAACACAGACACACAAATCAACACTTAACACATACAAATACTGACACGACTATGAATATATAGCAATACTTATAATTACACATAACTACATACACTACTCTCATAAGTATATCACTACATATATAATCAAACACACAATACATTTAAATATATAAGCCAACACACACACACACACACACACACACACACACACACACACACACACACATATATATATATATATATATATATATATATATATATATATATATATATATATATATATATATATATATATATATATATATATATATATACTCTCATATATATACACATAGACATACGTATATACATAAACCCAAAATTCTCTATTACATACTCCATATAATACATAGATAGTATATACATATATAATTATATATGTACGTATAGTAAAATAAGCCAAACAATAAACACATGGAGCGTATCGCACCCGTATCACACTTTCTCTATGATACGCTTGCGATACGGCTCCAACACACAACCAAACGTATCCCGAAGGACACGTATAAGTCTAATACATAAATTATGAATAATATATATAGTAATTAGAGTTTTTATGTGTCTGTGTCACTATGTGATATGCACAAGGCCCCGTGTCGGAGGAAAACCCCAAAAATCAACCCGTTTCGTCAAATTGACGAGATACGGCCTACACGTATCCAATTGTGGATACGACACTAGTCACAAACAATCAATCAAGTATCAATTAGATCTATTAGATTAATTGACAAGCACTACATGTGCCAATCTCGGAATTCCTCCAAAATTGGCCCTAAATTGGTCATAACTTCCACTGTAGGTCTCCAATTGACCCAAAACAAAATCTTATGGGTAGTCTATGCATGTGGGTTAGTTTCTCACGGTAAAATCTCAGATCTAAAGTCTATTAGAAGGGAAAAAACTAAATTATACCTATTGGGAGATGGATTCTCAATGAAAAGTCTCAATTGCCAAGTAGCTCCTCTCCTTGTAGATCTTGGCCTCCTCCTCCTTGCTCCTTGCTTCTTTCTTGTAGATCCTTGGTGTAGCAACCTCAATGATGAATTTAGAAAGTGTTTGGTAAAGAATTGGTGGAGAATTGATGAGGGAATAGAGGGAATTTGGAGAGAGAAATTGTAGATCTAGAATTAAAATTTGGAATAAAATAATTTTCTCTCTCCTCCAAGAGGGGGTTGGCCTATATACACCCTCTATGCAATATAAAATAACACAAATACCCCTTGTGGCTTCTCATGAAGAAATTAATTAGAGAAAAAAGGTTTTAGTCTAATGGTTGCACTAATTAATTAAGTCTCCTAATCCATGGGCCTAATTCATGGGCTCAACTTAGACTAGTCTAAATGTTTAGTTCATGATTTCTAAATAAATGGTTAAGTCCACTACACAAGTCCAAATAAATCTACACTAGCAACAAATAATAATACAATAAATAAATAAATTATGCCATGCACAAATATTAATTATAAATAATCTTAAAATAATTAATATCTATTGACAATTACCAAACTACCCTTGGATAAAAATGTGAGGGTGACAGGGACATCCTCTGGGATGTGAACTAACGTCTCAGGATCAGATCCATAGTATGAGTTGCAAGGCAACTCCTCCTCGGTCAATTCACCTGCAACGATCCAATCAGGAAAGGAGCAAAGTACAACCCTACAATTTTGTTTGTGTTAAACATAGCACACACTTACCATTCCATGTCTAACTCTAAGTCTTTGTTGTCCCAGTTCTATTGCTTGCTTAAGCAATATTCTAAAGTCGGTCACACAAGTTTTTTTACTTGGCACAGGGTCGTCTACCTAATTACTAGGTCAGCTCACAAGGTCATAGGTACAAGTTCAAGCACACTGTTCATTATGCAAATTTGTCGCACGATGCTCGCCCCAATTTCTAAGGTCAAACCATTGTTCTTTCACACGGGATATTCTATCCAAGCTCCTTTCACTCAGATTTTTAAACATCGAGCACGGATCATCCTACTCACATTAATACGTTCTTTTGTACAGGGTCCGAATTCGTTCAGTCAAATCCATGATATATCCAAGATGCATGACAAGCCTAGCAATTCGCATAATCTATCTCCTCAAACATATTTTGATAGAACACATATATCCATTCTAAGTCTAGACCACCAAGCCATGATTCAATTCTAAATCTTTGATTATAACTCTAAGTCGTCCAACAAGATTCATGTATCCATTTACAAAACCATCAAGCGTGACTTACTCCAGGTTCTAGACTAACTCATCCTTGAAATACTTTTGATTCACTTATATTTCAAAATTTGTCTTATCGTGTCGAACCACAAGTCAAGATGATCCTTCAATTGTCATATTTTGGTCTTTCGTAAGTTCGATCATCCTCGTTGGACGTGAGAACATCATGCCAACTCTTTCGCTGTATAATCATCCTAATTCGGACGTGACGTATATACGAGCATAGAGTTACGCTCGCACAAGACAAGAGCATCAAATATTATAGTTATCTTTGAAACGTTCGAGACACCTTATTATTTTACTTCGCTCCATCCAAGTTATATATGTTTATCCACCAAGTCATGTTCGTTCATGCCATGATTATAATTCGTCTAGCAGAATCATCCAACTTTAATGTTACCGTTTGATAAATTCATAGTCTTACTTCTAGTATTCCTCAAATAACTAAGTTCAATACTCAAGGCAATGTCTATCCACTTTTGATACGTTCCATTCATCGAGTTTGTTTGGAATAATCACCGAACGTGTTCCCGTGAGTTCGATCATCCCCGTCGAATGTGAAATCATCACACCGGCTCTCCCGCAGGATAATCGTTCTCGGTTTGGACTGATTTTGAAGGTTATCTTTTTGAACTAGATTCAATATCATTCTTCCAAACTCCAGATCGAATCTGTTATCGCTTATCTCTTTTATCGAACCACAATATTTATTCTCGGGCTAACTCCTATTCGAGCGATATTATACTCAAGTTTAATCCGTTTGATTCAATTTAAAATTGCTCGCACGATCCTCTAAGTTTCCAATAAGTTTTCTTAACCAAGATATTGATTTCATTACCTTGAATCCCTATTCGATATAAGTCTTATCACTTATTCAAGACATACTAAATCGTTTAAACCAACTATCGTACAAGACCTATGAATTCGCTTGAACACATTCCAAAATGATCCATACACCACTCATGAATTGAATCACCCAATTAAATCCCTAATCGTGTTCGCATCACTCGCTAGCATATTTATCAAGTCGTTCATTAGAATTCATGTATGATACCTAAGCGTCGCCTGATAAATCTTAGTCTCATATATATATATATATATATATATATATATATATATATATATATATATATATATATATATATATATATATATATATATATATATATATATATATATGTCGATACGAAATACCGTCCGAGCTATTTCTCAAAATCCAAGCACAATTTTTTTTATTTGCCTTAGCGATAATATGATAATATTTCTATCGATTGGCATTCTAAAGTCTGACTTATCCTTATCTGAACGATATTCCAATCTCGCTTGTAAACTGGCTCGCACCAAAGGGTCTTGGCGTGCGATACTTTACACAACTTAGCCGAAGGGTTGTGTGCATAGCTAACCGTCCGAACGATATTATATTTCGTACACTAACCAGCTTGAAATTATGAATAGGTATTCGGGTTCGCATATCACTTGCAAATTCTAGCACGAGTCTATTCCCACAAAGTCTAACACAGGTCGAAACGAGGGTCTTTGCATAACTATCCAGTTCAAGCAAACATATCATTCAAATGCACTTTTAAAATTATTTAGACTCATTGTATGGAATATTTTGTTGGGATATTAAGAGAGAGCATATGTACATAACCACGAACGAGCTTTCAAAACTGAGAAAATCGATAAGAAGTCCAAAGACGTAAAGCCAAGGCTCTGATACCAATATGTCATGCCCCGATCTCCCGGAGGTAATCGGTTGTCCCCGTCAGGCGCGAATTACCGTGCCAGTACTTCCGTAGGACGATCTTTTACCATCTGGATATGATGAGGCACGAACACAAGCTGCGTCCGTGCAAGGCCATGATCCGACCAAGCGGTAAGATGTTTAAGCCACTGAGTCGCACAGATAATCTGAATGCAGCAGAATATAAAACGAACAGGCGATTGATAATAATTTTACTGAGTCGTCAATAGTGAAAGCATTGAATAACACAAGTATGAAAGTAAAACCAACACTTTATTGATATTGAATAAGTGTTACAAGCGGCGCTAGGCCGAGATTACAAGTCGCTCAAGTCTCTCTCTCACGAAACAATAAAAGCATGCCAAGTGCCTACATTTGTGAAATGATACATAAGCGATATTCTAATATTATGTCTTGTATATGCGCTTCAGCTCCGGACGCAATATTCCAAGACTTCAGAGCGAACTCTATGCCTTAGCTCGCACGAAGGGGGTTTCCGTACCGAACGAGGTTCTTCCGTACCCTACAAGCAATCTGGTAGATTATCAGTACATGAATATACTGGTGGAGAGGCTTCTTGCCTGCTCGACAAATTTAAACACGTTATAAAGGTTTTGTGTACCATAATTTATCTTTCTAGTCTTACCTTAGGATCAGTTTTATGGCATAATGTAAAGCCTAACTCGTATGGCAGTACGCCGTACGATATAAGAGTAACACGACGAGACTTACCAACTTACCATTTGTCCTTCCCTGTCCAAGAAAAACCAAGTTAAACCAAACACGAGCATATATAATAAAATCCAGGGGCAATTGCATAAGCAAACACAAGTGTCGTGAGCGAGATTATGTTCCAGGTACACGAGTTATACAGATTATTCAGAAGTATTTGAGAAGATGTTCAAGTGTTCAAATATGTACAAGTGTGTTATACTCATGTCCGTTCAGGTGTTACAAGTTACTCATTGTGATGCAATAACTCGCACGCGGATTGTCGCTAAGCAAGGATGACTTATCTATATGAACATGAGTCACTGGCATAGCCATAAAGGACGGATTATAGTCTTTGACGAGGATGATATGTAATAAAAGTACACGGTGCACTACAGGCCATCCCGTCCAGTACACGAGACTATCAGCCTTTTGAGCGATGATGGCATGGTGAGAGCGAAGATGCCATCCTGCTCGCACACGAAAGGCTGCACGAGTTTCATCCAAATCGGATCGGCCCCGGTGCCCCGGATACCGTCCGTGGAACAAGATTCGAGAATCTTCCTTTTTCAACAAGTTGTCCGTGATATGCAAGTCTCGGTTCTTCCAGATTCACAACATGACATGATAATTCTTGATTCTTGTTCTAAACGAGTATTGCTCCACGAGCTGTGATTCTTGCTTTACTTGACATGATTCTCGTTCAGAGTTAAACTTGATGCATTCCCCTGGTTCAGGAATTGCCTTGGTGACCTAACGGTCCCGAATACTTGCAGGTTCATATTGCACAGAAGGACTATTTGATAGTCTTCTGGCTAACTAGATGCATGCACCGCACGGATAGTGTTACTTGATTGTGGCATAAATTTATTTGGCAAGCATTAAAATGGGACAAACGAGTGCAAGATTACAATATAAGCAGGCAAGCATGCATTCATATTTGAAACATAAGCAGTTACGTTGTCACGGTCTATGATGTAGTGCGAGGAGTGAAGCCAAATTTTATTTCCATGTTCTAACACAAGCAATACAAGATAAAATTATTCCCTTAGCTAGGTGCATTATATTCTTTATTAGCATGCAAGGGGTGATTCACCTAGCGACGAGAATGTATCGTCCATATTTTAAGTGTGTTGGCTAAGCAAAGACAAGTTCATCGTAGCCACCCACCTTAGCGATGATTCGCCTCGGTTAAGCGATACTCCGAGCAAGCATTTAAAAGTCTATGTCTGAACTCCTGAAGGGCCAAGTATGGAATCATTTGCCTCAAACGAGTATTCTCGCTGAGTAAAGAGGGTCGGGTCATTGCACTTGCTTCATTGAATCAGCTGTCCGCTTGAACAGAAAGGGTCATTACAACGTTCTCGCAATAAGACATATTGTTGAAGAACAATAGGTACGATCGCCCTCTATATTACATGGGGTACATCGGCGCCATCAAGGTGGACCGGATGCACATCGATCCGGGTTCGTCCATCAGCATAATCCCATAAAGTCTGCTTCAGACCTTGGGTATCCCTATGCACCGGCTCGCTGCAACCAATACTATCATCAACAGCTTCAACACATGGAGGAGCTACCCTCTGGGAAAAATTCTCTTGAAATGCTAAATCAGCTACTTGAAAACAGAGGTCACTTGCTACATCATAGACGTGGACGTATCCTACAACGTCCTGCTGGGGCGTCCATGGATACACGAATACATGATCGTGCCGTCAACTCTGCACCAGTGCCCAAAGTACGTTGATGACCATGGCACGGTTAAGACAGAGTTTGCCGATGTCGACCCCTTTAAAGGGGTAGAGGCCTATTACTTTGATTCACTCCTGTACAAACACGTCTGCCAGGATGGAGGAGGGAATGATGCCGACGATGAAGCAGAAATTGACGTGACATCAGGCAAACCTTTGATGGTCCACCTCAAGGGACGTGCTCGTGACACAACCCCTTCCCTCGTTGTGAAGATACAAAAGAAGGCATCATAACCTATGATGGTACGACTGCCAAATCGAAAGAAGGACCCATTGTCGGCTCCTACCCCTGAACCCTTAGTGGTCAAGCTTCATAGAAGGCCTCCAAAGCCTTCTCTCATATTAGAGACAAATCCCGAGGAAGACGAATTAGAAAAGTACGTAGCGGCTCATGCTAACGCTCCGTCCCTATATGATGTAATTTCCCTGGAAAAAATCCCCTACTTTATGAATAAAGGGTTACCTTTGATATATTCCGATGTCACACACTTGAGCATATTATACTCCCTAGAATACGATATGGGTCTGCACCTGCATACACATGTAACTAATACCTATGCAGTAAACCAGATCCTTCCTAGCCAATGTTCCTACTTCATGGTTCCAGCAAGGAGGAAGGGAGACAAATCCATCATCTTCGACAGGATAGAATGCCCCTAGTCCTTCATCCCAGAGGAACAAGAGCCAAAACCTAAACCGACAAAATACAAATTTTCTGGTTCAATTGTCAAGCCAAGCACCTCATCCAGAAGATGTGTTATGATCTTAAGAGCGACTGAGGTCTGAATCACGGTAAAAGTTGACAACTACCCTTGCGTCTCACTGCTCCAGCAGGCAAAGCCGAGGATTACTACCACACGACCCGACATGGCCTGGGGTACGTAACACTTCCATCAACCCCCGAAGCCTCGGAGGAAGAAGATAAGTCACAGTCACACTCTTCGGAATCCTCCACGTGGGGCTTTGAAACCAATATCGGAGATCTCTTTAGATAAACATTGTCTGTCAACATGGCGTCAAATGACCCTGAGGAAGACAACGAGGACTCACCGGAACTCTTTGAAGTAAAATCGTGGGCCCAGCGCTTAGATTTGCATTGGAAGCAATATTTTGAGCAGCGAGAACCTCCCACCGAAGACGAGGTTGTGCAAGTCGACCTGGGCGAGGAATCTACCCCAAAACCTATCTTCATCAACAAAATTTTATCCGGTGAAGATCGTGAATCCCTACTACAACTAGTACGGGAATACATCGATGTCTTTGCCTGGAGCTATGAAGACATGTTGGAATTGGACCCCCAAATTATGGTCCACAAACTTAACATCTTGTCGAACGCCAAGCCTATTAAGAAGCAACAACAGCGGTTCCGGCCGGACATCATGAACGCCATCGAAGCTAAAGTCAACAAACTGATAGCTAGTGGCTTCGTCCGCAAAGAACAACATCCAGATTGGGTAGCCAACATCGTGCCCGTCGTCAAAAAGAACAAGAAGATTCGGATCTGCATTGACTTCTGTGATCTAAACATGATATGCCCTAAGGATGAGTTCCCCCTTCCGATCACAAACATAATGATCGACAACACTAGTGGCTTCAAGCGCATGTCCTTCATGGACAGATTCTCAGGCTACAATAAAATTAGGATGTTTCCTGAGGACGAAAAATATATATCGTTTCGAACGCCTATAGGGATGTACTGCTACACAGTCATGTCCTTTGGTCTGAAGAACGTCAGTACTATATACCAACGATCTATAAGCACAATATTTTGTGAGCATCTATGCAAGACGGTCGAGTATTACGTTGATGACATCGTCGTCATGAGTCGCTCCAAAGATGATCACCTCCGGGACTTGGAGACTGTGTTCGACCTCATTCGTGCGCACCAGCTTAAGATGGATCCCACCAAATCCTTCATGGGAGTCTCCAGCGGCAAGTTTTTGGATTTTGTCATAACTTCAAAGGGTATCCACATAGACCCCGACAAGACCAAATAAATCCTTGAAATACATCCACCAAAAAACCTCAGAGAGCTTCACGGCCTTCAAGGAAGACTGTCATACATCAAGAGGTTCATATCAAATCTCTATGGACATTGTCGACCATTCACCCAGCTCATAAAGAAGGGGGTCTCCTTTTTTGGGATAAAGAGTGCTAGTTGACATTTGAAGACATCAAGGAATACCACCTCATGATCCCTCCGGTGTTGGTAGCACCTGTAGTAGGGAAGCCCTTTCTGCTCTATGTATGAGCAATGGATCACTCTCTTGGTGCTCTGATAGCCCAGAAGAGTGGCACAGGTCACGAGCAGGCCATCTACTATCTCAGCATAATGATGGTTGGCGCGGAGCACAGATACAATCCTATCGAGAAGGAGTGCCTTGCTCTAGACTTTGCGATCCAGAAAACTCGGCATTATGTGACAGGACAAACGATTCATATGATCTCATGCATCAACCCCCTCAGGATCCTCATGACCAAACCTGGGATACTCAACTCCCGCTTAGCTATGTAGGCGATACTTCTGTCATCATACGACATGGTATTTGTTCCATAAAAGGTGGTCAAAGGTCAAGCATTGGTCGAATTCCTGGCTGCCCATCCAGTCCAAGAAATCTCGAAGCTTTACGAGAAAATCTCAGACGAGGTAGCGGACTCAAACC
The DNA here is from genome assembly GCA_036927795.1 of Iris macrosiphon. Taxonomy (NCBI): domain Eukaryota; kingdom Viridiplantae; phylum Streptophyta; class Magnoliopsida; order Asparagales; family Iridaceae; genus Iris; species Iris macrosiphon. Next base: position 128,357,078 of record JAYESA010000003.1, read on the forward strand.
TGACCACAAGTGCAGAAGCCATCTGGCGAATATTCTTCGATGGTGCTTCAAGAACATGGCCAAAAGACGATATCGTCGTTGGCGTCAGGATAGTATTGATTTCTCCATACGATCTGGTCATAAACCGCGCTTATTCCCTCACAGAGCCATGCTCCAATAATATGGCCGCTCTCATCATTGGTCTCCAACTCGCCAAATAAGTGGGTGTTGACTACCTGGAAGCCTACGATGATTCCAAGATGATAGTCAATCAAGTCTGAGGTGATTACAAAGTCCGGAACAAGGACTTGATTCTCTACCACCAAGCCGCTCTTGGAATAATCACCACCTTCGAGGGGTTCTTCATAGAGCACGTCCCTCAACTACAAAACATTGAGGCTGATGCCCTGGACAGCCTCGCAGCCTCTCTAGCTGTTTCGGTCAATACTCATGAACTGATTACTGTAATCGGTTAGGAGCTGGTCTGTCCAAAGAATAACCTATATTTGTGCCTGAGCTACTTAGTAGAGACGATCATCAACTTGCAAGACTGGAGACTTCCATTCATCGACTATGCAGTCTATGGAATTCTCTCCGATAATCCAAAGAAAGCCACTTCCATCAGAAGACGTTCCCTCCGATTCTATTATAATACGGCTACCAAAATGCTGTATCATCGCTCCTAAGACAATCTTTTGCTATGATGCCTATTGAATGTAGAATCAAAGCTGGATCTCCACGAGGCTCACGATGAAGTTTGTGGTGCCCATCATCCCGGACCCAAGCTACAGGACCTTCTACGAAGAATGTGTTACTACTGGCAGAGAATGGTCGCATATGCTGTCAACTACACAATGAATTGTTAAGCATGACAAATCCATGCTGACTTTATCCACCATCCCTCGGAGTTTCTACACTCGACCATTACGTCGTAGTCATTCGAAGCCTGAGGCATGTATATCATAGAGCCAATCAGTCCGCATTCGTCTAAGGGACATCAATTTATCCTCGCCATTACCGACTACTTCTCCAAGTGGGCATAAGCCGTACAACTCGCTGAAGTCAAGACATCAAACATGATCGGCTTTGTCAAACATCACGTCATATACCGCTTTGGCTTGCCACAAAGGATTATCCATGATAATGGTCCATAGTTTATAAGTCATGCTTTCTATCAGTTTTGTGATAAAAACTGAATCCATAATATAGCCTCGACTGCCTACAATTTAGCAACAAATGGTCTAGCGGAAGCACTCAACAAGACCATCATAAAGCTACTCAAAAAAGTTCGTGTCATCCAATAAGCGCGACTGGAATAAGAAGCTGGGTGACCTATCGAACAATGGTCCGGACACCTACTGGCAGTACGCCATTCTCCTTGATCTACGGGAAAGAAGCGGTCTCCCCCTCGAGGTCCAAATTTCCTCGCTCAGAGTGGCTCTCTCCAACCGGCTAACCGTCGACGACAATCACCGCCGATGCCCACAAGAGTTAGAAGCACTCGACGAGAAATGTCTCTTAGATCAACAACGCATTGAGCTATAACAAGCGCGTCTCTCGGGAGCCTTCAACAAACGGGTCAAGAAGAGGACTTACCAAGTGGGTGACCTCATCCTGACAGTAAGAAGGCCGATGGTTATGACCCACAAGATGGCCAGCAAGTTCCAACCCAAATGGGAAGGCCCCTTCGTCTTAGAATATGTATTCTCCAACGACGCCTACCGATTGGCGAAATCCAATGGCGACTTGCTCATGATGCCCATCAACGATGATTTCCTGAGAAAGTACTATGTCTAAGGCTAGGTTGGTACTTTCCTATCCATATCAGGGCAACCAAGATGTATAATATTTACACTCTTGGTTCTTTATTTCCAGCAGTGTCTATGTACGGCACTGTCCCTCTATACAAATGATTATAAAAGACATTATCTGTATTTTGGAGTCCTGGATACGCAACGGATACTGGATCCTCAAAAGCTCTCCAGCGGAGCAGTCCTCAGGTCCACCTGCACACTCCCGCAGGGACAAGTCAAAAACCAGTCTCATTAGACTCTAGCCATGTCCATATTACCTCTGAGCTATCGGCCTAACAATCTTTTCAGTGGAGTAACCCTCAAGTCTATCTACATTTTTGGGTAGACTATACTCAGCAAACCACTCCTCGGTGAGTTTCTCGGATGCTAGTTCATGTCCATACTACCTCTAAACTACTGTCCTAACATTTCTCTCTGGCCGTGTTTGCCATGTCCATATTACCTCTGAGCAAATCTTCCGAATTTGGCTATCGATTATCACGTCCATATTACCTCTGATATCAGTTGTCATATCAACTTATCATCCGTACTTCACTCTAAGTACGCCAGCGGTGTTAGGTCCACAAAATCTGCCACGTCCATATCACCTCTAGCATGGCTTGTCTCGAACCTATTACTTGCACTCCAGTGCATAAGAAGTAATAGGTCCACCAAAGTCCCCAGTGGGATGTCCATAAAACAGACTACGATGCAGTACTATGTCCATATTATCTCTGGTATAATACCCCAAAGTCCACAACATACAATGAGACAAATAAAAAAAAATCTGAAAAAGGAGAGACTTTATTGATTAGTATTCAAGATCATGAGTACATATGATACAAATTTATTACATTTAAGGATTTTTTATTAGTATTCAAGTTTATTAGTACATATGATGGAAACATGTTTTAAAGGTCTCCACAAAGTCTCGCTGATACAAACTTTTTTCACTAAAGGCGCCCCTCTGTGCTATCGTTGCTACTGACACAAGTCGAGCCCGCAGCAGAACTCAATGTTTTCTGGATCATTCCTCCACAACGTAAACCGTAGTATATAGAAAAGAATCTATACCGACGGATAGCAAAGGAGAAGCAGGAGCAGGCGCTCTACAAGCATGATGGAAGACCGAAGACAGGAATGACAATTAATCCAAATTCTGTCATCGACACCGCAATATCCCGGCAGGTAGCAAGCCGCATGAAGGGAAGAAATGTAGCTAGCACGCTGCATGAACAAGGACAGCTTTGCGCATGATGCATGATGTTCATCCTAGTCTCCTGGATCAATTCTTGGCAAACTGACGCATAAGATTGGTCTTCACCTCGAACAATGGGTGTTATGATATTCTTCCATGCTCCATCATAAGCAGCATGAGGAGAACAAAGCATATACAAGGAAAACATATGGCATTAGCAAACAAAGAGAATATGAAATCCATGCGGCAGAGCCTACTCGGCGCATGAGGTGCCTCCCATACGATAGAGCTACGACGGTCACATGACGGGGCAAGCCTCCATCCATGCGGCAGAGCCATGGTGGTCCCATGACCACGGTCGAGTGTTCATCCATGTGGCAAAGTCTTTCATGTCGCATGATGGTTGTCCATCCATGCGACCGACTAATGAGAAAAGTTTATTGCATGTTCACGATGATCTCTCATCCATGCGACAAGACTATGTAAAGAGTCTGCGCGTGTTCTTAATGATTACTCATCCACACAGCAAGACTGTGCACTGGTGTCTCTGTGTCAATGGAGGCCCAACGCGAAGAATACAATGCTCCCCTACCTCCGAGTAAAGCACCGAAATTAGGAGGCCATGGATCAAGCCCGCCCATGACAAATTTCTCAGCAAGGAGAGCCGCAACCGTCAGCATCCTTCACAGAAAAGAAGAAAAGGGAACAAAGAGAATAAAGTTTTCTCTCTCTTCCTGGCGGCCTATTTATGGGCTCGAAAGTCACGTGTAAGGATCGAGATAAATAACCAAGCATTTAATGGGATGAACCTAACGCCTAGATCCACATGATCCTCTTTAATCCCCTCGAAAACCAATTCCTCGAGCCCCGTGTCAGGAGACGACATAGAATCCCAAGAGATTAGCGCAAAGATCAAAGCAAATCTCCTCATTAAATGATCAAATTGTCTGTCATAAATAACTATGCTGCCATAGGACTATGTGGCATGTCGTACATATGTGGCCAATAGCGCTCGGTCATGCTTCTTTCAAAGTATTCCAAACTTGTAATTCTGGAAACTTTGAAGGGGATCTTGTAGAAGCATACAAAATTATGCAGGCCGCATAGAGGTCATGCCCTCTCAAAAATGAAACCAAGCAGCAGAGAAGCCACATGTAGCCTGAACAACTAAGTCGCAAGCCACAGAGAAGCCACATGCGGCCTGATCAATCAAAGATCTAGAAGCCGCATAGTATACTCTATGCGGCTTGAACAACCACAGAGCATAGAGGCCGCATAAGGCTCCCTGACACAGCATTCAATGACTGTCAGACTCTGACACATCACTCATCACACTGAGACGTTTCGAGATTTGTGAAGACGATGGCTCAAAAAAAGACAAAAGGTCACATCAACTCATTGATGGCATCGACAGACGTGCCACGCCACATGTCCATTCATATGCGGCTATATACCCATGCGACCTCATCATCATGCGGCCAGAGTGTCCAAACGACCAAGGCCAAACAAGAGCACATATACGGCCATGACGATATGCGACGAAGACGTTATACGGCTCGCGACTTGCAGGATCTTTTTGTTACAACCGAAGATAATTTCTCGCACAATCGGTGCTGACGACGTATCCAGCTGACCAAGTTATGCACACAACAAACCCGAGATCTCTTCAATAATATATCATAACCAAGACTACGTGGTAGCCTGTCCGTGGCATGCGACCGCAGTTATAACCACATTCTGTTGAAGGAGTCCTATGCGGCCACCAAACAGATGCATATGCGACATCAATAGCCCATCAGCAGGATGGCTATAAATAGCAAGGATAGCATACCCTACAACCCCCGGGCTAGCTACATACATGCACACAAGCTCAGGAGAGAGAAGAGAAGATTATCCTCATTCACTCATCAGACCGTCAAAGGAATAAAGGAGACGTGACTGCGCTCAAGCTCCATCGTCACTACCCAGATCAAAATATTGTACTTAGATTTTCTGTTTATGATCTCTTTGTACTTCTTTGTTTGTTATTAAACCAAGTGCATCCAAAACTTGTAATGACGAACACTATTGTTTAATGGATCGGGCCCAGAGTTGAGATCGTGCTGAGATTATATTAAAAATTATAATTTTATATGCACATTTGTTGTATTTCAAAGTTGTGCTCAATACATATAATTTTTGTTTTCAAAATATACATATTTTTAATCACAAAATATGAATAGAATTAGGGTATTTACATAATTGCATAAATCTTATTCGATTTTCAATTTTGAACCGAAATTTAAACCCGAAACCAAATAAAGAATTTTAGTATTTTTAATTGAAACCGAATCAAAGTTCTTGTTTTGTTTGGTCCGATTCAATTTTCGGTTTTCGATCCAAAATCGAATAATGCTCACCCTTTGAAGGATTTTTTTAGCTATAACTAGAAAGAGTTCTAGAATGGGTTTTCACACTCTGTAGCTCTAGCTGTAGGCCATGTAGTGGCACCGGATACAACTAATATGCTTTGCTAAAAGTAAAATAGTTTAAGGAGCATTAGCTGTCCATGAGGATGTGGCATGTTGGTTACGATGGAAGGCTCCTGTGGGAATGGGCCCGGTTCGAATTCTTTCTTGAAAATTTAGTTCATATTCCGGTGAAAAAGACATATAAAAAAGAGGCATTAGCTGTGACGATGTAGAAAAGACTAGCCTATACTTGTTTCGAATTGTTGTCGTTTTTTTTAAGTTACAATATAAACTTCTTTTGACGGTATAAAGAAAATTAATATCAAAAGCTGTACTTACAATTGATTCAGCTTATTTTATTTTCAGAAAATTTACTGTAACGAAATAATTTTTAATTAAATTAGCTGAAACGAAATATGTTTGGAAAATTTATGTCTGGAGATACGTTCCGCCATCCCAGATGCCAAAATAACAGAGAAACAAACGTGGCCTGCGTACGCGTCAAAAATGCAATCTGGGAGTCACAATTCCACCAACTGATCGCCAACTAAGTTGGCAAAACTTCGTCTACCGCTTTAAATGATGGCTGGGTGGTTGGGTTAAATGGTTTAATGGCTCAGTTTCGGGTGGTTGGGGTAAATGGGAGGTTGGTTCAAAGGTGCATGGTTTAATGACTCGGTTTCAACCTCCCATTTATCCCAACCTCCGAACAATTAAAACCGAGTCATTAAACCATTTAACCCAACCATCCGACCATTATTTAAACCGTCAGACGAATTTCTGCCAACTTAGTTGGCAAAAATTTGGCAATCACCAACTCAGTTGACCAGTTACTTTTTGACACGTACGTAGGACATGTTGCTTTATCTATTTTTCCGTCATCTGGGATGACGAAACTTATCTCCAAACATAATTTTTCCAAACATGTTTGGTTTAAGCTAATTTAATTAAAAAAAATTGTTACAGTAATTTTTTTTGTTTTATTCTATATGATGTTATCAAACAGTCTTCGAATTTTTTAGAAAGGAAAAGAAAAAAGAAAAAAAGAGAATACAAGTGCATCATGCAATAGGGAATCCATAAGCAGCCTTATTCTATAACACTGCCTATGTTTCGATGATAATGGTTTTAGCAAATACAAAAATTGGATGCAGCTAGCATATTTTGCTAAACCTTTTTTTTTCTTTTTCTTTTTTCTTCACATTTTTCTTGCTAACTAATACCATAATTCAGAAGAGTTGACTGTTGGCTGTGATAAGTTTGAAGAGATTATATATATATATATATATATATATATATAAGGAGAGAATATTGCACCAAGGTTTATTGCATCATTTATTGTATCAAGCAATCTCAGCCACAATTTTTTTTCGGATTTTTTCATTTAAAGTAATAAAATAATATATATTTATAAAAAAGGGGATAAGTTTGGGGTATTTGCGGGGGGGGGGGGGGGGGGGAGGGGGGGGGACCACTCGCCAACTCAGTTGGCGAGTGGCTGAGTTGGCGAGCATCTCGCCAACTGAGTTGGCGGGGCGCCCTCCTCGAGGGGCCGCTCGCCAACTCAGTTGGCGAGCCATGCAACGTTGGGACTTTAGCCGTTGGCCAACGGCTATATTCCAACGTTCCTCTCACCACATTCCTATAAACACCCCCCCCACCCAACACTCCTCTCACCACATTCACATTCTTCCCCTACCCCAAACACTCCTCACACCACATTCTCCTCCTCTTGATATTTACTGGCGATGGCTACCCGCAATGACGGTCGTATTCCTGGTGGACCGACTACTGCGCTTATTCTTAAGCAACGTGAAGAGCACATTTCTACTCAGATTTTTACTGGCGAGGTAATTTTTGAAATTACAAGTTGCCAACTTTATTAATGTATATGTTTTTTATAATGCCTATGTTTACTTTATTAATGCATATAATTTTTATAGTTATACGACCATGATAATGCTTTACGAACCCGGATCCACGTACATTGGCGGGCTGAAAGGAATTATCGTACGTGGGAGCTTAATCCAGCTCAAAAGGCTTTGGTGGAATCCTTTGGATTCCACTATATAGATCGTGTTAGATATTTAATTCACGATCTTCATTTAGTTGTAAGCCTTGCGGAGCGTTGGTGGCCAGAACGCAACACTTTTCAACTCCCATTCGGCGAGATGACGATCACCCTTTTTGATGTGGCGAATATACTAGGGTTACCTATTAAAGGTAACGCTATATATTTTGATCCGCACTTAAAGGGATCTGATCTGATCCGGAGTTATCTCGGTGTTAGCCCTCCTTCTGGTCTAAAAGATGGCAATTATGTGAAATTTTCATGGCTCCGTGGCAACTTTATAGACCTACATCAAACTATTGATGGGGTGGTTGATGTAGATGAAAATCGGATATGTATTTTAATTAGTAAATTTGTTTATTACTTAATTTAGTGGTGCAATTTAATAAATTTGTTTAACACTTAATAAATCCAGGTCATTCGTTGCACTAGAGCGTATCTGCTCTGTTTATGTGGTGCAATTCTATTTCCCGATGCATCAGAAAATATGGTAAATGTGCAGCTTTTACCATTCTTGGATGATCTCACAAAACCTACTGAGCATGCGTGGGGAGCTGCTACTCTTGCATTTTTGTACGCCCAGCTGACAGAATTTGTCAGATGCAATCGCAAGAGTATTTGTGGATGTATTTCACTGATACAGGTATGAATTAAAGACCTTAAAAAGTTAGAGTAATTTTATACGCAAATTATGTTTGTACTAATGTAATTTTTCTGTTTTATAGTTCTGGTCCTACGAGCACTTTTATATTGGTAGGCCTGTTACCAGCATTCTCAGTGATGTTGGAGTATTTTCAGTTGCTATGCGCTGGCCTACAAACGTAGTGGATTATCAACACTACCAATACAGGACTGTATCACTATATCGTAGCCAATTTGATACGCTACGGTATAATCAGGTAATTTTTAAATATGCAATAAATAGCTTTAAATTATTTAAGTTTTGATCGTAGATAAACATCACATCTAATCTCTTAAAATATCTTTAAATAGGTAACCTGGTTACCGTACATATGTGAACCTGATGCTCCAGAAATCAAGATGACATCCTATGCATTTAGTTTACACAGATGTCATATTATATATGATCGGTTCACCATGTACCATCCGGCAGACCATGTTCTTCGGCAATTCGGAATGGCCCCAATAATTCCCGATGATCCACCGACAGTCGGTTATCAGACATCAAATGCATTACAACGAATCATTGGTCTCGTTGCTGACTGGAATAATCGGTTCGAGAATTATAGTGTGAGGGACATGTCTCCTAGACTAAATTCTGCTGAGGAATGTAAGTTATAAGTTACTCATTATTCGTATTGATTTAGTGTAAATAGTTTGTTAAAATTTTGTTTATATTTTGCAGACATAGGTAGCCTGGGCTACAGACAATGGTGGGGATGCCCTCTTATGAGCAACCGAGTATACCACTATAAGGAGCCCAGGTTCAAGACTAGATCCCTAGACGATTCTACTATGCGTGCTTTTATTGATGGAATGAATGATTTGGTATGACTTAATTATACTTTAACTTCATTATACTTTAAAAAATACATATACATAGATATGATAAATATTTTAATTTACATGTTTCAAATTTCAGAGTGGGGTATACCAGCAACATTTACAACAACCTCATATGGAGGAAGATATGACTCGTCGTCTTATGGAGGAGCTTGTTACTCGTGTTCGGCATCTGGGTATTGGACCAGAACCGGAAATGCCTCCGGTACAATCCCGTCTTCCACCGGACTATCCGTCCGGCTTAGTACGACAGAGACACTCTCGTCGTCGTCGGCGGGATACTGCTGGAGCGGGCCCGAGTGACCAGTATGCTGGAGCGGGCCCGAGTTACCAGTATACAGCTGGAGCGGGCCCGAGTTACCAGTATCCTGGAGCGACCCCGAGTTACCAGTATCCTGGAGCGGGACCGAGTTACGAGACTCCTGGAGCTGGACCGAGTTACGAGACTCCTGGAGCGGGACCGAGTTACGAGACTGCTGGAGATGAAAGCTACCAGATATTCACATAATTCTTTTCGACTCCATCAGCACCGCTGCCTACCCAAACTCAACAAGACGAGGACGAGGAATAGTAGAAAGTTTTTAACATTGTATGATTACAATTTTTGTATGATTTGTAATGGATTTTTATTACAATATTTGGGTATTGAACAATTATATTTTACTCTCTCGGTTGACTAGTACATCTTCTTCGATTGTGTCCCATAGCACCACAATTACTGCATCGTAGATCTCTTGTCGATGAATCCCGGGGTTTGATGCGGTTCTTCTTTGGTCTTTCGGCTTTGCGTCTTACATCTAGCACCCCAATTTGTCCTCTTACCAAAGGACCTTGGATTTCGTAGGAAACTGGAATTGGCTCCATTTTATGCGCGTATACAGCTTTCAAGTTTTCCGTCGAAAATTCTGCAGGATAAAAACTATCAATACTAATATTGCAATATCTACAAACAAAACATGCATGTATACATGGTATATAAGTATGGTACCATCTAAAATATGTACAAGTTCTATCAGTTATATGAACAATATAGGTTCTACCTATTGCCCGGTCTATTATTTCAAACTTATAACTATCAATAGCTAATATTTCTAGGTGGTTCTTCTCTTTGATAATAGAAGCCATATTTTTTAACATCTTCGGACAATAATCTGTGTCTATATTTTCAGCAAACTTTCTACGATTGTCATGAAGTGTAATAATCTTGGCTCTAATACCATCCAAAAGTGTTGTTATTGGCTTATCTCGTAATTTCTTAATCCAGCTGTTGAAACATTCAGCAAGATTAGAAGTGTTAATATCTAATCTAGGACAAGTAGCATACGCTGTTATCCAATGTTCAAATCGACGACTTTCATCGTTTACACCAAGAAGCCAATCATACAACACTATGTTCTCGGCTTTAATTATATCAAACATACTCTCTGCATCCGTTTTATCATATGATCTAGCAAGCGAGTCTAACAAGCGTTGAAATACTTGTTCTTTTGTAACTTTTTTTATGTTTTGTTTAAAATATTGAATACAAAAAAAATAAGGAGATGTAGGAAAAATAGCACGAACAGCATTTATTAATCCCTTTTGCTTGTCAGATATAAATGAAATTGAACTCCAATCATTAAAACAACTTCCAAAAGATATTTTAAGAGAATTTAAAAACCAAGACCAAGAATCACTATTCTCACCTTCGGCAACAGCATAAGCTATAGGATATAATTGATAGTTAGGATCGTGAGCACAAGCAATAAATAAGATACCTTGATATTTAGACGAAAGAAATGTAGCATCAGTACTAATAATTGGTAAACATCCACTTAAAAATCCATCAATACATGACTTAAAACAAATAAAAATTCGTTGGAAGCTATTATTTTCGGTAGTTTTAATAAAATATGTACTACCTGGATTTGTCTCCATAATTCTATAACAATACTCCTCAAGACTAGCGTATGCCTCATCATAACTACCATTAATTTTAGCTAATGCTGTCTCTCGGGCTCTCCATGCTTTGGAATAACTAACTTGTATACGGTGCTCCCTATATATATCTTTAACAATTTGTGATGGACTGTATGACTGGTTATCTCTAATAATGTCAATTATCATGGTCTTAATCCATGAAGCGGTAGCTAGTCGATGACGTCCTGTACTAAGTCTTCCTAAACAAGAATGACGATTTTCTAATGTACTAACTTTAACTATATCGCCATTTCCAATAGATTTGACATATACTCTCCAATTACAATTCGGTTGATCACAACTATATATAATTCCACGAGCATTATTCATAAGACTAGCTGAACAACTAAAATTATATTTAATTGCTAAATTACTTATAAAGCTTCTAAAGTGAGAACGACTAGGAAATGATTGTCCCTTAAATAATTCATCAGTGATAGCTTTTACAACATCATCATCTACCGTATAATCTACATTTTCAACTAAATTATCACTATTTTCATCGTCGTTGTCACTATCATCATCATGGTTAGATTCATCTGATGAATGACCTTCTTGGATAAATGAAACTATTTGTTGAGAAGAACTAGCACCCGAACTAACATGCTGATATTCAGAAAAATATTCATTATTTCTACTATCTAAGGTTGCTGCTACTTTAATAACATATATTTTTATATATCGTGTTTGTGAATTAATCTCAAGAATATAATTACATGCATCTTCACTATCTATCAAAAAACAATTAGAACAGAAAATAGACTTCAGAATAAAATCATAATGAATAGAACAACGTTCAATAATATGATTACGTATATTTTCAAAACTAATATTCGGGTAAGTTGAAAAAATTATACTTTCCCCTCCTTCGTAATTTAACCCATTTACTTTACCGCCGTGCGAGCATACAATTCTTACGCTACGATCCATGACGGTTGAGAACTTTTGCTACAGAAAACAGGAGGAGCAAGCTGTAAAAATAGGAGGAGGAGCTGTGAAAATATGAGGAGGAGGAGGAGGAGGAGAGTGTGTTCTGTGAGGAGTGTTGGGGGGGTTGGGGGTGTTTATAGGGGTTCGAGAGAGCCGTTGGAGGGAGCCGTTGCCCAACGGCTAGCCAACTGTGCATGGCCCGCCAACTGAGTTGGCGAGCATGCTCTCGAGGAGAGCGCCCCGCCAACTCAGTTGGCGAGATGCTCGCCAACTCAGCACCTCGCCAACTGAGTTGGCGAGTGGTCCCCCCCCCCCCGCAAATACCCCAAACTTATCCCCTTTTTTATAAATATATATTATTTTATTACTTTAAATGAAAAAATTTGATTTTTTTTAAATGTGTGGTCATAAAGTATGCTGACGTGACAATAACTTTATGGGATGATTTATGATCACACATTTCAAAAATATGTGGTTGAGATTCCTTGATACATTATTGCTTGGTACAGTGTGTGTATATATATATATATATATATATATATATATATATATATATATATATATATACACTCTAGGACGACAACTAAGCAAGGTTTGGTTATAGAGAACTCTTTAAAAGAAATAATTACTATATACCTATGACAATTGGGGAACAGTTAGTCATAGAAAACTTTGAGGTGTTCTCTGAAGAAGATGACTCTAATAGACCAAAGGATGAGGAATTTTTTTTTACTACATGTCCAGATTCAAATGACTACTACTACAGGTAGTAGCAATTCTCCTAAAAGATATAGGACTGAGAAAGATGACTGGGGTCATCTGGATTATCACAATTTACCATTTGGTTTTTCAAGATACATAGTTTGAAGATGTACTATTACCGATTTATTTATTTTGAATAAATCTAGATCAGTTTGTTTTGATTGCTCTATTTTTTTTATAGAATGTGTCACCATATCTAAATATTTTTGAGTTTCAACTTTGGAAGAAAATTTAATGGCATTAGACCAATGCAATAATTTTTTATCATCTCCTTTAGATGATATATCTATCTCTTTTCCTTTTGAGAAAACAAGATCCCTAGGTGTCTTACTACTATTTTTAAGATACTCGATGCTAATCTTAAACTGTTCCAGTTTTCTAGTAGAAGAAAGTTTGTCGAAAATGTTGTTTAACATCCTAGCCACATGCTCGTTAAACTTAGTTGACTTAGCATCTGCTTTGTCAATATGACTACAATGGAAGTAGATTTCATATGCATCTACATCAATGCATATATCATGCAAGGCTAGCGTATTATCTGTCATTGCTTTAAAACGTTTGTGTTTACCATATATGAGAAGGATAGTTGAAGTTCTGTTTCGTATTTTTTTTTAAAAGTTTTTATTTATTTATGAATAGTGTCCGCCACCTAAATGCCACCTATCAAGTAACTCTGAAGAAAGGTACCTAAGACCGGTGCTCGACGTGTTCTGGTACAGAGTTCTATCATGCTATGAACAAACTCGGAGCATATGTAATTCTTCTTCAGAAGGATGGGTAATGGGTTTGAACATAACTAAGCAAGGTTTAGTTTGAATCTGTTTGAACATGTATTTTAACTACAAAGACGATTTAAAATATAATTATACAACCCAAGACAATAATTCTTGTAGTGTCCCGCTCCTGGCAAGGAACACTATGTGAATTTGTGGCTTAAATAGCCAATCGGAATCAAATCATTATAGAAAAATACTTTCGGTATTTATTGATTAGAGCAAAGTGAATTGAGACCCTATCCCATCTATGAATTATTTTTTTGTAACTGAGTCCAAAATGCAGTGAATCGTGTTTTGGAGAATGAACTCTATATAATAGTCTCTTCCTCAAAAATTTTTATTATTCGTTTTTCGTTGGATGTATTTCGATATTGGTTTTGTTGAATAAGTTTTTGTTGTTGTTTTCGATGTATGATTTTTATTGTTTTTGTTTATCAATTTTACTATTCATATCGAATTCTGAGAAAAAAAAAGATAGAAGAAACAAAGAATAAATATGATAAATCTATGCTGGTGCAATTGCATGTGGTAGCATAGGTATATATGTATGCAAAAGTATTATTTATTTATTTTCGCTTCATTGAAATGAATTCACAAGACTATAGATCCGAAACCTGAATTGGTAAAGTACCGTATTAAAGTTCACACAACTGTTCCAAAACTTGGAAGTAATACAACACGTTTTAAAAAGACAAACATTCAATTCAAAATGGCAAACGATGGTCTCATGACATGGGTTTCTCTCCCTTCAGTAATAGATAGAAGGTTTTCCAAGGCTTTCCATAAACTAGGTTTTGACACTTTTACATTGTAATGTACAAATAATAGCCCCATTTATATCTAAAAAAAAATAATATAATGACCATGGATTGGTCCGCGACCGACGTGTTCCTCCATTCGTCCGAATCCCACCCCATTGCTCACATGGGTCCACCTTCGCAAAATCAGGGCCCCCCTTCAATAGGGAACCGACACGTGGCTGTGGGATGACAACATCCTTATATCTATTTGGTCATGCACAAAGAAAGCATACATGTGATTACTTACTTCTAGTTCATATTATGGTCCATCTCACATGAAAGCATTGTCGGTCATGAGCATGTTCATCTGGAACGACCGAACAAGACCCTCATAGATGGCCCTTAATTTTGGAAGTTTGTTGTTATGATATTTTTACAATAAATAGTTAAATATAACAATGTAGTATTGTAGCTCAAGTGGTAAAGTGTTTGTTTTGCATGTGGGAGGTACTACAAGATTCAACCCCTTACATCTCAATTTTATTAATTTTTTTAATATAGCTTTTATATCCAAAAACCTCAAGTCTCTACTAGAAAAATACATGTTTGAAGAAATAATTCGATATATTTTTGAACAAAATTTTATATAATTAGCAAGTAAAACAAGTTCTTTGGGATAAAATGTGGTTTTAATTTTTGTTTCATGTGTATTATTTTAATTTGTTTTGTTAAAATAGCTTTTACATGCCAGAAACCTTTAACCTTTGCGAAAAATCAATATAAGGTTGGAACTCGGTGTATTTTTGAACAATCATAATATAATAAATAAAACACGAGTTTTTGAAAAATAAAAGATGATTCAAACCAAAATGCCTTCGAATAAAAATTTTCTTGCTAGTATGTATATGTAACATTTTGATCAACATACTTCGTCTTCTCTTTGCTTACAAACTTCTTCTACAAATAAGTTTATATAAATTTTATAAATTTGAGTATTATTTTTTCTAATATTTAGACGTTATAGTTTTTTTGATCAATACAATTCTTGTCATGCATAGAAGTTAAAGAATATTCTCTTATTAATTTTTACTTATACATATGATTTTTTTTTTTTAATAAAATAAATTTAGCGTCATTTATATATGACATTGATTTTTTTTTTATACATAAAATATAATTTTATATTCAATTTTTTAACATAGTCCTTTAAATTTCCGAACCGACCCTGCATGAAAGGAAAGAATATTGTTCTACTAAGCGAACCACTCGATTGAAACACGATGTTTCCTTCACTTCTACTCATTGCTCATCATCCACCATGTCCCTCCCTTCCTTCCATTGGAATCCAAGTGCTAACTAATAGGAAAGAAATGTGCGCATACATGGTGGTGGATGATTCAAGAAAGCTTCCAAGAGTGCCTTTTACTATATATGCCTCCCTCCCACTATCCCATCTCAAGTATGCTAATGACCATCTTTGTTGTTGATGGTCTACCTAAATGGTAGGTTGGTCTCATGGAAAACCAAATTCTAAGAAAGAAGGAAAGAGCATAATCTCTGGGATATAGAGTTCTGGTATTGTTTAACAAATGTTTAGATTTTCCAATAGTAGCATGGATGGCGACAACGTACACTATTGTTGTGGTTGTCAAATGTTGGCATGTTCTGTAAACGGATTCAAGTTTTCGATCCCTTCTAATATGCATATAAACCTACAAAAATTCATATATTGTTTTGAGCCACCAAGCCCTCTAAATTAGAAGAATAGGAGAAAAAGAAGAAGGGAGCACGTCCCATTTTTTCCTTTTCCCATTTTGGAACCCATGATACGTTCAACTGAAAGTCAAGAAGTTATTCAGCACATCCTTAAGGCCCATTACCAGGTCAGCCAGGTCCACTCCACGAAAATTAATTGCACAAAAATATATAAAATAAAAACACCTTATTTTGATATTGTTTTTTGAGATTAACAGAAAAAAAAGTAGTAAAATAAAAATATGGTTATTTACACTAACCTCTCATGTGTTTTATGTTTACTACATTAACCTCTCATATTTTAAAAATAATTACACGGACCTTCTTCTTTATGTTTTATATTTTATTTTCAAAATCTTTTCTATTTTTTTTTCTTTTCAAAATAAGAGTGGTTAACGTAATAATACATAAAATATAAAACATATGGTAGGTAAGTGTTATTATTTTTAAAATAAATGAGGTCCGTGTAATAAACATAAAATATAGGGAAAGTTAGTGTAAACATTCTAAAAATAAGAATAAGAGAAGATTCAAATAATGATACGTTGACTAATCTAAACATTCTAAAAATATGTTATGGAATGTTAATGGGGGAGCATAGGAGGGATTTTGTTAAATATAAGGTTAACACCATTTTTCTTAGAAAAAAAGGACGTGATCATAAATAAAATTCAACTATAACTTTTTTTTTTGAAAACCAAATTAAATTATAACTTAGTTCAAGAAGTAAGTTATATATATATATATATATATATATATATATATATATATATATATATATATATATATATATATTGTGAGACTCGTCTCACTGTTTTGTAAACCTGCCTGAGGTACGCATATTATACGCGTGTATTATGCTTTATATTTATTGCTTGCTTTATGCTTATTGTCATTTCATATATTGTTTGGGATCTTTATGTAAATTTTTCTTGAATGCATGCTTTGGACCATCGGATATTTGGTTTTCTTATGAGAGGTTAGGATGCACCCGGGTGAGGGGCATGGATCACAATCCATTGGCCACAAGTCAACCCTTTGGCTATATAAACTCATCCAATCTTTTTTCCTTCACTCTTCTTTTCCTTTCCTTTCTCTTTCCTTTTTCCTTCAGCTGAGAGCAGTAGCAACATCCGAGCTTGGTCTTGGCAGTGGGTTGAAACCTTGGTATTAGTTGTTAGTAGACTTACCCGTAGGCAAGTATATCTGCCAACCGAGTGAACCCCTGATTGGGAGCTTCTTGATAAACCTAAAACTCGTATTTAACTGTTAACTTAGCTATTTGCATATTTTTGGATAGCTTAGAACTGTGATCAATTGCATGTTGTTATAATTTCTTTTCCTATAACTTTTGTTTTGGTTGCCTTTGATTTGGAGTTCTTTGGAGAATTGGGTTTCGAGAAACAAGTCAGAGTACATGAGTGCTGACCAGAGAAGAGACAGTGCTAAAATACGCAGGAGGCTTGACAGTGTATTTATACTCCAAACACCCTTGGGCGCACTGTGTGCTGACCATTATTGCTTGCATGCTTTAGTATTGCGTTCATCTCTCCCATAAAAGTAAGCCAAGGGCTTAAACAGACTTTGTGTATTTTATGAGAAATCTCTTGGCCGCACTCGCGTGCGTACGCTTCTCAAGTTTTTTCTTCAAATTCAGAGAAAAGTACGCAAAGTCTTCTTGTTGGCATACTCTTCTGTTGACTTTCCACTTGAGTGGATAAGAACCGACTTGGCATCTCGATATTCGTGTTCTCGACTATCGTGCAGATACTCTTGGAATTTTTTTTTGTCGTTTTCCTTGGCATATTTTTAGTACGCCTATCTTGCAGAGTTCAAACTCGACAAAAGTACGTCAGTCCCCATCATGAGTGGCAGCTTAATTAACAAAAGTATGCCAACCCCAGAGTGTTGGGCATACTTTTGCTAAAATCCCCTCGTGCGTACAATTGCCTTGATCCCTCAAGACTGGTCCAATGACCAAGAATAGTATGCTAAGTCTTCTGTTGGCGTATAATTTCTTGTGTGCTTCCCTCGATGGGCGAGCCTTGACTTATGCACTCCTCGATTTCTTAGTTCTCGACTGCTGTGCCATGCTTGGATTTTGTGTCTTTTCATTTAGTAGACCTTCCCACACTTGTCAGGATACGCCAACCTAGTTACTGTACTACTCCGTGAAAGTACGCCAAGTTATTGGTACGCGTGCTTTTATGGCCACACATCGTAGCTGCGTGAGCGTACTTTAGTATTAAAGTACGCCATCCTTGTCCAGTGTGCTTTTGTCTCAGAGTACGCCAAGCTTGCCCTGACTAGTGATTGTACGCCAATAATACTTTTGGTGTTGTATGCAGTATTGCTTTAGCGTATAGTACGCCACATATCCATCTTGGCATATGTTATTGCTGTGTTGCCTGTTTCTTCTTGTTGGCATATATTTTTCTACGGATTGCTTATTTTCCTGAGCTTGGTGCACATTATGAATTCCAGTGAATACAAATTTTCCTTTATATGCTCTAAAACCTGATTGTGAATCATTACCTGAAAATAAATTATAGTATATTGCTAATCATGAACTCCGGACTCCTGATACCCGACAAGTCTTGATATTCCTGATAGTGGCTCGACGAAGTGCACTCCTGATATGCTAGATTCCTGGAATGGAATGCCTGAACTGTTAAAGATAATTTTCGTGGTTGATTGCTTGTTCTTGTCCTGATTGTACTTGTCAAGCTATTGTCCTGTCTTGCATCATGTCTAAGGCAAATTTTTGAGCACCACGGTAAAAAATTCTTGATAACCTGTCCAGGTTAATAACTAAAATAATAATCTAGAAGCATCTATAGAGATTTTTTGGTTACATGCAATCCCGGTATCCTAGCGCCACTTGATGGATTTGGAGCTCTCCGTCATGAGGGGCACACTTCCAGCACGCAGTCGAGTGTTACATTACGATTAAAATAATTATACCTGATAAATCTAAATTATGTATCCTTTTATTTGGATAACCTGGATAGCTAGTCTAGCTTCTGGAGTTAGAGCTGCTTTCTTTAGTTTCTGCAAGGTATATGGTCGTATGAAACCTCAACTTGCATGTGCTAGTAATTAGGGCTGTGATAACCCTAGTTAGTTAATAATAGCAACCGGTATGGCATGATTGGTCGAGATTGCTTGATTTTCTATTCTAGCCCTATCTTGCCTCATTCAGTTACTGAACCTGAGTAGCAACTTGAGCACTGATTCCTGATACTCCCTGAATACTTCTCTAGAACTGGTTTTAACTACAAGATTATACCTGTTGCACTTATTTACTGCCTTCCTTATTCTATTTCTCCTTGATTGTTTGCATGCTGATTTTAGTTCATGAGTTTGGCTTCCTTGTGGTATTTTATTGTTTTTGGGGTCTGACCCCACTGGTTTCGTATGGCCAAATTTTGGAGCAGAACCGCAGGATCTCCCGTACTTTCCTCCTCATGATGGTGAACACCAGGAGCACTCGAGGACATGAGTGAGTTTTTTCTTCATCAACTACTTGATCTTGTACATTATACTTTTGAGTCGTTTAGCCACCAAGCACGTGGTTAGCTCGTATTTTGGAACTTGATATCCTGCGTGCGGGCCTACATGTAAAGCATATTCTAGACTATAGCTAGAGCTTATCATGTAATATTGTACACTTGCTAGTTCTCTATTTTGTGCAACTAGCTTCATGATCATCTATGTATGTATAGTTTAGGATGCCTTACTACTATATGTTTGGTGATTATATATCTTGTAACTTGTCTGCTAGAGATTTAGACAACTAGGATTCTTAACACAAGATTGCCTAATGGATTGTAGAGTAAACCCTCACATGTGTTAGACAGCTGTGATCGTTTCTCGGGATATAGAGTGCTTCGGTATACGTAGTTGGCTTTGTCTGCCCCCGCTCTTCGGTATTTTGGTTCTCGGGCGTGACACGGTTTAAGTGGTGGCCCATGCAGGTTTGAAATTCATAAGTGTGTGGGGGGGGGGGGGGGGGGTTACCAAGAGTTAGATGTCTCAATGATGTCACTCCTTAATCTCGTCCAATTTTGAATCTATATCTCTGAATCTTGACCTGATACTTGCCTTCATCTTCGACCACTCCTGTCCTTCCGATTTGATCCTTGTGTCCTCTATCTTTCAGGAACACAGTTCCTAGTCCTTCTAATCATCCAGTTCCTCCAGTGGCAGGACAATATCTAGCCGATCAGCAGACCCTTGGGGTTCAGCCTCAGTATACCGGAGCTGTGTCCAGAACAGCTCAGAATGAGGAACCCCAGACCCAGGCAGTACCTCCTGTTATAACAATACCACCCGTACAACCAGTACCTAATGCAAAAGGAGATAAAAGTGTGCTACTTAGTATCCTCAGGGAATTGTTAGCATCTTGGGATGACGAGATGATGCACTCACTCACTCACTCACTCACTCACTCACTCACTCACTCACTCACTCACTCACTCACTCACTCACTCACTCAGTGCATGAGGCTTTAGAGAGAGAAGGACCTCTGCCAACAAACAACAAGCAACTTCAAGTGCCTGCAACCATCGTATTTCTATGGAACCGAGGATGCGATTGCATCAAATGCATGTATTCAGGACACTGAAGCTATCCTAGAGGCAGCGGGAGTATCGACCAAAGAGCAAGTGTCGGTAGTTCGCCTACAGTTGCTGGATCTAGCCCGAGACTGGTGGGCATCACATATGGTTTCTTTAGCAACGCCCGTCCCTTGGGCCATTTTTAGTGAGAGATTTCAGACCAAATATTTTGATGCGGTATCGTGTTATGATCTCCAGCAAATATTTAACAATCTGAAGCAGATGGACAAAACTGTTGATGGCTATGCGACAAAGTTCTGCAGACTCAGTCGGTTTGCTCCTACTTTGGTGGCAACCTAATTGGATAGAGCCAGGAGGTTCCAGCAGGAACTTCACCTGGAGATCATATTGGCAGTAGAACATCATGAATTCCAGACTTTTGATGTTGTGTTAAGAGCAGCGAGGAGGCATGAGTATACCTTCCAGAGAATCGTGGATAGGAATGGAAGCCGTAATAGAACCCATACATCAGGCAATTCTTATACCCAATTTTCAGCACCAGCCCTGACAGTTATGGCTTCAACCATTGGATCTCCAAGGAGACCAGTTTAGACAACCTCAGTCCAACAACCATCCCTAACCCGAACTCAGCAGCAAATGACACCTTCCTCAGTAGGGTGTTCTCATTGTGGATAGCCAGGACACGTAATATCAGAGTGTCATAGAGCATAATGGTTGTGCTTAGCCCGTGGAGCTCCAGGCCACAGAGTAAGATCTTGCCTACACAGGGCTAGTTCGTCATCATCTTCCCTGCCAGGACCACAATATAGGGCTCCAGTGCCGGCTCAACAAAACCAGGGTCAGAGGCCTTTGCCGACCCAATCTCAAGTATTCCAACAGCAGAGGCTACAACAGTATGCACATGCCCAAGCTCAAGTACAGGCCAGATAAGGAGGTCCACAACAGAGAGGTCCATTACAGAGAGGACGAGTTCACGCTATGGCACTCATCAGGGAGGAGCAGTTGGTTTCAGGTGAGGTGGTGGTAGGTACCATTCTTATCAATTCTCATTCAGCTTCACTATTATTCAATTATGTTGTATCATATTCTTTTATATTTGCATGATTTACGACACGAGTTGGTTTAGAACCTGAGTCCTTATCAGTAAGAATCTATATACTTGCTAGTAACGGTATCGTGGGAGTAGATAGAGTTTATGTCCCGTATCGAGTCGTAGTGTGCGGGCGAGAGTTTCCCGTGAGGTTGATATAATTTTCTATGGAAGATTATGATATTGTCTTAGGCATGGATTGGTTGAGCGCTTGATACGCAACGATAGATTGCCATGCTGGTAATGTTATTTTTTGTATCCCGGAGTAGAAGAATTCTCATTTTTTTAGAGGCGATAAGGAGTACCCATCAACAATCATGGGGATGACAGTAACAGAAGAAATGCAATTCCCCAGGGCTGTGGATGAATTCCCAGATGTATTTCTAGAAGAGCTTCCAGGCATGCCACCAGAAAGAGAGATTGAATTTGCCAGTGATTTAATTCCCGAAACGGTACCAGTATCAGAGAGAGTCTACATGATGGTACCTTCAGAGCTAGAAGTCTTGTACCAAATGATTGAAGAATTGAGAACCAAGGAATTTATTCATGCTAGTGGATCACCTTGAGAAGCTCTGATGCTTCTAGTGAAGAAGAAGTATGGTACATTACGTTTATGTGTTGATTATAATACCCTCAATACGGTAACCATCAAGAATAAGTATCCATTACCTCAGATAAACGACTTGTTCGACCAGCTTAGTGGGACGACTATATTTTCAAAGATTGATTTGCAGTTCGCTCAGATCAGGGTTAGAGAGCAAGATATACCCAAGACGGCGTTCAGATCAAGATATAATTATTGGGAGTTCCTAGTAATGCCTTTTGGAGCAACCAATGCGCCAGCAGTGTTTATGGATCTCATGAATCGTATATTCATGTCATACTTGGACAAGTTCATGATAGTATTTATCGATGATATCCTGGTATATAGTCGAAGTGAAGCAAAACATGAGCAACATCTTCGTTCAGTTCTTCAGGTTCTCAGAGAACATCAGTTATATGCGAAGCAAGTGCGAGTTCTGGCTTGATCATATTTTGTACTTGGGATACATTATTGCTAGAGGTAGAGTATAAGTGGATCCCAAGAAGATAGAAGCCGTTGAGATATGGCCAGTAACTAGAATAGTTATAAAAGTTCGTAGTTTCCTGGGATTGGTAGGATATTATCGACGCTTTATGTCATATTTGCTAGAATTTTTGTACCCTTGACGCAGTTGACAAGAAAGGATGTACGCTTTAATTGGATGGATGATTGTCAAGATTCTTTCGAGAAACTCAAACAGAAGTTGATCACGACACCTATTTTGACTCTTCCAGATGGGTCAGGTGGGTTTACCGTATATTGTGATACGTCAGGCAAATGATTGGTGATCTGTTCTTATGAAGTATGGCATAGTTATAACTTATGCGTCTCGATAGCTTCGAGACCCTAAGAAGAATTATTCGACGCATGATTTGGAGTTAGCAGGAGTAGTGTTTGGCCTCAAGCTTCGGAGATATTACTTGTATGGAGATCGAGTAGAGATTTTTACTGATCACAAAAGCTTGAAGTACGTATTTACCCAGAAGGATCTCAATATGAGGAAAAGAAGATGGCTATAGTTGATGACAAACTACGATCTTGACCTTCAGTATCATCCAGGGAAAGCCAATGTCGTAGCAGATATCTTGAGCCGAAGAGTAGGAACTTATTTCCTTACAACATAATAAAAATATTGGAAGATCTTTAGGAGATGGGCTTAGAAGTAGTACTACCCGGTAATGCAGCTTTGATGCCTGATTTGCAAGTTCAATCCAGTATTGTGGAACGAATCAAGGTAGCGCCATCCACAGATGTCAAGCTGTCATGCCCCAGTCCCAAAAATACGTAGGACTAGGACACGTAAGCATGCCAGCCGCATGGATATGGCAACTCTAATATATGGAAACCAAATCCATACGTACGTTGTAATATGAATATAAAATCCACAAGTGGTATAAATGTAATACAAGTCGCAAGGTAAAATCTAAATCTCATCCACCAAAATCATATAGAAATAAATAACCAGTATCTATGAAACTAGATCTCAATAAGAAGTATCTAAGAATGATAGTTGGATGGAAACAAATCCACTACCAACTCAAATAGGAAAAGTAAGTACATTGTAAGTACAACTCACTCAAACAATGTAAGTACCAGCTACCAATCACGGCTCGAAGGGAAGACATCCACGAAGCTTCTATATCCTTCCTTTATCTGCGCTCCTGCAAATACTCAAGAACAGGTACACCTGGCAGCGGACCAGGTCCTCAGAGGGACGTAACAAGATACTTAAACACATGCCAATAAAGTACTGAAATAAATATCCACTGGGTCGCCTAACCGTCTAAAGTGAATGCAGTTTAAGAACAACTTTCCCAACGCGTGGGCTATCTGGCTAAAATGGGATTGGCATAGTTCTCTTGGAGATCCAGGGGCCTACAAAGGCACGGCGTCTTTCGAACACCGGAGGCCCGCCTGATAATAATATAATATATAATGGTCATCATGACCGCGCATCTCCGGCGGAGCGTACGGGTTACACAAGAAAAGTGCAACGGAGCCCACACGTCTTACTTGTTGTTCTTCCCACCCCATGCTCTAAGCATGTCACATCCATGACACGATAATACCTCTAATAACTGCCAAGTCTACTAGCATGCAAAGTTTCTAACAGCAGTTATTCCTAATGCACGTCCAACATGTACCGATGATCAGTCAATACGTGCGTCCGTGATCTATATGAGACTCACAACTCGTGTAAAAATATGTGTCACAGTCAAATGAAACCTAATGGTGCTACATGATAATGGGGTAGTTTCATGAACAAGGTCAATGCAATACATAAATAAAAACATATCGCGACGTCACCGTCGCGAGCATTTTATATAACAATTAAAATATATGAACTAAGGACAGAAAATAAAGAAGCATGCAACATATGGAATATAAATAACAGTACAATGGCAAGGTATACTTGCCTGGCAAGAAGCTGCAAAATGTCACGTCCAGATGTCCAATACACAGGTCCAGAAGCTATGGCCACAGAACAAATACCTCCGGATGCTGAAATAAATATCATCAACGTTCCCAAAATAAGCAAAATAGCTAAAAAGCACATCCCTTTCGTCCAATTTGGACACAGGGGCAAAACGGTAATTTCGAGTAAAAGTGGGGTCCACGTATGGCCCACTTTGCACCAAAAAGTGTGTCGAGGGTAACAGTCTCTAAATGGGACAAACTATAGTTCAAACAACTCAAGATGTCAATACGAACCCAACGGTATGTCCAAATGTGGATTCCGATGGACCGAACAGAATTTTGTCCAAAAAGTCAACTGTGGGGCCCGCCAATTGGCGATCTGGTCAACCGTCTCAGAAATGCGTAAAAATTGGGTCACAGGACCAGCGCGTTACCACGAGTCCAGTGGCGCAAGTTTTATCACAATCTGACAAGCGTGCACAAAATACACGCGAGTTCCACAAAAGTTGCGACACGGGATGTGTCCGCGGATACGGCCTGATTTCGGCACGCACACGCGTCCGAATCCGTCCCCACGAATTTTCACGTATCCGGTTACGCTGCATGTACCATTCGGTATACTTGGCACACGACGGGGCGGTCCCGTTTGGCGGGACGCGCTCCGTTTTCCAACTTTTGGAAATCTGGAAAAAGTGGGTACGCGCAGTTTTGTGACGAATTTAACTATGTCCACAGCAACTAATAGCATAGGGTTATTTTACAGAAAATAAACTAGGTCAGGTATTCTACAGATATCAAAAAGAATCACCGAATTCGGATCTCTGTGGGAGATACGAACTCGACAATATGGGTGGTCATTCTGGAATTCTGCGATTCCAGAATTGGGTCTGTCCGTCCACTTTGGACGCTGTTTTTCACCTAGGGACACACGTTTTCCGAGGTTGGCTATAAAAAAACTATGGAATAGGGTTGAGGGGTGATTATACCTATGAAGACGGAACAGCGTTTGGTTGAGCGAGTCGACGGAAAACCACTCCGGAGCGAAGGTGCCTCGAGTGGGAATCTGCAGGGCGCGAGATCGGGGTCGACGGGATGGTTGGATGGCTTGGGGGCTTCTCTGGCTGCGGTGATGGCTCTAGATGGGAAGAGGAGGTCTGAAAATTTAGGTTAGAATTTTTGGGAGAGAAATATATATATATATATTATATAGGAAGAGAGAAGGGGACGTAGCCGACGGTTCCGCGGGTTGGCCGAAGGGGTGAAGGGTCGGGTGAATAATCGGCTGCTGGCAAATAGGAGCGGGCTCCCTTGCATAGTTAATTGCTAAGGGATGAAGGGCTAGCAAAGTTAATTGCTAAAGTGGGATAGCAAACAGGGGCGCGGGTCCTTAGCAAATGTTGCTAAAGGCTAAAGTTGCTGAATAGGTTTAGTATAGTAATATTACTATTATTATTAGGTTCTTAATTAATAATTTCTTTTACTTAATTTTTCTTTTTAAGAATATATATATACATATATATATATTTGTGTATACATATATAATACATATTTACTCATAAGAAAATTTATAGATTAGGGTAATGCACATCGTTAGGCTAGCAACTGCTCAAGGGGTCTTCTACATGGAATAAATTTCTAAAAATTCCTGATGGTCCCACAAGTCATCTAAGTGCCCGGACACCTAACATAAAAATTATTAAAAATTTATTTCTCCTTTTTTAGACCTAATTACTACAAATTAATTAATAATTAATAAATAAAAGGGTATATATGATTTTCTAGGAAGGGGGTTTTACATTCTACCCAACTTATAAAAATTTCGTCCTCGAAATTAAAATTAAGCCACGATAGAATGCAATGATGGTATAAGATTTGCATTGTTTAAAATGCAAGGCTAGGTTTAAAGGGGTGGGCGATGTTGCACGTTGCACATCCCGAAGAAAAATCATGAAAAAATCCATATGAGCGAAAAATAGGTTTCTTCATGTGTCATGTCCAATGGTGTGGACACATAAATGCTCTTTTGCATAAAAGCGTCCAACAATTGAAAAATTGCACAAAGATGAGAATTGGATGATGGGCATGTCTAGGATAAGGGTGTAGAATTTGTAGGAAGGCAGTGGCTAGTGTAGTGCTCCAATTATCGGAGCACGATAAGGGGCACTAAGTGATACAATATTGCAAAATTAAATAAAATACTGTGTTCTACTTCTAACTGGATTCAAGCTAACCTTAGTCTCACTAACTCAGCCAAGTAGGTCAAATTTTTGGGTGAGGGGTTCACAATCTGCCGAACTTAAAATTTTCCATCTACCACCTAAGGCCATACATCTAGAAAACTATTGCTCAAATTGTTTAATCATGATTTTTAATCCTCAAAGGTTTAACACCAAACATATCACCTATGATATGCCCTTAACCAATTATAAAAGAGAGTCACTAAGTCATGTGTTTAGCCTTATGGGGTATAGCTAGTACTATCAGTGTCAACTTATACCAGCACGAGGTTTCGTCTTTCTGAAATAGGGGAAGACGGAGAGAATAATAAAGAACTCAAGGTGAAGGTGACAGAATACAAGTACGAGGTTCAAAGAGATTAAAGAATCGAAAAGAGAGTTGTCAGGACAGTTGTGGATTGAAATCCTATTTTTTTGTAATTTCCTATTTACATGCTCGTATCAGTACAGTTATGTAACCGATACGATGTGTCAGACATATCTAGGGGCAAGTATATCTGTCTACTACCATATATCTCAATCCACGTAAAGTAGTAATGCGAAGAGCGAACCAAGCGCACTAAGGTTAGCTAGACCTTAATACACCGATTCTGATTAGGCAATTGTATCATTGTGTGCACCCAATAATACATATGCCATGAGCAAGCTCGATGAAAGAATAAGCTTGCAAAAACTAGGCTATAATAGCAGCATTATGATGAAAGAAGGTACAAATTAATTCAAGTTTGTAAAAACAAAAACAACATAAGCAATAATAATAAAAGACTCTACAATCTCTACAGTTATCATACTAATTCCTTGTCTAGGTCGATATTTGACAAAGCAGGGGTGTGGCTTCTAAGCTCTACAGTCTGAGAAAAAAATAATGTCGTCCTAAGCTAGCATACAGTTAAAT
Source organism: Iris macrosiphon (assembly GCA_036927795.1). Taxonomy (NCBI): domain Eukaryota; kingdom Viridiplantae; phylum Streptophyta; class Magnoliopsida; order Asparagales; family Iridaceae; genus Iris; species Iris macrosiphon. The sequence goes on from JAYESA010000003.1 coordinate 128,384,818, forward strand.
GTCATTCATTCACACTTCAATAATAAGGCAAAAGAATATGTGATACTATGTTGTGAGGTATACTACCCCACTTATAACAATAAACTAGTACTGTAATTGTCTTAAGGATACCGTAGAAATTCTTGTTAAGGTTTACGAGAAGGGTCTTGGTACTTTATTGGGGTATCCTCTTCTATTACATAGGTCATGGTCATCTTACCTCTTAGTCATAGTGCTTATAGAACAAGTGTCAATAGTAAAGATAGAAAGGTTACTAGCCCTCAAGTGAGAGAGAAGATAACTTATGTGGAGATATGGGTTCAATTACGTGATTTAAAACTAAGTTGTAACCATAAAATTGTAATCTAAATGAACAGCTCAACTATCAAATTCTTGCTACTAAGCACATAATTTCAAAATTCAAGATTACAACTATAATTCTAGGAAACTATATATCATATCATAAAAGAATTCATTTGGCCTACAATCAGAAGTGTCAGAGGGCACGAGTTGAAAGATGAAGAATAGAAGAACATGATTAGTCGTCGCACAAATAGCGAGTGCTAGGGTTTCAGGAAAACAAATATATGAAATAAAATAGAGAGGCTATAGATAATGTCAAGGTTTCCTAAGGGGAGATGCTACGCTACTCTCTGTATTTGCGGTATGTTCAAGAAACTACTATATTCAATGCTCTTGGCTTCCTAAAGTGTTGTCTACTAATGATAAGACAATGATCTAAGTTTATAGTTCTAATATTATCTAACTATGAAGGTTAGTTCAGTCCAAATATTGAGTTTTGGTTTTCTATTGGTTCCTCAATACTAGGGTCAACAATATAGTCAAACTTCTAACTAACTCTAGTAGTGTCTATACTACTCTCAAGTCTTCTTAATACATCAAGGGGTAAGGGTATAACAATCTAAAGATAAGGAATTCTAGGTTCACTAGATATTCTAAACTTAGTGGTGTGTCTATATTCTCGTTGTATTCTTAATAGGTGTGCTACCATAATCTTCATCCTAATAACAGGGGTTCCTATATTCTAGCAGAAGGCTATACTCAAAGAACTATTAGGGAAGTACAAGAATCAAGCATGATGCAATTATTCAGATAGAATGGATTGAAAGGAAAATGAATCATAGTCAATTGTGGATGAGATCCTATACTCTATTCCTAGGTGCAGGCTTGCTCGGCACTACGTAACCGAGACAATATGCTCGAGACCTGTATGGGCCACCACAAAAACATGTCACGCCCCAGTCCCAAAAATACGTAGGACTAGGACACGTAAGCATGTCAGCCGCATGGATATGGCAACTCCAATATATGGAAACCAAATCCATACGTACGCTGTAATATGAATATAAAATCCACAAGTGGTATAAATGTAATACAAGTCGCAAGGTAAAATCTAAATCTCATCCACCAAAATCATATAGAAATAAATAACCAGTATCTATGAAACTAGATCTCAATAAGAAGTATCTAAGAATGATAGTTGGATGGAAACAAATCCACTACCAACTCAAATAGGAAAAGTAAGTACAATGTAAGTACAACTCACTCAAACAATGTAAGTACCAGCTACCAATCACGGCTCGAAGGGAAGACATCCACGAAGCTTCTATATCCTTTCTTTATCTGCGCTCCTGCAAATACTCAAGAACAGGTACACCTGGCAGCGGACCAGGTCCTCAGAGGGACGTAACAAGATACTTAAACACATGCCAATAAATTACTGAAATAAATATCCACTAGGTCGCCTAACCGTCTAAAGTGAATGCAGTTTAAGAACAACTTTCCCAACGCGTGGGCTATCTGGCTAAAATGGGATTGGCATAGTTCTCTTGGAGATCCAGGGGCCTACAAAGGCACGGCGTCTTTCGAACACCGGAGGCCCGCCTGATAATAATATAATATATAATGGTCATCATGACCGCGCATCTCCGGTGGAGCGTACGGGTTACACAAGGAAAGTGCAACGGAGCCCACACGTCTTACTTGTTGTTCTCCCCACCCCATGCTCTAAGCATGTCACATCCATGACACGATAATACCTCTAATAACTGCCAAGTCTACTAGCATGCAAAGTTTCTAACAGCAGTTATTCCTAACGCACGTCCCACACGTACCGATGATCAGTCAATACGTGCGTCCGTGATCTATATGAGACTCACAACTCGTGTAAAAATATGTGTCACAGTCAAATGAAACCTAATGGTGCTACATGATAATGGGGTAGTCTCATGAACAAGGTCAATGCAATACATAAATAAAAACATATCGCGACGTCACCGTCGCGAGCATTTTATATAATAATTAAAATATATGAACTAAGGACAGAAAATAAAGAAGCATACAACATATGGAATATAAATAACAGTACAATGGCAAGGTATACTTGCCTGGCAAGAAGCTGCAAAATGTCACGTCCAGATGTCCAATACACAGGTCCAGAAGCTATGGCCACAGAACAAATATCTCCGGATGCTGAAATAAATATCACCAACGTTCCCAAAATAAGCAAAATAACTAAAAATCACATCCCTTTCGTCCAATTTGGACACAGGGGCAAAACGGTAATTTCGGATAAAAGTGGGGTCCACGTGTGGCCCACTTTGTACCGAAAAGCGTGTCGAGGGTAACAGTCTCTAAATGGGACAAACTATAGTTCAAACAACTCTAGATGTCAATATGAACCCAACGGTATGTCCAAATGTGGATTCCGATGGGCCGAACAGAATTTTGTCCAAAAAGTCAACTGTGGGGCCCGCCAATTGGCAATCTGGTCAACCATCTCAGAAATGCGTGAAAATTGGGTCACAGGACCAGCGTGTTACCACGAGTCCAGTGGCGCAAGTTTTGTCGCAATCTGACAAGCGTGCACAAAATATACACGAGTTCCATAAAAGTTGCGACACGGGATGTGTCCGCGGATACGGCCTGATTCCGGCGCGCACACGCGTCCGAATCTGTCCCCATGAATTTTTGCGTGTCCGGTTACGCTGCGTGTACCATTCGGTATACTTGGCACACGGCGGGGCGGTCCCGTTTGGCGGGACGCGCTCCGTTTTCCAACTTTTGGAAATCTGGAAAAAGTGGGTGCGCACAGTTTTGTGACGAATTTAACTATTTCCACAGCAACTAATAGCATAGGATTATTTATAGAAAATAAACTAGGTCAGATATTCTACAGGTATCAAAAAGAATCACCGAATTCGGATCTCTGTGGTGGGAGATACGAACTCGGCAATATGGGTGGTCATTCTGGAATTCTGCGATTCCAGAATTGGGTCTGTCCGTCCACTTTGGACGCTATTTTTCACCTAGGGACACACGTTTTCCGAGGTTGGCTATAAAACAACTATGGAATAGGGTTGAGGGGTGATTATACCTATGAAGATGGAACAGCGTTTGGTTGAGCGAGTCGACGGGAAACCACTCCGGAGCGAAGGTGCCTCGAGTGGGAATCTGCAGGACGCGAGGTCGGGGTCGACGGGATGGTTGGATGGCTTGGGGGCTTCTCTGGCTGCGGTGACGTCTCTAGATGGGAAGAGGAGGTCTAAAAATTTAGGTTAGGATTTTTGGGAGAGAAATATATATATATATATTATATAGGAAGAGAGAAGGGGACGTAGCCGACGGTTCCGCGGGTTGGCCGAAGGGGTGAAGGGTCGGGTGAATAATCGGCTGCTGGCAAATAGGAGCGGGCTCCCTTGCATAGTTAATTGCTAAGGGATGAAGGGCTAGCAAAGTTAATTGCTAAAGTGGGATAGCAAACAGGGGCGCGGGTCCTTAGCAAATGTTGCTAAAGGCTAAAGTTGCTGAATAGGTTTAGTATAGTAATATTACTATTATTATTAGGTTCTTAATTAATAATTTCTTTTACTTAATTTTTCTTTTTAAGAATATATATATACATATATATATATTTGTGTATACATATATAATACATATTTACTCATAAGAAAATTTATAGATTAGGGTAATGCACATCGTTAGGCTAGCAACTGCTCAAGGGGTCTTCTACATGGAATAAATTCCTAAAAATTCCTGATGGTCCCACAAGTCATCTAAGTGCCCAGACACCTAACATAAAAATGATTAAAAATCTATTTCTCCTTTTTTAGACCTAATTACTACAAATTAATTAATAAATAATAAATAAAAGGGTATATATGATTTTCTAGGAAGGGGGTTTTACACAAGCTTCAACGACTTAGAGTAGAGTGTGAGACAAGTCATAAAGTAGAGTTGAGCATGCACAGTGATAGGACTTTCCATTTTGGGAATCTCCTATGTGTACCGAACGGGGACATTAGTCGTGAGATTATGTCAGAAGCCCATAGTTCGGAATATTCAGTATATCCAGGAGGAACGAAAATGTACAAAGATATTCATCAATATTTCTGGTAGAATGGTATGAATAGGGAGATAGCCGGTTTGTCTTCCGATATTTGGTTTTTCAGCAAGTTAAAGCCGAGCATCAGAGACCTGCTGGACTACTTCAACCTTTACCTATTATAGAGTGGAAGTGGGAACATATTACCATAGATTTTGTGATCGGTCTTCCTAGATCTCCAGCTGGCAGAGATGCTATTTGGGTAATAGTGGATCGACTTACGAAGGTCGTCCACTATCTTTCTTTCAGGGTAGGACAATCTACAGAATAATTAGCTCGGATGTACATGGGACATATTGTAAGATTACATGGAGTGACATTCAGCATCGTATCAGATAGAGATTTTAGATTTACTTCTCATTTCTGGCAGAGACTTCAACAGAGTTTGGATACTCGTTTGAAGTTCAGTACATCTTATCATCCGCAGGCACATAGTTAATCAAGCGCACGATCTAGACTCTTAAAGATATGCTTCGATCTTGCACCTAGATATTGGTGGTTCATGGGAAGGTCATTTACACTTGGTAGATTTCTCTTATAACAACAGTTTTCAAGCTAGTATCTAGATGGCACCATTCGAGGCACTCTATGGCAGAAAGTGCAGATCCCCGATCGCCTGGGACGATGTGGGAGAAAGATAATTGCTTGGTCCCGGAGATAATAGTCCATACAGTTGAGGTAGTCAGGCATATCAGATAACACCTTCGAGTAGCTCAGGATCGTCAACGTCATTGGGCCGATTCGCATCAACGACCTCTTTAGTTCTCTGTCGGCGACCATATATTCCTTAGGATTTTGCCTATTCGAGGAGTCATCAGATTTGGTGTACAGGAAAACTTAGTCTAAGGTTTATAGGCCCGTTCGATATTCTCGAGCGAGTGAGAGATATTTTATATTGTCTCGCTCTTCCGCCGCTGCTTCATGAGATATATAATATTTTTCCATGTATCCCAGTTATTACGGTATATACCAGATTCAAGCCATATCCTAGATCATTCAGAATTGGTCGTTGGTACCGACCTTTCGTATGAGAAAATACTTGTATCCATTTTGGACCGGAGGGAGAAGACTCTCACGAATCGGATAATTCGTTTAGTCCGAGTTGCTTGTGGGCATCACTCACCGGGCGAGTCAACTTGGGAGCGCGAGAATGATATCCGAGCTTGATACCCATCTTTGTTTTACTCTTGAGGTATACTTGTGCATATATCTCGTACCCTGATCTTGTCTTATTCTAGGATTGTGCCTGATTTCCGTATGTCCTTGCTTACTTTGATTGCATGTTTCCTGGAATTTTTTTGCTAGACCCTATGCCTTATTAAAATTTCGAGGACATAATTTTTCTATGGAGGTGGGAGTTGTGAGACTCGACTCACTGTTCTGTATACCTGCATGAGGTACGCGTATTATATGCGTGTATCATGCTTTATGTTTATTGCTTGCTTTATGCTTATTGTCATTTTATATATTCTTTGGGATCTTTATATAAAGTTTTCTTGAATGCATGGTTTGGACCGTTGGGTATTTGGTTTTCTTATGAGAGGCTAGGACACACCCGGGTGAGGGGCATGGATCATGATCCAATGGTCACAAGTCAACCCTTTGGCTATATAAATCCATTCATTCTCTTTCCATCACTTTTTTTTCCTTTCCTTTCTCTTTCCGTTTTTCTTCAGCCGAGAGCAGTAGCAGTAGCCGAGCTTGGTCTTGGCAGTGGGTTGAAACCTTGGTATTAGTTGCTAGTAGACTTACCCGTAGGTAAGTATATCTTGTCAACCGAGTGAACCCTTGATTGAAAGCTTCTTAATAAACCTAAAACTCGTATTTAACTGTTAACTTAGCTATTTGCGAACTTGCCCCAAGTTGCCAACGGAATACTCTTTAGACTAGCTTTGTTCGATTTCAATTGCGGGCTGGACGCACGGGCCAGTTTTGTATGACTTTCCGTCAGGGGCTTACATAGTAAATGACGTCTGTTGGCGGTCGATCGAATGAGCAATTGCTTGAGCTTGGCGAGCTCGCATTGCCCTAGAATTCTCCGTCCTAGCACTCGCCGGTGCGTAGTAGGAAGAGTCCAAGTCCACATCTTCCCTTTTTTCAGTTAGGTGCATGGAGTCAGCGCTGCATAAAATTCGATCAAAGATGGAACTTCTATGGTTGTCATGTTCGCATGTGGACATTTGCCTGCGACCGACGATTAGTGTCGCATGTGGACTTTTTCCTGCGGATGCCGACTTATACGGTTTCTGCTGTGGACGCATGGAATATACCTCAGCACTCGTACTTCTGGCATTGTAGTATTTTTTTTGCCAGAGTTTGGGCGTCGAGCATATTCCTCGTCCGATGAGGTTGCCGCATGAAAGGTGGACTCATGATATGCAGTCCCTGTGGCCGAAAGATGGACAAAAAAAGCATGCTCCACTGTTTGGTGAGGCACAATGGCCTTTGAATCCCATGTCATGTGGGTCTTCAGGTGCTGAGCACCCTTCTTGTTGGAAGGGGCTACCACATAAGCAGTAGACGCATAATGTGCAGTCCCTACGACAGAGAGAGAGACGAGGGGCGCGTGCTCTGCATTTGTGTGTGGCACAACGACCTTTGCAACCCATGTCCTATGGATCTTCTTAGGATTTGCTAGCCTTGGAGAAGGACTTGCGTTGTCCCCGGAGAGCATTTTTTTGGACGCTTATTGGTCGAAGCGTACCACCAACATACTCTAGGTGGATCCCAGTTTGGTCGCGTCTGACTGCGTCACTGTCTTCTCATCAGAGGAGAAGTTCCTCCCTAGCAAAGGTGCCATCTTGTTCGCCAATACAAGTGAGTTTAGGTACACTTTTAGTTTAATAACAAACAAACATACACAAAAATCCTGAGAAAGATCTAAGTATAATTTTTAATTTGGGTAGTGTGACGATAGACAAAGAGCACTATGGTGGCTTCTTTACTTCGTTGATGGTCTGACGAGGGAATGAGGATACTCTCTTCTCTCTCTTGAGCTTGTGTGCACGTGTATAGCTCTCTGGGAGGGTATGATCTCTCTCTCTCTCTCTCTGAAGCAGAAAAAGCTAGTCTTTAGGACGTCTAAGTTGCTCCTATTTATAGCCATCATGATGATGGGTTATAGGTGTCGCATATGCTCCTGTTTGGTGGTCGCAGAGGGCTCATTCAACAGAATGCGGTTGTAACTTTAGCCGCATGCCATGGGCAGACTGCCACGTGGTCTTGGTTAAGATATGATATTAAAGAGATCTCGGTGTTGTTTTTACCCATTGCGTGCGTGACTTGGTCAGGTGGACACGTGGTCAGCTAGACACGTAGTCAGAACTGATCGTGCAAGAAGTCTTCTTCAGCTACAACAGAAAAAGATACTGTAAAATGGGAGCCGTATAACGTCATGGCTGTATAGCGTTATGATCGCATATAGGCTCTAGCTTGGCCTTGGTCGGATGGACACTCTGGCCGTACGATATTGTGGCTGCATACGTGCTCTCATCTGGCCTTGGTCGGATGGACACTCTGACCGCATGATGGCAAGGCCGCATGGATATTGTAGTTTCATACGTGCTCTCGTTTGGCCTTGGTCAGATGGACCCTCTGGACTCATGATGACGAGGCCATATGGGTCTTGTAACCGCATGCGTGCTCTCGTTTGGCCTTGGTTAGATAGACACTCTGGCTGCATGATGGCGAGGTCGCATGGGTCTTGTAGTCGCATATATGCTTTCGTTTGTCCTTGGTCATATGGACACTCTGGCCACATGATGGTGAGGTCGCATGGGTCTTATAGCCGCTTGCTTGCTCTCGTTTAGCCTTGGTCAGATTGATACTCTGGCCGCACAACATTGTGGTGCATACGTGCTCATATCTGGCCTTTGTCGGATGGACACTCTGGCCGCATGATGGCGAGGCTGCATAGGCCTTATTGCTGCATGAGAACATGGCGAGGCCTCAAGTATCGACTCTATATCCCTGAAATCTTGATTCAATATATGCTTTGATCTTTGATCAATCATGTTTGTCCCTTTGATGATCCTTGTGTCTTATATCTTTCAGGGACACTGTTTCTGGTCCTTCTAATCATCCATCCAAGTTTCTCTAGTGGTAGGAGAATATCTCGCCGTCCAGCAAACCCTTGAGGTTCAGCCTCAGCATTCCGGGGTCGGGTCCAAAATAGCTCATAATGAGGAACCCGAGATCCAACCAGTACCTCCCGTACAACCAGTACCTGATACAAGAGAGAACAACAATGTGCTAATTGATATCCTTCAAGAATTCTTGGCATCTCAAGGATGTCGAGACGACGTACTCCCTCAGTCAGTACAAGAGGCTTTGGAAAGAGGCGAACATTGTGCCCACAACTCAACAAGCAACTTCAAACGCCTCCAACTCTCGTATTTCTATGGCACAGAGGATGCAATTACATCTGATGCGTGGCTCCAGGACACTGAAGCAATTCTCGAGGTAGCAGAAGTGCCAGCAAGAGAGCAAGTGTCACTAGTTCGACTGTAGTTACTAGATTTAGCCCGAGACTGGTGGACAACATAGATAATTTTCCTAACAACACCCGTCCCTCGGGCCTCTTCAATGAGAGATTCCAGACGAAATACTTTGACGCGGTATCGCATTATGATCTACAACAAAGGTTTAACAACTTGAAGAAGATGGGCATGACTGTCGACGGCTACGCGATAGAGTTATGTAGAGTTAGTCGATTTTCTCCCACCTTGGTGGCAACCGAATTAGATCGAGCAAGGAGGTTCCAGCAGGGACTTTATTTGGAGATTATATTGGCAGTGGAACAACATAAGTTCCAGACTTTTGATGCTGTGTTGAGAGCACCAAGGAGGCATGAGTATACCTCCCAGAGAATCATGGATAAGACTGGAGGACGGAAGATGACCCATATATCAGGAGGTTCTTACACCCAGTCTTCAACACCAGCTCTGATATTTAGGACTTTAACCATTGGATCTCTGAGGAGGCCAGTTTCCACGACTTCGGTCCAAAAAAAGCCCCGACCCAAAATCAGTAGCAAATGACATCTTCTTCAGTAGAGAGTTCTCATTTTGGAAAACCTGGACATGTAGTTTCTGAGTGCCGCAGAGCACATGGATTGTGCTTAGCTTATGGAGTTCCAGGCCACAGAGTGGGATCTTTCCCACACATAGCTAGTTCATCATCATCATTCCCATAGGACCATAATATAGGGCTCTAATATCGGTTCATCAGAACTTGGGTCCGAGGCCTTTGCTGACCAAATCTCAAGTATTCCAACAACAGAGGCCGCAACAGTATGCACATGCCCAAGCTCAAGTACAATCCAGGCAAGGAGGTCCTCAGCAGAGAGGATCAACATCGAGAGGACGAGGTCAGGCTATGGAACTCACCGTGGAGGAGCAGTTAGCTTCAGGTGAAGTGGTGTCAGGTACCATTCTCGTCAAATCTCATTCAGTTTCAGTATTGTTTGATTCTTGTTCATCGCATTCTTTTATGTCTACACGATTTGCGATACGAGTTAGAATAGAACCCGAATTATTATCCGTAAGACTTAATATACTTACTGGTAACGCTATCATAGTAGTAGATCGAGTTTATGTCTTATATTGAGTCGTAGTATGTGGGCGAGAGTTTTCTGCGAGATTGATAGAATTTCCTATGGGAGATTATGATGTCGTCCTATGAATGAATTTGTTGAGTCCTAGATACGCGACGATAGATTGCCATGATGGCAATCTTATCTTTTGTATTTTCTGAGAAGAAGAATTATTATTTTCTAGAGGCGAGATAGAGTCTTCATCAGCAACCTTGAGGATAGCAATATCAGAAGAAGTACAATTGCCTAGAGTAGTCAGCGAATTTACAAATGTGTTCCCAGAAGAGCTTTCAGGTATGCCACCAGAAAGAGAGATCGAGTTCACTATTGATCCACTTCCAGGAATAGCACTAGTATCAGAAAGAGTCTACATGATGGAACCTTTAGAATTAGAAGTCTTATACCAGATGATTGAAGAATTAAGAACCAATGGATTCATTCATGCTAGTGGATCGCCATGGGGAGCCCCAATGCTACTTATGAAGAAGAAGGATGGCACGTCACGATTATGTGTTGATTATCGTACCTTCAATGCGTTAACCTTCAAGAACAAGTATCCCTTGCCTAGGATCGATGACTCGTTCGATCAGCTTAGTAGAGCATCGGTGTTCTCCAAGATTGACTTGCGGTTAGGGTATTATCAGATCAGAGTCAGAGAGCAAGATATACCCAAGTTGACGTTTAGATCAAGATATGGCCATTGGGAGTTTCTAGTGATGCCCTTTGGAGCAACCAATGTGCCAGCGGTATTCGTGGATCTCATGAATCGTATTTTCATGCTATACTTAGACAAGTTCATGATAGTATTCATCAATGACATCTTAGTCTACAGTCGGACTGAAGCAGAGCACGAGAACATTTTTGCACAGTTCTTTAAATTCTTAGAGAGCATAAGTTATATGCAAACTTTAGCAAGTGCAAGTTCTGGCTTGATCATATTTGATACTTGGGTCATATCATTGCTAGAGGTAGATCCCAAGAAGATAGAAGCCGTAGAGACATGGCTAGTACCTAGAACAGTTATAGAAGTTCGTAGTTTTCTGGGGTTAGCCGGATATTATCGAAGATTTGTGGCCGATTTTGCCAGAATTTTTGCACCCTTGACACAACTTACCCAGAAGGATGTGCGCTTTGATTGGACAAATGAATGTCAAATCTCCTTCGAGAAGCTCAAACATAAGTTGATCATGACACCTATTTTGACGATTTCAGATGGGATATGTGGTTTTACGGTATATTGTGATGCGTCAGGCAAAGGACTGGGGTGTGTTCTTATGCAGCATGATAAAGTTATAGCTTATGCATCTCGGCAGCTTTGAGACCATGAGAGAAATTATCCAACACACTACTTGGAGTTAGCAACAGTTGTCTTTGCACTCAAACTTTGGAGATATTACCTATATAGAGATCGAGTAGAGATTTTTACTGATCACAAAAGCATAAAATACGTATTCACTCAGAAGGATCTCAATATGAGACAAAGGAGATGGCTAGAGTTAATGACAAAATATGACCTTGACCTTCAGTATCATCCTGAAAAGTCCAATTTCGTAGAAGATGCTTTGAGCCGGAGGGCCGAAGCCTATTTCTTTACAACATAGCAAGGGATTTTAAAAGATCTTTAGGAGATGGGCATAGAAGTAATATTGCCCAAAAATACAACACTAATGGCAGGTCAGCAAGTTCAGTCCAGTATAGTAGAAAGAATTAAGGTAGCACAGTCAACAGATGTCAAGCTTCTGCAACTTAGAGCAGTGTGAGGCCGTACGTAGAACATAACTGAGCATTCACAGACGAAACCCTCCATTTTAGGAATCGTCGTTGTTTACCCAACGAAGACATTCGTCGTAAGATTATGTCAGAGGTCCCCAGTTCGTAGTACTTAGTGCATCCAGGAGGAACAAAGATATACAAAGACATTAGTCAGCATTTCTGGTGGAATGGAATAAAAAGGAAGATAGCTCGATTTGTTTCTCGATGTTTAGTCTATCAACAAGTTAAAGCTGAGCATCAGAGACCAACATGACTTTTTTAACCTTTACCAATTTCGGAGTAGAAGTGAGAGCATATTACTAAGGATTTTGTGTTAGGTCTTCCTAGATCCCCAACTGGCAGAGATGATATTTGGGTAATAATGGATTAACTCAGGAAGGTTGCACACTTTCTTTCTTTTAGAATCAGCCAGTCCATAAAGCAGCTAGCCGAGATATACCTAAGGCAGATTGTCAGAATGCATGGAGTACCAGTTAGCATAGCCTCAGATAGAGATTCAAGATTTATGTCACACTTTTGGCAGAGCATTCAGAAGAGTTTGGGTACCCGTCTAAAGTTCAGTATAGCTTACCACCCGCATACAGATGGTCAGTCCAAATATACCATTCAGACTCTAGAAGATATGCTTCGATCGTGTACCCTTTACTTTAGAGGTTCATGGAAAGATCACTTGCCCTTGGTCGAATTCTCCTGCAACAACAATTTTCAAGTCAGTATCCAGATGGCTCCATTCGAGGCGCTATATGGCAGAAAGTGCAGGTTACCCATAATGTGGGACGATATTAGCGAGAGGCAATTGCTTGATCTCAAAATGATAGCCCAAAAAGTTGAGGTAGTCAGGCAGATCAGAAAGCATCTTCAAGTAGCACAAGATCGCCAGCGATATTGAGCCGATTAGAATCGGCGACCTCTTGAGTTTTCTGTCGGCCACCATATATTCCTTTGGATTTCTCCTACCCACAGAGTTATTAGATTCGGTGTGAGGGAAAAGCTTAGTCCGCGATATATAGGTCCGTTCGATATTCTCGAGCGAGTAGGAGATTTTTTTTTATCGTCTTGCTCTCCCGCCGTCGCTTTACGAGAGATATAATATTTTTTATGTATCCCAGTTACGACAGTATATACCGGATCGAAACCATGTCCTAGATCATTCAAAATTGGTCGTTGGTACTGACCTTTCATATGAGGAGAAGCCTGTATCAATTTTAGACTAGAGAGAGAAAATTCTCAAGAACCGGACCATTTGTTTAGTCAGAGTTGCTTGGGGGCATCACTCACCGGACGAGTCGACTTGGGAGCACGATGATGATATCCAAGCTCGATACTCGTATTTGTTTGACTTTTGAGGTATACTTTTTCGTATATCTCGTACCCTGATCTTGTCTTGTGCATGCTTGTCTTACTCTAGGTAGTTCGTAGCTTATGATCGATTCCCGTATACTCTTGCTTATTTTAAATTGCATATTTTTCTGGAGTGTTCTTGCTAGATCCTATACCTTATTGAAATTTTGAGGACAAAATTTTCTAAGGAGGTGAGAGTTGTGACACTCGTCTCACTATTTTTCGTATTCGTATCCAGTATACGTATACTATTGCCGTATATTGATTCTTGTATATTTTCCTGAATTTTTCTTGCTTCTTCTGTGTAATTTAGGTTTTGCATGTGAGTCACCATTACTTTGCTATATAAACCCATTCTTTCTCTCTCTTTCTCATTTCTTTCACTTTTTTTTTCTCTTTTTTTATTTTCTTCTTCCTTGGCCGAACCCGAGCTCCCTGCCAGCCGTGAGCTTACACCCTTGTGTAGTAGTGGTAGTGGTATTAGTGGATTTAGGAAAGTACATATTTCTAATGAGGAAGAACTTGCACTATTGTATTTTTTTAGTTTACTTATATTTTATTAGTCCATGATATGTCATATGATCTTTTCTACATGTTTACTTCTTGATATTTTTGAATTTGAAGTCTTGGTTGGTGTAGATCTAAGATTTTAGTTTGGAGCTTCCATGAGTTTTACTTGGTTTTGATCTCTTAAAACTAGTTGTTCTATGTTGAAGAGCATTCAATTTCAAGTGATTTAGAACTTTACTTTATTGGATTTGGACTTAAAATGAGAATTTTTGGAGAAAGCAAGTTTCCATGAAACTCTGAATTTCCATGGTTGAACTTGTTGTTTGGGATGATGGAGATTTTTATGCGGCCAAACATCTATGCGGCATAGAGGCCATTCGGCATGAACTCTTGACGCATATACTTGCAGCATGCACCCATCTTGTTAGGCGCCTGACTAATTTACACTTGAGTGTTCTGGAACTAATTACTTGAATGAGTCAAGTGACAGAACTTCTTGTGTTCAAACTCATTTGGGCGAATGAAACATCTATGAGGTCAAGCATCTATGCGACAACGTGTGTATGCAGCTCAGATGCATGCGACCCTTTCTTATTTGCCAGTCTCATCGTCACTTCCTTGACACAGCTAGTTACATTGGTTACAGCTCTGATATACATTAATAAACCGTCACTCAATACTTTAACAGACGAGTGGAATTTGTTTATTGTATGCGGCCATCTTCTTGCATGCTGCCAGCTTCTTTCATGCGGCCAGACCCTTGCATGCGACCAACTTCTTATATGCGCCTGATTATTTGTAAATCCACTGACCGAAATCTAGGTTTAGGAATTTATTTAGAATTATTTTGGAATAAATCTTGGATTTATAATTCACTATTGTGATTTTGATTCAATTGTTGTACTTTACCATTGTTTAAATATCTATAGCACTACACTAGTTTCTGTCGTCCAACAAATATCACACCCTTGACCTAGACAAACCAATCTTCTATTCTGACCTTTGTGTCACTCATAAATACTCTGTCTTGTTCTTTATTTTAATTGCACAATAATTTCCAGATAATATCTAATTTTAAATTAAAACTTTGCACCTATGTCCATTCCAATCGAAATTGGAGACACAACATCGATCCGTTTATTGCAATCCAATATATGACGATAATCTATTCCGAGTCTACTATGTCCGTGATACTTGTGTCACCCCCCAATTGAGATCCATGCACTTCCAATTAATTAAAGAACACCTTGACACTAATTTTAACTAATTTGGTACAATGACTCAACCTAACCCAAAACTTGACCCAACACCAACCTAAACCCCCACTCACACCCTCATTGTTCATGCAAAACACCACACACCAATTTTCCCCTCTACAACACACCAAACATGGCTTTTTCCAAATCAAATCCACTTTTTCCTCTTTGTGCAAGTCCTAAACTATTAGGGACTTGTGTGTAAAAGATTAGCTAGGTGTCCACCTCCTATTGATTGGAACAAATAAAGAAAACTCACCTTGTCATGCTTGACCGTTCACATGTTCTCTCCCTCCTCTTTATATGAAACTCTTCAACCTACTTTAAATCCCAACCATCCATTCAAACTCCCTCACATCTCCACCACCCATTTTCTTCATGGCAACACCTCACCTCCTTGGAAACCTAGCCGGCCCTAATCCCAAAATCCTCTCTCTCTCCTTCATTAAATACACATACCCTCTCTCTTTATTTACTATACTTTCTCTTTCTCTCTCTCTCTCTCTCTCTCTCTCTCTCTCCCCCTTACATATATTTCAGCCACCACCCTCATCTTCCCTTCCACTCAACCGAAACCAATACTACCACCCCTCCATTCTTCCTTTTCACCACCATTAAACCACCCGCCACCACCTTCGACCACCACCCCCTCAACAGCAGCCAACCACCACCTCCATCACCTCCACGGTCACCAACCACCACCACTTCGGCCACCACCATCCCCGACCCCCCTGGAATGCTGCTGCTTCCATTACTTCATGTTGCTTTTAACACTGTGTTAATTTCTACTGCTGCTACTGCTGCTCCGACTGCTGCTTTGGCCACTGGCCGCCCCTTCGTCGGCCACCCTCCTCCAGACCACTCCCCGAAGTCAGAAGAACATCCTCCACTACCTGCAAAGCTGTCCACCACCAGAGGACGGCCGGACAACCACCGAACTCACCCCTGCACGAACGTATAACCAGAACAGATGTTCATTGGGATCAACTTCGCGTACTATTATCTTCGTCGTCGCTCGACCGATTCCCAAACCATCTTCTCTGGTATACTCTCAACCTAACCCTCTTTCAATGCCTTCAATTAGAATAATTTTGTTTAATTTCTATTGTTAGTAATTTAAGTTCCAAAATCAAAGAAAAATATTTTTATAAAACTTAGAAATCTTTGATACAGAGTTGGTTCCGTCAAACTGGATAACCTGGTCATGTACCAATTATACCCGTAAGGCACATACGATATTTCTCAATGTATGGGCTTTCGCAAAATTCAATTCGGACGTATGTGCACGCCGGAATCAACCCGTATCCATAAAAAATCTTCCGTATCGATATTTTACAAATTACCCCACTATTTGATATACGCTCGTCGGATCACAACAAAAAGTTCACCGCTGGACTCGCAACATTTGACTAGTCGTGACCCAAGTTTTGCTCGATTCGGATATAGTCAAAAAATTGCCACTTTTGCGGGTCCTACAATTCGACTTGATAAGCAAATTTGTGATCGGCTCACCGAAATTCAAAACTGGATATACCATTAAGTTCGTATCATCATTTAGAACTTGTTTGACCTATAATATGCTAAGTTTAGAGACTTTTGATCCTGACACATTTTTTGGTGCAAGATGGGCCACTTGTGGATCCCGTATTGACCCTTAACTGCATTTTTGCCCCTGTATTTAAATTGGACGTATGAATATGCTTTTTTGAGTATCTCACTCATTTCGGGACTGTTGGTAATATTTGTGACAACATCCAGAGACATATGTTCCAGTTTCCATCATGCGCTGCTACTTCCTTGGCAAGTTCGTGTTCGAATCTTCGCCTGGCTTCCAGGCAAGTATACCTTGCCTTATTTTACTGTTTAAATTCAGTTATTATTATATATTATACACTGAATATTAAATAACTGTGTGCGTCCGAGAACGACTCGGGTGCAGTCGACGGAGGCGTCGATGTTGGGACTTGTGTTTGACCTAGTGTCTAGTGGACGTACCCTAAGTTATTGAGTTATTATTATAACTCTGAGGCCTTGACACGTATCATTCCATTTCACAGAGTGAGTTCATGATAGGACATGAGCTTACGTACTTGACTGGCCATCGGTACGAGTAGCACGTGTGATGGTATTTAGCGTAGTTGTATAGTTCATAGTGACTTGCATATAGTTACGAGATGTCCACGTCGTACTTGAGACTTGTACATTGGCATAGGGCGTTGAGGACGACTAGTACGCGTATGGAACACCCACATCCTTTATGCAGATACCACGTTCTTCAGAGCGATACGGTCATATATATATATTGATGTAGATATCATATTCTTTGGAGCGATACAGACGTATATATTTATGCAGATACTGCATTCTTCAGAGCGTTGGACGTTACATGTGCAGATACCACGCTCTTCAAAGTATTGGACGTTATGCCTACACCTACCCATATGTACCAAGGTTGTCCTCAAATTTTATTCACATAGATGGATAGTTTACCCTGATTTACTTTACTCAGTATTTACATTATGGCATGTACTTTTTGTATCTTGTTACGTCCCTCTGAGGACATGGTTCCCTTCCAGGTTATTTGAGCATGTTGCATGATGCTTGATCTAGTGGAGTGTTGGAAATCATTGCAGGTATCTTTACATCTTTCAGCTATTACAGTCATGTACTACTTTCTATTTTTGATTCTGCTTTTATAGCCTAGTATTTATAGGCCTATATTATTCCTTTGGTCTATTCGAATGGATATATTATTGGGCTGCAGACTAATAATGCATATCGTTCCTTCTTGAGATTTATTTACCATGGATTGATATTTAGTTTAGTTGTTGGATATTAGAAATAGATATTTAGCTTGATTACTTAACCTTGGACAGCGTAAGTGCACTTCGTCGGGTCCATTAAATTGGAAAGCCTTATGGAGTCATACCAGCTGGCCATTGCCACATGTCTGGTCCCGCATATTTTGGGACTGGGGCATGACATTATTCCATGTGTTTATGGCATTTGTAGTAGCATAACTTCTTTGATATATATTGTGTGTGGTCTATTGCTTCCCTTATGTGGCCTATTTTGTAAATCTCTTCAAATGTAAGTTTTCTCTAAATGCTTAAAACCCAATTATGACAACTTAACAGAACATAAAGTTTTCTTGAATATGGATTATAGTTACACTATTAATTATGAACTCCCGACATCAGACTTGTACTGATATTCCTGATAGTGGCTCGACGAAGCACATTCCTGACATGCTAGAATCTTCTATACTGAATTACTTGAATTGATAAGATAACTTTCCGTGGTTGATCGCTTGTCCCTGTCTTTATCGTACTTGTCCAGCTAAGGTCCTGTTTTGCATCATGTCTAAGACAGATTGCTGAGCGCCACGGTCAAAAATCCTTAATAACTTGTCTAAGTTAATAACTAGAATAGTAATCTAGAAAGCATCTAGAGAGATTTTATGGATATATGCAATCCCGATATCCCTTCGACATCTGATGGATTTGGAACTCTCCGTCGTGAGGGGCAAACTTCCTGCACGCCATCGAGTATTGCATTACCTGTAAAATATTATACCTGATTTAATCTATGCTATATATCCTTACTGCTAGATAACCCGGATAGTCTGTATGGCATATGGCTGTATGGAATCTCAACTGCATGTGTTAGTAATTAGGGTTATGATAACCCTAGTTAGTTAATGGTAGCAAGCTGTAGGGCATGATTGGCCGTGATTGCTTGATTTCTAGTCTAGTCCTATCCTGATTCATCTAGCAACTGATTAGTAACTGTAACTTGAGTACTAATTCCAGATATTCTTTGATTATACTCCAGAGATGTTTAACTATTATTTTACCTACTATACTTATTCACTGATTCCTTATGCTATTCCTTAACTGTTTGTTTGTATGCTGATTTTAGTTCCTAAGTTGGCTCCCTTGTGGTACTTTGCTGTTTTGGGGTCTGATCCCACTGGTTTTGTATGGCCAGATTTTGGAGCAATACCCCAGTATCTTCCGTACTTCCCTCCTAAATATGATGAACAAGAGGAGCACCCAAGGACATGAGTGGGTTTCTTCTTCATCTTCCACATGATCTTGTACATTATATTTTTGAGACGTTTAGCCACCGAGCACATGTTTAGTTCATATTTTAGAACTTGATATCCTGCCTGAGGGCTTACATATAAAACACATTCTAGACTATAGCTAGAGCTGATAATATAATATTATAATTTTGCTAGTTCTTCATTTTGTAACTAGCTTTATGATCATCTGTATATGTATAGTTTTGGACACCTTACTATTATATATTTGGTGATCATACATCTTGTAACTTGTTGCTTGCTTGAGATTGAGACACTAAGGGTTCTTGACCTAGGAATGACTGCTAGATTTTAGAGTAAACCTTCACATGTCTAGACAGCTGTGACCGTATCTCGGGGTATGGAGTACTCTAGTAGACAAAGCTGGCTTTGTCTGCCCTGCTCTCCAATATTCTGGTTCTAGGGCGTGACACGGTTTAAGTGGTGGCCCATGTAGGTCTAAAAAATCAGAAGTGTGGGGGATTTACCAGTATTTAGATGTCTCAATCATGCTACTCCCTGATCTCCTCCAGTATCGACTCTATATCCCTAAAATCTTGATTCAATATCTGCTTTGATCCTTGATCAATCATGTCCATCTCTTTAATGATCCTTGTTCCCTCTATCTTTCAGGGATACTATTCCTGGTCCTTTTGATCATCCAGCCTGAGTTTCTCTAGTGGCAGGACAATATCCTGCCGTCTAGCAAACCCTTGAGGTTCATCCTCAGTATTTCGGGGCTGGGTCTAGAACAACTAAGAATTAGGAACCCTAGATCGGGCCAGTACCTCCCGTACAATCTGTACCTGATATATGATGGGACAACAGTATGCTAATTGGTATCTTTCGATAATTCTTGCCATCTCAAGGACGTCGAGAGGATGTACTCACTCAGTCAATACAAGAGGCTTTGGAAAGAGGCGGACATCGTGCCCACAACCCAGCAAGCAACTTCAAGTGCCTCCAACCCTTGTATTTTTATGGCACAGATGATGTGATTGTATCAAATGTGTGGCTCCAAGATACTGAAGCAATTCTCAAGACAGAAGGACTGCCAGCAAGAGAGCAAGTGTCAGTAATTCGACTACAGTTACTAGATTTGGCTCGAGACTGGTGGGTAGCACAGATGATTTCCCTGACAACACCCGTACTTTGGGCTGTCTTTAGCGAGAGGTTCTAGACGAGATACTTTGACGTGATGTCGCGTTATGATCTATAACAAAGGTTTAACAACTTGAAGCAGATGGGCAGGACTATCGATGGCTATGTGACAAAGTTCTGTAGAGTTAGTCGGTTTTCTCCTACCTTGGTGGCAACCAAATTAGATCGAGCAAAGATGTTCCAACATGGACTTTATTTGGAGATTATGTTGGCAGTGGAACAACATGAGTTACAGACTTTTGATGTTGTATTGAGAGCAACAAAGAGGCATGCGTATACCTCCCAGAGAATCGTGGATAGGACTGCAGAACGGATGAGGACCCATACATCAGGAGGTTCTTACACCCAGTCTTCAGCACCAGCCTCGACAGTTAGGTCTTTAACCATTGGATCTCCAAGGAGGCCAATTTCAACAGCTTCGGTCCAGCAAACTCTCCCGATGGAAAATCAGCAACAAATGACATATTCTTCTGCAGGGTGTTCTCATTGTGGAAAACCTGGACATGTAGTTTATGAGTGCCGCAGAGCACATTGATTGTGCTTAACTTGTGGAGCTCCATGCCACATAGTAGGATCTTGCCCACACAGAGCTAGTTCATCGTCATCATACCCGTCAGGACCAAAATATAGGGCTCCAATGTCGGTTCAGAAGAACCAGGGTCCGAGGTCTTTGCTAACCCAATCTTAAGTATTCCAGTAACATAGGCCGCAACAGTATGCACAGGCCCAAGCTCAAGTACAAGCCAGACAATGAGGTCCTCAGCAGAGAGGATCAACACCGAGAGGACGAGGTCAGACTATGGCACTCATGGTGGAAGAGCAATTAGCTTCATGTGAGGTGGTGACATGTACCAATCTCGTCAACTCTGTAGCACCCACTTCTCTGATACTAATAATAATATGTACATCTTTAGGATTTATACACCAATAGAGGAACATTAGATCCTTAGTACTCAATGGAGCTCATTCTAAGGTTTGGAACCATGGTTAGGCCATTAGAAATTTTCTAGAAATTTTCTGTAATTATTAATAAATAAAATCTATTTTCCTAAGACTTCTATGAAATTTTGTAGGAAACCTAGAGGACAAATTTGACCCCCCAAATATTTTTTAGGGTTTAATATCCTATTTTATATTTTCTATAATTTTTTATTATTTTTTGGATAATTTTAGTATTTATTATGAGTTTATAAAAGAAAAATTAATTAAATAATTACTTTCTGGAATTAAAAACCAAATCCTAACTCTAGTACCCAGTCAGCCGCTCTGGGGCCTGCACGTCAGCGGCCTCAGCCGAAGAACCAGGCCCAGCTGTCATTGACTGCGGGGCCGCGAGTGCGGGTGTGCTGAGTCCCCGAGCCGGACCCGAGCCGAGCTCAGAGTTCGACTCGGAGTCGAACTCGGCTTGGGTCGAGCCGCTTCCCCCCGTCCGTCCGATCCTGGGCGAGATCTTTAACGGCGCTGCCACGTGTCCACGTGAGCCACGGCTTCCCCCTGTGCCTTTATATATAATATATAACGTAGGGTTCTACCAACTTAATTAAAGAGGAGAGAGAGAAAGAGAGAGAGAGGGAGTTTGAGGAGTTCATCTAGGGTTTCTCGATCTTCCCGACGCCATTATTCCTAGCTCCGGACTCTAAATGCATCTCTATTTCTTGCATTAGAACTGTATTGAGGTATAGTTTCTGAATATTAAATTTATTTTCATAAATTCTGAACTAGATTTCTAGAAAATTTGTAGAGTGTCGGTTGTCCAAAATCTGATATGTCTCGATATTTTTGAGATTTTGAAAGATCCTGAAGTCGGAATCATGAACTGCTAGAAGATTTGGAAAGCTGACATGATGAAATTCTATAGAATTATTTTTCCAGAATTTAACATATAATTTTAATCTATTGTAAAATTTGTGCAACCTAGATATAGTCAGAGAACCGACGAAACTGTCATCTGAGTGCCATATTGGCCATAACTTTTTACCAACTTTTGAGTTTATGAAACATCGATTCCAACATTCAAGTAGCACTAAAATCTATAATAATCTACTTGAAAATCTAGATTTTATGTCAGTTGAAATTTGGTCAACAAAATGTCTAGATTTGCATGTCACTAATCGCAAGTTGATAGACGATTGGGTTCTTTGGACAAAAATTGAGATTTAATCTAAAATTTAGAATAATAGGATTAAAATAAGATATTAAATAATTAATTCTATATTATATAAATTATCTTTTAACATGGTAATTCGTACTACATAGGCGATTTGGACTCTGATTTTGGACCTGATTGTAACACAGCTAAGGACCACATGCGAGTACATTTCTGTGATTAATTTTAGTACTTCATAGTCTCTATAATGCATGCTTAGTATTGATTATTTGATTCTTGATACTCGTTATACGAATTGGTAAATAGTGGATTCTTGTATGAGATATGTGACTTTTTGGACTATTATTATTTCTTCGTGTTTGGTTCAGAATCCATGTTGTACTAGTCGGGAGATTAAATACTTAGTGGACATGTGAAACCCTTTCCATCCCGTGGTCTTACTAGAATAATAGCATCCATGCACGATACGTGCGGTTTGTCAGATTTTACCCTTAGTCGTTCACATATCGACAAGGTATTTTAAATCACGTAGATTAGTTTATTCCTATTTGATTCTCCCATACTTGCAGTTATTTTCTTTGACCGCTTATGATTAATGTACATCATTGCCATGACAGGAATTCAGTATTTAGTTGTTCTAGTTGCCTTATTATGATTTAGTTTTGTTTCCATCATATATTCTTTACTATTTATTACCTTATCACTTCTACCATGTGTTGGAACTATTTTTACTGTGATGTACTCGTTCCAATCCTTACTGGATAACAATATTTTAGGTGACTACGATAGGGATGAGATCCCTACACATTATGGACCGAATGTTGGCAATATAACTGAGCTTGATCTTGCCCATCAGGCGGATCATGGAGAGTTAGCATCTTAGACACTGGCTGCGATTGAGTAGTTTAGTAAATTAATTTATTTTAGTTAGCTGGTTTGGACCAAAATTTTCTTCGGGATTTCTAGTTATATTTTGGATATTACTATTTGGGATCTTAATAATATTTGGGAGACTCTTTGGACCCACATTTGAGACTATTATTTCTTTATTATCTCCGGTGCCTTCATTTAATTTAGTGCCTGTGATTGAGTATAGTGTGGATATATATATATATATATATATATATATATATATATATATATATATATATATTGTGAGTTGTAGATTATACTTTTGGCTTATTGTACAACATTCTACTGTCGACACTGCTTGGGCGTGCTCATGACTCATGCCCAAATTTGGGGTGCAGATCGTGACATATTTTTATGGTAGCCCATGTAGGTCAGATTTTGCATAAGGTTACGAACTTGTGGTGATACTTATGTTTGTTGTACTACTAAGATCCTGCAATAAAATATAAGATATTAGGAATAGGAAAATACTCAATCACAACTAGGATTCTGCTATGTTTAATTGCTAACCTTTATTTCCCTCCGAGTTATCGGCCGTCCCTCATGATTCCTGTCCTTCTTGAATACTACCTTATCTTGTGCCATATCAATTAAAACCTTATTACTTTCAACCTTTCAGAATATCACCGAAGACTAGAGCGCACGGTTCCAGAGCTAATGGTGCTCTTCCCACACCTCCCGCATCTCAGGAGGCCTCATCAGCTGGATCTGTAGGCCTTTCTCCTCTTCCTCATCTGCCACTACATGAGCTCTTCAAAAGCATGCTGGAGGCACAGAGAGGTTAGGCAGAGGCCCAAAGGCAGCAGACAAAAATATTGAGGGCATGAATAGAAAATGCCCAGCAGGTTGCCCTAGAAGCCATGGAGAGGGTTGCCCAGCAACCGCAATAGCAACCCGCTTAGCCGAGGGTAGGTAACATCCAGGACTTCAAGAAGATGGAGCCACGAATGTTCAAGGAGACCGATGGAATCCTCTACGCTGATGAGTGGCTAGAGGATATTGAATGGATCATAAGGCTTTCCTGGCTTTCAGAGGACCTGAAGATTGAAGCTATGGGCTTGCAGCTTCATGATATCGCCCGTACTTGGTTCAAAAATGAGTCCAGACTTGCAGATCCCAATCTAACCTGAGACCAGTTCAAGGACCTCTTCAAGAGAAAATTCTTTCCTGTAGTGGCCAAAGGAGTTCTAGAAAATCAATTCCAGAACTTGGAGCAGAACGGGATGACTGTGGATGAGTACGCTACATAATTTGGTAGGCTAAGCCGATTTGCAGAGTACATGGTAAGGGACCCGGAGGATAGGGCTCGACGGTTCAGAGAGGGCTTGATCCAGGAGGTCAAGGTCCATATTTTTTTGGCCCATACGACTTTTGCTGACATATTGGAAGAGGCTCAGAGAGTCGAGGTAGATATGGGCCTTCAGACCAAGAGAACGGGGATGCTTATGGCAACAATGGTAGTCTGGTGCCGACAAAGTGTCCACAGTTTCAACCAAGGAACTTTCCGCAACAACAATGGTATCATGTCCCAGTAAGAGCCTCAGCTCAGCAGGTGCAGCAATAGCCACAGAGGCAAGTACAACAAACTTTCCTATGCAACTATTGCAAGAAGTCAGGGCACTCATGGGAGGTCTGTAGGAAGATATTGGGCGTGTGCTTATTCTGTGGATCGCCTGTGCATAAGATGAGAGAGTGTCCTACCGCACCTCCTATAGGTGGAGCCTCAGCCCAGAAAGGACCAGTTGGACCATCAGTGGCCTCGCAGCCGAGGGGACCACTACTTCCTACGCAACAACAACAGTTTGTCCAGCACCAACAGAGAGGAGCTCCCCAGCAGGACCGGGCTTTTGCAATGACGGTCGAGGAGAACGAACCCATGGATGATGTGATATCAGGTTCTATTCTTTTTGACTCATTTTCAGCTACTGCTTTATTCGATTCTGGTGCCTCACATAGCTTCATATATGTATCCTTTGTGTTTAAGTATAGTTTAGTAACAGAACCCTTGGGTAGGAGTTATAAGATCATGACTGGTGGAGGCATTATCCTAGTCAGTGATACTTGCAAGGGACGTCGTATTACCTTGGGAGGCCGTAATTTAGATGCTAGTTTACTCGTAATGCCACTTCCGAGTTTTGACGTTGTCCTCGGAATATATTGGTCGAGTAGGCATAATGCTAGCATAGACTATCGTGGAGGACGTGTGCTGTTCCATCCTCCAAGAGAGCTAGAATTTAAGTTTGTTAGAGGAGCAGTAGAACATAGTGATAGAATTATTTGTGGAGCCATAGTAGAGGAGAAGGGATTGCCAAATCCCATTATTGCGGAGTTCCTAGATGTATTTTTCGAGGAGTTGCCAGGATTGCCACCGGATAGAGATCTAGAATTCTCTATTGACTTAGTACCAGGAGCAGAGCCGATGTCACAGCAGGTCTACCAGATCAACAATAGCGAGATAGCAGAACTGAAGAAGCAGGTTGATGAATTGTTAGACAAGGGTTTCATTAGATCGAGTTCCTCACATTGGGGAGCCCCGATCTTATTTATACCAAAGAAGGATGGGTCGGTGCAAATGTGCATCGACTACAAGGCCCTGAATAATCTTACCATCAAGAACAAATACCTGCTACCAAGGATAGATGATCTTTTCGATCAGTTGAGCAGAGCGAGAGTATTTTCGAAGATCGACTTGAGGTCTGGCTTTCATCAGTTGAAGGTGAAGAAGAAAGATATTCTGAAAACTTTATTTCAGATAAGATACGACCAATATGAATTTATGGTGATGCCGTTTGGGTTGACTAATGCCCCGGCAGTCTTCATGAACTTGATGAGCAAGATGTTTCATCAATACCTTGACAAATTTGTGGTGGTGTTCAAAGATGACATTTTTGTCTATTCAAAGATGCCAGAAGAGCACGATGAGCATCTGAGGATTGTGTTGGAGACCCTTAGAAAGGAGAAGCTCTATTGGAAGCTCTCAAAATATGAGTTTTCCTGGATAAGAAAGAGTTCCTTGGGCATGTGGTAACAGAAAACAGGATATCGATAGATCCAAAGAAGATTGTTGCTGTACAGTCTTGGACTACTCCGTGTTCTGTTGCAGAGATCATAAGCTTCTTAGGATTGGTCAGATATTACAGAAAATTTCTGAAGGATTTTTCTCGGATCGCAGAGCCGTTGACTAGACTCACTCAAAAGGATGTGGAGTTCATGTGGACTGAGGAATATTAGGCTGTATTTGATGAGCTAAAGAAGAGGTTGACCACAACAAATATCTTAACAATGCCGTTAGGAATAGGTGGATTTGTTATCTATAGCGACGCTTTGGGAAAATATTTAAAATATTTTCTAGATCAGAACAAGAAGGGGGTGGTGTATGCTTATAGACGGTTGTGGGTACATGAGAAGAACTATCCCACTCATGACTTGAAATTAGCAGCGGTGATCTTCGCTCTTAAGCTGTCGAGACATTACCTGTACGCAGAGCGTGTAAAAAAATTCCCTGACCACAAAATCTTGAAGTACGTCTTTACACAGAAAGAACTGAATATGAGGTACGCAGGTGGCTAGAACTGATAAAGGATTTTGATATTTCACTAAAGTATCATCCAGGGAAGGCCAACATAGTTGCATGTATCCAGTAGCTATGTACCTGACGATGGATCACCACTTGCTAGCAGACTTGGATAGCTTGGACATCAAGGTTATTATTTTGGGAGTAAAAACACAAATAATGGGCATGCAGATTCTGTCTGAGTTGATAGACAAGATTCGAGAGATGCAGTATCACGATGAGAGTCTGTGAAGAATCATAGCTCAGGTGCATGCATGATTGTTAGAGAATTTTTCTATTGCAGAGGATGGTTCACTGGGGCATGGGACTAGGTTATGTGTGCCTAGTGGTGACCTATGGGAAAAGGTCATACAAGAGGCTTATTGTTTCCAGTATTCTATACATCCGAGACCTAACAAGATGTACAAGGACCTAAGGAAACACGTTTGGTGGTATGGGATAAAGAGAGAGGTGGCACGCTTTGTCTCCAAATGTCTAGTACACCAGCAGATCAAAGCCGAGAGCTAGAGAGCAGGAGGGTTGCTCTAACCACTTCTGATTCCCGAGTGAAAATGGGAACATATCACGATAGATTTTATTTTTGGACTTCCACGCACTCCAGGAGAGAACGACGCAATTTGGGTCATCGTTGACATGTTGGCCAAATTAGCCCACTTTTTGCCCTTTAAAGTAGGATTGTCCATGGAGAAGCTCGCCGATTTATATGTGAGACAGATCATCAGGCTGCATAAAGTTCCAGTAACATCATCTTCGATCGGGATAGCAGATTTATATTTTACTTTTGGAGAAGTTTGCTGGCTAGCTTGGGTACCTAACTCAAATTTAGTACTGCTTACCACCCTCAGACAGATGGACAGTCAGAGAGGACTATTCAGATGCTCGAGGATATGCTTTGGACATGTGTACTAGATTTTGATGGCTCATGGGAGGACCATCTTCACCTGGTAGAGTTTGCGTATAATAATAGCTATCAGCCCAGTATCGAGATATCTCCTTTTGAGGCTTTGTACGGTAGAAGATATCAGACTCCATTATCTTGGGACAACGTGGGCGAGAGAGCACTTTTAGGACCAGAGATGGTAGTTGATGCTGCAGAAAAGGTAAAGCAGATTAGAGAGAGAATTTGCGTGGCTCAAAACAGACACAAACAGTGGGCCGATAGCCACTGGAGACAGTTGGAGTTTGAGGTATCGATATATTTAGTTTACGGTCGATTACGTTCTTATATTATGTGTTAAGTTCTATTTTGGCATAGGTTGGTGACCTTTTGTTCTTGAGAATTTTTTTGACACGTGGCATAATTTATTTTGGTATAAGTAAAAAGCTTAGTCCAAGGTTCATCGGACCTTTCGGTGTTCTTGAGAAGGTCGGTGCTGTAGCCTATCGACTAGCCTTACCGCCTACATTGGAAGGAGTACACAACGTGTTCCATGTATCCCAGCTGAGGTGATACATGGCAGATCCTACCCATGTACTAGATTATTCGGAGCTCGAGGTTAGACCGAGTCTCAGCTGCCCAGAATAACCCGTAGAGATCTTGGATCGCTGGGAGAAGGTGTTGCATAACCAGACAATTCTGTTGGTTTACGTCGTTTGCCGACATCACTCTTCTGGTGAATCTACTTGGGAGAGAGAGGATGAGATGCGTAAGCGTTACCCCTATATTTTTGCACCATGAGATATTTTTCCCTTCTTGTACTTGTTCTACCTTAAATTTTGAGGACAAATTTTTTTTAAGGAGGGTAGGTTTGTAGCACCTACTTTTCGAATATACTAATAATAATATATTAAAGAATAATATGTACATCTTTATGATTTATTCACCAATAGGGAAACATTAGATTCTTAGTACTCAATGAAGCTCATTCTAGGGTTTGGAACCATGATTAGGCCATTAGAATTTTTCTGTAATTATTAATAAATAAAATCTATTTTTCTAAGACTTCTAAAAAATTCTGTAGGAAACCTAGAGGACAAATTTGACCCTAAACATTTTTAGGGTTTAAAATCCTATTTTACATTTTCTAGAATTTTTTCATAATTCTCTGGGTAATTTTAGTATTTATTATGAGTTTGTAAAAGAAAAACTAATTAAATAATTACTTTCTGGAATTAAAAACCAAAACCTAACTCTAATACACAGTCAGCCGCTCTGGGGCCCGAACGTCAGCGACCGTAGTCGGAGCAGCGGGTCCCACCTGTCAACGACAGCGGGGGCACGAGTGCGGGTGCGCTGAGTCCCCGAGCCGAGCTCAGAGTTTGACTCGGAGTCAAACTCGGCTTGGGTTGAGCCGCTTCCCCTCGTCCGTCCGATCCTGGGCGGGATCTGCCCAAGCACTGCCACATATCCACGTGAGCTGCGACTTTCCCCCCTATGCCTATATATAATATATAACGTAGGGTTCTGCCGACTTAATTAAAGAGGAGAGATAGAGAGAGAGAGAGAGAGAAGGGGGGGGGGGGAGTTTGAGGAGTTCATCTAGGATTTTTTGATCTTCCCGAAGCCATTATTCCTAGCTCCGGACTCCAAACACATCCTTGTTTCTTACGTTGGAACTGTATTAAGGTATATTTTTCTGAATATCTAATTTGTTTTCATAAATTATGAAGCTAGGTTTCTGAAAAATTCGTAGTGTTAGTTGTCCAAAATTTGACACGTCTCGATATTTTTGAGATTTCGGGAGATCTCGAACTCAGAATTATGAACTGCTTGAGGTTTTGGAATGCTAATATGATGAAATTTGATAAAATTATTTTTCTAGAATTTAAAATATAATTTTAGTCCACTGTAAAATTTGTACAACCTAGATATAGTCCGGGAACCGACGAAACTGTCATCTGAGCGCCATATTGGCCATAACTTTTTACCAACTTATGAGTTTATGAAACAGTCGATTCCAGCATTCAAGTAGCTCTAAAATCTATAGGAATCTTCATAAAAATCTAGATTTTATGTCGGTTGACATTTTGGTCAACAAAACGTCTAGATTTGCGTGTCCCGAATCACAAGTTGATTGATGATTAGGTTCTTTGGACAAAAATTAAGATTTAATCTAAAATTTAGATAATTGGATTAAAATAAGATATTAAAATAATTAATTCATAATTAAATAAATTATCTTTTGATGTGGTAATTCGTACTACATAGACGATTTGGACTCTGATTTGGGACCTGATTGTAATGCAACTATGGACCATAAACGAGTACATTTTCATGATTACTTTTAGTACTTGATACTCTCTATAATGCATTCTTAGTATTGATTATTTGATTCTTGACACTAGTTACACAGATTGGTAAATGGTGGATTCTTGTATGAGATATGACTTTCTAGACTATTATTATTTTTTTGTGTTTGGTTCGGAATCCATGTTGTACTAGTCGGGAGAAAAATACTTAGTGGACGTGTGAACTACCCTTTCCAACCCGTAGTCTTACTAGAATAATTGTAGCCATGCACGACATGTGTGGTTTGCCAGATTTTATCCTTAGTCGTTCACATGTCGACAAGGTATTTTAAATTACGTAGATTAGTTTATTCCTATTTGATTCTCCTATACTTGCAGTTATTTTCTACGACTGCTTGTGATTAATGTACATCATTTCCATGATAGGACTTCAGCATTTAGTTATTCTGGTTGTCTTATTATGATTTTAGTTTTGTTGCCATCATATATTCTTGACTATTTATTGCCTTATAGCTTCTACCATGTGTTGGAACTATTTTTACTGTGATATACTCGTTCCAATCCTGACTGGATAACAATATTTTAGGTGACTATGATGAGGATGATATCCCTAAACATTATGGACCGTATGTTGGTGACATAGTTGAGCCTGATCTTGCCCTTCAAGAGGATCATGGAGGGTTAGCAGCTTAGATACTGGCTGTGATTGAGTAGTTTAGTAAAGTAGTTTATTTTAGTTAGCTGGTTTGGACCATAATGTTCTCCGATATTTCTAGTTATATTTTGGATATTACTATTTGGGATTTTAGTAATATTTGGGAGACTCTTTGGACCCACATTTGAGACAATTTTTTTTTATTATCTCCGGTGCCTTCATTTAATTTAGTGCCTGTGATTGAGTATATATATATATATATATATATATATATATATATATATATATATATATATATATATATATATATATATGTTGTGAGTTGTAGATTATACTTGTGCCTTATTGTACAGTTTTCTACTGTCGACACTACGGCGTAGGCAGGGCATGCTCATGACTTATGCCCAAATTCGGAGTGCGAGTCATGAAAAAATCTCATTCAGTTTTAGTATTGTTTGATTATGGTGCATCGCATTCTTGTATGTCTATACGATTTTTGACACAAGTTGGAATATAACCCAAATCATTATCCGTAAGACTCAATATACTTACTGGTAATGGTATCATGGGAGTAGATCGAGTTTATGCCTCGTGTCGAGTCGTAGTGTGCGGGCGAGAGTTTCCTACGAGATTGATAGTATTTCCTATGGGAGATTATGACGTCGTCCTAGGAATAGATTGGTTGAGTGCTAGATATGCGATGATAGATTGTCATGATAGCAAGGTTACTTTCGTATTCTCCGATAAGAAGAATTCTCATTTTCTAGAGGAGAGACAGAATTCTCATTTTTTAGAGGAGAGACAGAGTCTTCATCAGCAACATTCAGGATGGCAGTAGCAGAAGAAGTACAATTACCCAGAGTAGTCAGCAAATTTCTAAAAGTATTCCCAGAAGAGATTCCAGACATGCCACTAGAAAGAGAGATCGAGTTCACCATTAATCCACTTCCAGGAAAAACACCAGTATCAGAAAGAGCCTACCGGATGACGCCTTCAAAATTAGAAGTCTTGTACTGGATGATTGAAGAATTGAGAACTAGGGGATTTATTCGTGCTAGTGGATCGGCATGGGGATCCCCAATGCTACTTGTAAAGAAGAAGGATGTCACGTCACGATTATGTGTTGGTTATCCTACCCTTAATGCGGTAACCGTAAAGAACAAGTATCCTTTGTCTTGGATTGATCACTTATTCGATCAGCTTAGTATTCTCCAAGATTTACTTGTGGTCAGGGTATCATCAAATCAGAGTCAGAGAGCAAGATATACCCAATGTGGCATTCAGATCAAGATATGGCCATTGTGAGTTTCTTGTGATGCCCTTTGGAGCAAGCAATGCGCCCGCAGTATTCATGGATCTCATGAATTATATTTTTATGCCATACTTAGACAAGTTCATGATGGTATTCATTGACGGCATCTTAGTCTACAGTCGGACTGAAGCAGAGCACGAGCAACATTATTGTGCAATTTCTTCAAATTCTTAGAGAGCATAAGTTATATGTGAAGTTTAACAAGTGCGAGTTGTAGCTTGATCGTATTTCATACTTGGGTCACATCATTGCTAGAGGTGGAGTTGAGATAGATCCCAAGAAGATAGAAGTCGTGAAGATATGGCCAATACCTAGAACAATTGCAGAAGTTCGTAGTTTCCTATGGTTAGCCAAATATTATCGAAGATTTGTGGCAGATTTTGCTAGAATTTCTGCACCCTTGACACAGCTAACCTGGAAGGATATGTGCTTTGATTGGACAGATGATTGTCAAACCACTTTCGAGAAGCTCAAACAGAATTGATTACGACACCTATTTTGACGCTTCCAGATGAGACATGTGGTGTCACGATATATTGTGATACGTCAAGCAAAGGACTGGAGTGTGTTATTATATAGCATGGCAAAATGATAGCTTATGCGTATCGACAGCTTCAAGACCATGAGAGAAATTACCCGACGTATGACTTGGAGTTAGCAGCAGTTGTGTTTGCACTCAAACTTTGGAGACATTACCTATATAGAGATCGAGTAGAGATTTTTACTGATCATAAAAGCCTGAAGTACGTAATTATTCAGAAGGATCTCAACATAAGGCAGAAAAGATGGCTAGAGTTAATGATAAAATATGACCTTGACCTTCGGTATCATCTTGGGAAGGCCAATATCGTAGCAGATGCTTTGAGCCGGAGGACCGAAGCCTATTTCTTGACAACGCATCGAGATATTTTAGAAGATCTTCAGGAGATAGGCATAGAAGTAGTATTGTCTGGTAACACAGCGCTAATGGCAGGTTAGCAAGTTTAGTCCACTATAGTGAAAAGAATCAAGGTAGCACAGTCAACAAATGTCAAGCTTCAGCGAATCAGAGCAGAGTGTGAGGCCAGATATAGAACAGAACTGAGCATTCACAGAGACAGAACCCTCCATTTTGGGAATCATCTTTATGTACCCAACGGAGACATTCGTCGTGAGATTATGTTAGATGTCCATAGTTCACAGTACTCAGTGCATCCAGGAGAAACAAAGATGTACAGAGACATTCATCAACATTTCTGGTGGAATAGAATGAAGAGGAAGATAGCTCGATTTATTTCTCGATATTTGGTCTATAAACAAGTTAAAGCTGAGCATCAGAGACCAGCATGATTTTTTCAACCTTTATCAATTTTGGAGTGAAAGCGAAAGCATATCACCATGGATTTCTTGTCAGGTCTTTCTAGATCCCCAGCTGGCAGAGATGATATTTGGGTAATAGTGGATCAACTCATGAAGGTTGCACACTTTTTTCCTTTCAGAATAGGATAGTCCACAGAGCAGTTAGCCGAGATGTACCTAAGGCAGATTGTCAGAATGTACGAAGTACCAGTTAGCATAGTCTCAGATAGAGATTCAATATTTACGTCACACTTTTGGCAAAGCCTTCAGAAGAGTTTGGGTACCCACAAACAGATGGTCAGTCCGAGCTACCATTCAGACTCTAGAAGATATGCTTCAATTGTGTACCCTTGACTTTAGAGGTTCATGGGAAGATCACTTGTACTTGGTCGAATTCTCCTACAACAACTGTTTTTAAGCCAGTATCCAGACGGCTCTATTCGAGACGCTATATGGCAGAAATTGCAGATCACCCATAGCTTGGGATGGTATTGGCGAGAGGTAATTGATTGGTATCAAAATGATAGCTCAGACTATTGAGGTAGTCAGGCAGATAGGAAAGTATCTTCAAGTAGCACAAGATCTCCAGCGTCTTTGGGCCGATTCGTATCAGCGACCTCTTGAATTTTCTGTCGCCGATCATGTATTCCTTCAAATTTTGCCTACCCGCGGAGTTATTAGATTCGGTGTGTGAAAAAATCTTAGTCTCCGGTATATAAGTCTGTTCGCTATTCTCGAGTGAGTAGGATATATTTCTTATCGACTTGCTCTTCCGCCGTCGCTTTGAAAGATACATAATATTTTTTATGTATCCCAGTTATGATGGTATATACCGGATCCAAGCCATATCTTAGATCATTCAGAATTGATCGTTGGTACCGACCTTTCGTATGAGGAGAAGCCTGTATCCATTTTAGATCGGAGAGAGAAAATTCTCAAGGACCGGACCATTCGTTTAGTCCGAGTTACTTGGGGGCATCACTCACTGGACGAGTCAACTTGGGAGCACGATGATGATATCCAAGCTCGATACCCATATTTGTTTGACTCTTGAGGTATACTTGTTCATATATCTCGTACCCTGATCTTGTGTTATACATCCTTGTCTTGCTCTAGGTAGTTCGTAGCTTGTGATCGATTACCATATACTCTTGCTTGTTTTAAATTGCATATTTTCCTGAAGTATTCTTGCTAGATCCTGTACCTTGTTAGAATTTCGAAGACAAAATTTTCTAAGGAGGTGTGATTTGTGAGACTCGTCTCACTATTTTTCATATTCCTATCTGCTATACGTATACTATTGATGTATATTGATTCTTGTGTATTTTTCTAGATTTTTTTTAGCTGCTTCTGTGTAATTTAGGTTTTGCATGTGAGTCACCCTTCCCTTGCTATATAAACCCATTCTTTCTCTCTTCCTTATTTCTTTCACTTTCTTTCTCTTTTTTATTTTGTTCTTCCTTTTCCTCTTCTTTGGCAAAACCCGAGCCCTCCCTACCCCAGCCGCGAGCTTGCACCCTTGGGTAGTAGTGGTAGTAGTGGGTTTAGGCAAGTACATCTTACCAATGAGGAAGAACTTATATATTACATTTAATTAGTTTTCTTGCATTTATTAGTCCATGATATGCCATATGATCTTCTCTACATGTTTACTTCTTGGTATTTTCGAATTTGAAGTCTTGGTTGGAGTATATCTAAGATTTTAGTTTGGAGCTTCCATGAGTTTTACTTAGTTTTGATCTCTTAAGACTTAATGTCTTTCAAAACTAGTTGTTCTATGTTTAAGAGCATTAAATTTTAAGTGATTTAGAGCTTTACTTCATTGGATTTGGACTTAAAATAAGAATTTTTGGAGAAAGCAAGTTTTCATAAAACTCAGAATTTCCATGGTTAAACTTGCTGTTTGGGACGATGGAGATTTTATGCGGCCAAACCTCTATGCGGCATAGAGGCCATGCG
Source organism: Iris macrosiphon (assembly GCA_036927795.1). Taxonomy (NCBI): domain Eukaryota; kingdom Viridiplantae; phylum Streptophyta; class Magnoliopsida; order Asparagales; family Iridaceae; genus Iris; species Iris macrosiphon. The sequence continues at coordinate 128,419,966 of JAYESA010000003.1, forward strand.
GCACAAACTCTTGCCGCATATACTTGCAGGATGCACCCATCTTGTTGGACGCCTGATCGATTTACACTTGAGTGTTCTAGAACTAAGTACTTGAAAGAGTCAAGTGGTAGAACTCCTTGTGTCCAAACTTATTTGGGCGAATAAAACATCTTTGCGGCAATGTGTGTATGCGGCTCAGATGCATGTGACCCTTTCTTGTAGGCGCATATCCCTTCACCACTGGGGCACAACTTTTTATGACCTTGTCTTTTCTTCTGACACACATTTATTGGCCATTCACATCGGTCACTTCCTTGATATAGCTAGTCACATTGGTCACATCTTTGACATGCATTAATAACCCGTCACTCAATACTTTAACCGATGAATGGGCTTTGTTTATTGAATGTGGCCAGCTTCTTGCATACGACCAACCCCTTGTATGCAGCCAGATTCTTGTATGCGCCTGATTATTCTATGTGCCTATGGCACTTGTAGTAGTATAACTTCTTTGATATATGTTGTGTGGGGTCTATTGCTTCCCTTGTATGGCCTATTTTGTAAATCTCTTCAAATACAAGTTTTCTCTAAATGCTTATAACCCGATTATGATAACTTACTAGAACATGGAATTTTCCTGAACATGAATTATAGTTACATTATTAATTTTGAACTTCCGACATAAGGCTTGTACTAATATTCCTGATAGTGGCTCGACGAAGCACATTCCTGACATGCTAGAATCTCTTGTACTGAATTGCTTGAACTGATAAGATAACTTTCCGTGGTTGATTGCTTGTCCATATCTTGATTGTACTTGTCAAGCTACAGTCATGTATTGCATCATGTCTAAGACAGATTCCTGAGCACCACAGTCAAGAATACTTAATAACTTGTCTAAGTTAATGACTAGAATAATAATCTAGAAAGTATCTAGAGAGATTTTCTGGATACATATAATTCTGTTATCCCAGCGACACCTGATAGATTTGGGGCTCTCCGTCGTGTGGGGCACACTTCCAGCACGCTGTTGAGTGTTGCATTACATGTTCTCACGAACCACACTGAATAATTGGGCACGAGTATGTGGGTATCCAGCCTACGCCGCAACATCAGCGGCAAAATGCTGTCTAGGTCAACAACACTATCTATCTATCTCACACAATAATATATTATAACCTGTCAATGATGTCTCAACTCCAAAAGGAGGACAATATGATAATATCTAATGATAATCAATATCCAATCACAATAAAACTAGAGGAAGATATTGGCATGATAAAAAATAGAAAATAGAGCTCAAAGTCACAACTAGAATACTACAACCAACCATTAATACCATAAAAATTCTAAACCAAGAAAGACTTTATAGTACCTAGGTCTTTAACAACAACATCGATAAGTATAGTATTAATAATACATCCCAAATTCTAAGTAAAGCTGGAAACAATTCCGATACCAAATAATAGGTAGAGATACTAAGCTAGTGTCACCGGCTAGACCTTCCAGTAATTCCTCCCGAATGTCAGGGCCTATGGTTGCCACTCCCTCATGTGGTCCGAAAAACGTCGGACACCAGTCCTCTAAGTCGTTGTATGAAAATATATCCAGTCAGGATGGAACGAGTAAAACCCAATAGCAGTTCCAATTAATTGACAAAGACTATAAAACAGTAAATAGTGAATGTACACTAGATGAGAAAGCAATATACTGTCGTACTGGTAAATATAATAAAGAAGGTCATGCAATGTAAGCAATGAAAAATAACCAGTGCATATATGAAATGGAAAGAAAAGAATCCACGAACCTCAGGTGCAAGACATTGTAATCTATATCCTGAACAAGAAGATCTACAACTATACTAATCGTTTTGGAAATGCTAGTTGATATGTGATCGAGGCATTTTCATGTTTACATGAGTAGCCGATGTCTACAATGCCCCTACTAACTAGTCATGAGATATTAATTAGGGTGGGCTATATTAGGAAGCTTCTAAACAAATAAAAATTAATCTAACTCTCCTAATTAACTAAAGGAATGAGTCTAATTGGGCCTAGTCCAATGTTGGGATTAATGTGTCATGACTAGTCCTATTGGGTCCACTGGTGTCAAGTCTAAATAAATAGGCTAGTCCTCTAACCAAAAATAAATAGCACAATATATAAGTATTTAATCATTGTATATAATAAATACAAAATAACAAAAATATTCCTACCTAGAAATGTGGTAATTGTACCTGTAAAATATTATATCTGATTTAATCTATGCTATGTATCCTTACGTCTGGATAACCCGTATAGTCTGCAGGGTATGTGGCTGTATGAAATCTCAACTACATGTGTTAGTAATTAGGGCTGTGATAACCCTAGTTAGTTAATAGTAGCAAGCCGTAGGGCATGATTAACCATGATTGCTTGATTTCTAGTATAGTCCTATCCTGATTCATCTAGCAACTGATCTGGAACTGTAACTTGAGTACTGATTCCAGATATTCTTTGATTATACTCTAGAGATATTTAATTATTATTTTACTTGCTGCACTTATTCACTGATTCCTTATGCTATTCCTTATGCTATTCCTTAACTATTTATTTGCATGCTAGTTTTAGTTCATAAGTTGGCTCCCTTGTGGTACTTTTCTGTTTTGGGGTCTGACTCCACTGGTTTTGTATGGCCGGATTTTGGACCAACACCCCAGGATCTTCTGTACTTCCCTCCTTAAAGATGGTGAACACGAGGAGCACCCGAGGACATGAGTAATTTTTTCTTAATCTCCCACCTGATCTTGTACATTATACTTTTGAGGCATTTAGCCACCGAGCACGTGTTTAGCTCGTATTTTGGAACTTGATATCATTCCTGAGGGCTTAGATGTAAAGCCTATTCTAGAATATAACTAGAGCTGATCATGTAATATTATACTCTTGCTAGTTCGTTATTTTATAACTAACTTCATGATCATCTGTGTATGTATTATTTTGGACGCCTTACTATTATATGTTTGGTGATCATACATCTTGTAACTTGTTACTTGCTTGAGATTGAGACACCAAGGGTTCTTGAACTGGGAATGACTGCTAGATTTTAGAGTAAACTCTACATGTCTAGAGAGCCGTGACCGTATCTTGGGGTATAGAGTACTCTGGTATACGTAGCTGTCTTTGTCTGCCCCCGCTCTCCAGTATTCTGGTTCTGGGGCGTGATACAGTTTAAGTGGTGGCCCATGCAGTCTAAAAATTTAGAAGTGTGGGGGGTTTACCAGTATTTAGATGTCTCAATTATGCTACTCCTTGATCTCCTCCAGTATCAACTCTATATCCCTGAAATCTTGATTCAACATCTGCTTTGATCCTTGATCAATCATGTCCGTCTCTTTGATGATCCTTATGTCCTCTTATCTTTTAGGGACACTATTCCTGGTCCTTCTGATCATCCAGCCCGAGTTCCTCTAGTAGCAGGACAATATCCCGTCGTTCAACAAACCCTTGAGGTTCAGCCTCAAAATTCCGGGGACGGATCCAGAACAACTCAGAATTAGGAACCCCAGATCTAGTCAGTACCTTTCGTACAACCAGTACCGAATACAAGAGGGGACAACAATGTGCTAATTGGTATCCTTCGAGAATTGTTGGCATCTCAAGGATGTCGAAAGGACGTACTCACTAAGTCAGTACAAGAGGCTTTGGAAAGAGGTGGACATCGTGCCCACAACTCAGCAAGCAACTTCAAGTGCCTCCAACCCTCATATTTCTTTGGAACAGAGGATGCGATTGCATCGGATGTATGGATCCAGGATACTGAAGCAATTCTTGAGGTAGTAGGAGTGCCAGTAAGAGAATAAGTTTCAGTAGTTCGACTGCAGTTACTAGATTTGGCCCGAGACTGGTGGACAGCACAGATGATTTCCCTGACAATACTCATCCCTTGGGCCGTCTTCAACGAGAGATTCCAGATGAGATATTTTAACTTGGTGTCACATTATGATCGACAACAAAGGTTTAATAATTTGAAGTAGATGGGCAGGACTGTCGATGGCTACGCGACAGAGTTCTGTAGGCTTAGTCGGTTTGTTCCCACCTTGGTGGAAACCGAATTAGATCGAGCAAAGAGGTTCCTGCAGGGACTTTATTTGGAGATCATATTGGCAGTAGAATAACATGAGTTCCAGACTTTTGATGCTGTGTTGAGAGTAGCAATGAGGCATGAGTATATCTCCCAGAGAATCGTGGATAAGACTGGAGGACGTAAGAGGACCCATACACCAGGAGGTTCTTACACCCAGTCTTCAACACCAGCCCCGACAGTTAGGGCTTTAACCATTGGATCTCCGAGGAGGCCAGTTTCAACAGCTTTGGTCCAGCAAACAGCCTCGACCCAAAATCAGCAGCAAATGATATCTTTTTCAGCAGGGTATTCTCATTGTGGAAAACCTGGACACATAGTTTCTGAGTGCCATAGAGAACATGGATTGTGCTTAGCTTATGGAGCTCCAGGACACAGAATGAGATCTTTCCCACACAAAGATAGTTCATCATCATCATTCCCGGCAGGACCACATAGTTCATCATCATCATTCCGGCAGGACCACAGTATATGGCTCCAATGCCGGTTTAGCAGAACCTGGGTCCGAGGCCTTTGCCGACCCAATCTTAAGTATTCCAGCAACAAAGACAATAATAGTATGCACAGGCCCAAGCTCAAGTAGAACCCAGGCAAGGAGGTCCTCAACAGAAAGGACCAGCACCGAGAGGACGAGGTCAGGCTATGGCACTCACCGTGGAGGAGCAATTAGCGTTAGGTGAGGTGGTGGCATGTACCATTCTCGTCAACTCTCATTCAGCTTCTATATTGTTTGATTCTGGTGCATCGTATTCTTTTATGTTTGCATGATTTACAATACGAGTTAGAATAGAACCCGAATCATTATCCGTAAGACTTAATATACTTACTGGTATTGGTATCGTAGGAGTAGATCGAGTTTATGCCTCGTGTCGAGTCATAGTGTGCGGGCAAGAATTTTTTGCGAGATTGATAGAATTTTTGATAAAAGATTATAACGTCATCCTTGGAATGGATTGGTTGAGTGTTAGATACGCGACGATAGATTGCCATGATGGCAAGGTTATTTTTCGTATTCTCCGAGAAGAAGAATTCTGATTTTCTAGAGGCAAGATAGTCTTCATCAGCAACCTTGAGGATGGTAGTAGCAGAAGAAGTATAATTTCCCAGAGTAGTTAGCAAATTTCCATATGTGTTCCAAGAAGAGCTTCTAGGCATGCCACCAGAAAGAGAGATCGAGTTCACCATTGATCTGCTTCCAGGAACAACACCAGTATCAGAAAGAGTCTACATGATGGCGCATTCAGAATTAGAAGTCTTGTACCAGATGATTGAAGAGTTGAGAACCAAGAAATTCATTTGTGCTAATAGACCGCCATGGAGAGCCCCAATGCTACTTGTGAAGAAGAAGGATGTCACGTCACGATTATGTGTTGATTATCGTACCCTCAATGTGGTAACCATCAAGATTAAGTATCCCTTGCCTAGGATCGATGACTTGTTCGATCAGCTTAATGGAGCAGCGGTGTTCTCCAAGATTGACTTGCGGTTAGGGTATCATTAGATAAGAGTCAGAGACAAGATATACCCAATATGGTGTTCAGATCAAGATATGGTCATTGGGAGTTTCTAGTAATGCCCTTTGGAGTAACCAATGCGCCAACGATATTCATGGATCTCATGAATCGTATTTTTATGCCATACTTAGACAAGTTCGTGATAATATTCATCGATGACATCTTAGTCTACAGTCGGACCGAAGCAGAGCACGAGCAACATCTTCGCACAGTTCTTCAAATTCTTAGAGAGCAAAAGTTATATACGAAGTTTAATAAGTGCGAGTTCTGGCTAGATCGTATTTCATACTTGGGTCACATCATTGCTAGTGGTGGAGTTGAGGTAGATCCCAAGAAGATAGAAGCCGTGGAGATATGGCCAGTACCTAGAACAGTTGCAGAAGTTTGTAGTTTCCTGGGCCGAATATTATCAAAGATTTATGGCAGATTTTGCTAGAATTTGTGCACTCTTGACGCAACTAACCCAAAAGGATGTGCGCTTTGATTGGACAAATGAATGTCAAACCTCTTTCGAGAAGCTCAAATAGAAGTTGATCACGACACCTATTTTGACGCTTCCATATGGGACAAGTGGTTTCACGGTATATTATGATGCGTCAGGCAAAGGACTGGGGTATGTTCTTATGCAGCATGGCAAAGTGATAGCTTATGCATCTCGGCAGCTTTGAGATCATGAAAAAAATTATCCGACACACGACTTGGAGTTAGCAGCAGTTGTTGTCACTACCATATTTTCTAGGAAAGGGTATTTTAGTAATTTTATATTTAATTAATATTGTGCTTGATAAATAATTATTTGTTGTATTATTTAATGGGTGTTATATGTCAGTTATTTATTTTGGACTTGTGTTAGTGGACCTAACTAGTTTAGTTTAGACCCATGGACCAACATGAATTAATTGGTTAGAACTTAGCCCATTTAGAAAGCCCATTGTTAAGGAGATGGATTAAATTAATTAAATTATTAGACTAGAAGCTTTCTTCCTTAATTATTTCTTCATGAGAGGCCCCAAGGGTTATAATGGTCATTACATAGTAGCTTGAGGGAGGGAAAATAGGGGCCGGCCTATTTATAAAGGGGGGAAATTTCTCTCTCCTCTTTTCATTCCAAAACTAGATCTAGAATTTCCCTCTACCAAATTCCTTCATTCCCATTTCATTTTTCTACCAAATTTCATTCCAATTCCTTCCCAAATTATCATTAGAGACTTGAGAAGCAAGGATCTAGAACGAGGAAGTAAGGATCTACAAAGAGGAGCAAGGATCTACAAGTTGGAGGCAATTTCATCTCAATTGGAGGTTTCATTGGGAATCCATCTCCCAATAGGTACAATTCAGTTTTTTCCCCTTAAATTAAGTTCTAAATATGAGTTTTAACCATGAAAAATCAACCCATATGTATAGGCTACCCATAGGATTTGGTTTTGTGTTCATAGGAGGCCTATTGAGAAAGTTATGGTACTTTTTGTGTCAATTTTGGGGGAATTCCGAGATTGACATTTGTTGTGTGTGTCAATTGATCCTATAGATCAATTTGGCATATATTTGTGTGTTTGGGGCTAGTGTCGTGTCCACAATTGGGTACGTATAGGTCGTATCCCAACAATTTAGTGATACGTGTTGATTTGGGGATTTTTTCCTCCGACACGGGACTTTGTATATGTCATATTTTGACACAGACACGTAGATCTATATTTGACTCTTCGTATTATTTATAAATAATATATGTGACTTGTTTGTGTCCTTCGGGATATAATTGGATGTGTGGTGGACTCGTGTCACATGCGTATCCTAGATCTAGTGGGATACGGTGTGATACTCTCCATATGTTGTGTAATTGTATATAGATCTAATTCTTGTGCTCTTAATTCATGAAGATTGTATTTTTGCATATATATATAGATATTATATATATTATAGTATATATATTTGTGCTTCTTGTATCCTAGATCTATGCATTATATATGTACTAAGAGTATATATATTATGTAGCTATTCATCTACATGTGTAAATACATATGTTATAGTATATGTGTTATATGTAAATATGTATATATGTATATTTAATTGGATAATTATATTATATATAGTTGCTATATGATTATTTATACATATGCATAGATGTATAATTATAAATATATTTATGTATGTGTGTGCATGTTGCTATATCATAATATGTACATAATAGGGAGGGTGTATGTATAGTTTTATTGGTATATATATATTTATTTATTTATTTATTATGGGTTTATATATATATATATATATATATATATATATATATATATATATATATATATATATATATATATATATATAGGTTATATATATATATATTTTGTATGCTTTAGTGACAGAGGGTTTAATGACAGCAGCCACTATCATTATTGAGGCAGCAGCAGCCGCTGTAGCAGTGACAATAGCATTAATGACAGCAGTCGCTGCCATTAAATAGCAGCAGCAACAGCGGGAAAATATGCAGCAGCAACGACAGCAGATCGGTGACGGCTGCAAACCGTCACCAAAACAGCAGCAGCAGTGAGAAATCAACAGCAACAACGACATCAGTTTCAACGACAGGCAGAACTGTCACTAAAGAGGCAGCGTATCAGAATATCAGGTTTTTCAGCACAGTTTTTAGCGACAGTTGGCAGATTATATATATATATATATATATATATATATATATATATATAGGTATATATATTAATATTGATGTAATGTATTCTAAATTGCTAATTTCTTTATATTTATAATATTTAGTATATGTATTATATATATATACGGGTAGTTAGTATAACAAGTATTGGGGATTACCTTGAGGAACCAAGGTAATTGGGGATACCCAAGGTATTGGGTTTGGGTATCAAGTTTGTGATTATTGTTGAGATACCAAGTTGGTTCAAAACTACGGTACCTAATTAATATTGTAATTGTGATTCTATATTATTATGAATATTTGTTTGATATATATATATTGAGGTGTTACCTTGGAATTTACTTATCCGGAGATACGGTATCCTAATATTTAAGATATGGGTTTCTTGGCTTAGACTTTAGTATCTTGACCCAATATTTTGGTGATGGGCTTGTGCAACCTAGAAATAGATAGTTGACCATAATTGACCAGAGTTGACCATAGTTTGACCATAGTTGACCAGAGTTGACCATAGTTGACTTTTGACTTAGAATTGACTTATTGACCTAGAAGTTGACTAGTTTAACTTATTTTCTTTCTGGAACCTTGTATTGATGTTGTATTCCATATCTAGGTCTTCGAGGCACCGTGCAGACATCTGTAAGACTATTAATTGGACTTCAAGCGAGTACATTCTCTGATAGTTTCTCATTTATGATATCCTCTATGTTCATTGTATCTAGTGTAGATATCCTTGTTCTCTTGACACGATGGTTACACGGATTGGTATATCCGAATCTCGTCATGCGATGTTATTCCTTGGTATAAGGTGTATCTTGTGCAGGCCTTATTTTATTGATTATCTTGTACATGTACAGACACTGATTCTCGGGAAGAGTCGCTATCTTCTTGGAGAATCTCATGCCATAGCGTACCATGGTTGGATCTATTATACCAGTCGAGAGTGGGGAGTATGTAGTGTAGATATATGATCATACCCACCTTGTATCTTGAATAGTATTAATCATACATCGTACGTATGATTAGCCAGGCCATAAATCTTGTATCTCTTGTATCAAGTTCCCAAGCCGATCACATGTTAAAGCTAGTACTCACACACTTAGACATTAGTATTCTTGCTCATTATTGTATTATTTCCAGTATTTCTTTATTGTACATATATCTCTTGTATCTATTGTGCATCTTGTATATTCACATCTATTTACTGTTACATAGTTTTTATCATTGATTAGAATGGCTGTTAGAGATGTACTCTGCTCCTTTCCTGACTGGATATATTTTTCTAGATGACACCGAGGAGTGGTAACCTACCTATTATGGACCTCAGGATGTTGTGGGTTTAAAGTCTGAGACCCTGGCTCAGGAGGGACTTATCCCAACCGAGACAGTTGACCCAGGAGTAGTAGCTTCTTAGCATTCTTTGTACTGGATTTGTCTCCAGCTTATTTTGTTATTTCTTTCAGACTCATTGATGTATTATTTTAGACTCATAAGTTGTATTATGACTATTCTATTCTTTATCTGATTCGTACTTTCCATCTTAGATCTGTGATTGAGTATATTGTTATTGTTAGTGGTTCATTATATTGTTAGATAGATTATCTAGATGGCGTTCTACCGCCGATTCTGCGACGTATGCTGGGCGTTGTTTCCGACTTGTACCCCTACACCGGGTGCAGGTCGTGACAGTTGTCTTTGCACTCAAACTTTGGAGATATTACCTATACAAAGATCGAGTAGAGATTTTTACTAATCACAAAAGCCTGAAGTACGTATTTACTCAGAAGGATCTCAACATGAGACGGAGGAGATGGCTAAAATTAATGACAAAATATGACCTTGACCTTCAGTATCATCCTGGGAAGGCCAATATCGTAGCAGATGCTTTGAGTCGAAGGGCCAGAGCCTATTTCTTAACAACGCAGCGAGGGATTTTAGAAGATCTTCAGGAGATTGGCATAGAAGTAGTATTGCCTGGCAACACGACACTAATGGCAAGTCTACAAGTTCAGTCCAGTATAGTGGAAAAAATTAAGGTAGCACAATCAACAGATATCAATCTTCAGCAACTCAGAGCAGAGTATGAGGCCGAACGTAGAACAGAACAAAGCATTAACAGCGACGGAACTCTCCATTTTGCGAATCATCTTTGTGTACCCAACGGAGACATTCGTTGGGAGATTATGTCAGAGGCCCACAGTTCCCAGTACTCAGTGCATCCAGGAGGAACAAAGATGTACAGAGACATTAGTCAATATTATGAAGTTGCGTCTGAGTCAACACCTATAAATGCAGGCTTTAGGTATTAGGTTCATATACAACTCATAAGATCACTATTACGTTTCTAGAAATTCCTAAAGAAATCCCTAGGGGTCTTTGATCCAACTATCTCATTCTAATCTCTTCTTAATAAATTACTACTAAAACCTAGAGCCCATTTAGACATTATGGAGCTTCCACTCTCCAGAACTATTAAACAGGCCCATCCAAGAATTTTCTTTCAAACCCCATTATTAAATAGCCATACCCGAATTATATTTTTTTTGATTTAAAGATACAAGCCCATTGTTTATATAAAAGAATCTAATTCTATTTATATAAAACCCAAGTCCAAAGCTCAAATTCTTGATCATGGGTCCTATAGCTCAAGTCATAGTTGAAGTTTAATTCCCTTTTTAATCATTTATACCTAGCAAGGCCCTTACTTAATTTCTAGGAAAATCCTTTCTAAGTCTAACCGAATTTAAACTGGGTTCAACCAAATTCAAAGCCCGATCTATAGTTCAAGTTTTGATTTATACAATATTATTTGTGAATCAGACCTAACCGAATTGCCCTAACTGAAACTCCAACAAGCAGAATCACAAATGATTACTCAGTTTAAAACTAAAACCCTTCCTGCCTAACTGAATCTCAAGAAGGAAGAAGACACAGACTAGGGAACACAAAATGTGAACACACTACAACAAAATACATATTCAGCGACATAAGCAATGTGTAGCACATAGATAGATTTGTATCGCCAAAGCGTTTCTGCGACATATCTGGCTACGTCGCACAAATGTCGCTGTCGCACACATGTCGCTATAGCATTGTCTGAAAAAGTCTTTGGAGACACAAAATCACCCGTCGGTGGACATATCTTATTTTTTTTATTTAAAATAAATTTTGGCGATATGTGTCTTATGTGTCGTAGAAAGGTGATACATTGCAACATAATACATGTTGAGAAAAGATAGTTTTATTATTATTTTTTATTATTACAAAGATACTTTCTGCTACATAATTTGATGTCGTGAAAGCTAATGTAGCCAAATATAAAAATATTTCCTGCTACAAAATTTGATGTCGCAAAAACTAATTTATATTTTTATATTAATTTATCGTAAAAAAACTAATTTTTTATTTTCACATATATTTTCCGCCATAGATATAAAAAGTTATTTTGAAAATAAGTTATAAGCATTAAAATTTGTATTCAAAGAACTTTAGAACAAAGTGCAACAAGTTGTCGGAAATACAACATGAAATCCAATATAATAATTTCAAACATCTCTTCATAAAATAATCCAATAATACAATATTTTAACAATATTTTTTTTTATTTCGGCTCGATTCGGTTCGGCGCGCGTAACATGTGCAGGTACGTGCCCACACCTGCGGGCGCCGAATGCCGATTTGATTTCCTCTTCGGGATCGAGTTGAGACCCTAAATATATTTTTGCTCCTCCTTGTTTTAAACCGGTTTTAAACTCATTGGAGATTTAAACGTTGGGCACTATGTCCAGGTTTATTTTGCACATGTGATAGCTTCTGTAACAGCTCATATGACAGCAATTTCTCCACATTTTTTTCTTTTGTTATTGCTCCTTAATGGCCTGTTTATGAGCCATTTAATATCATGTCCATTGATTGTGTCTAATGACTGCCTTTATATTGCAGTCTCATCCTCCTTTATTTTTTTACAGAAGATTATCCTCCACGTGAAACCTCTTTCTCTTGTTCTTTTCTCCAACAACATTCTCTCCTCTAAATTCTTGCTCTGGGCAGAGCTAAGTCTGGTCTCTCCCTCCGAGTTGTGTGCGACGAAGAGAAGCTGGTAGTCAGGGAGTTTTACCACTAGGAGCTTTGGAGAAATGTCTGCACATAGACCTCGGATTAACTCTTAGGGCAGTGCTTCGTGCACGACTCCCCGGAGGCCGGTAACATTAACTATTTTATTTTTATTTTTATTGTTCACAGATTTCTAAACGAAAATAGGAATTGAACTTTATCTAACATTCTAAGAGTTAATCTGATTTTCTGCTAGGTAAAATAATAGTAAATAGTAGAATAATACAAGTGTAAGCTACATTGCCTTACTACAACAAAAAATAATTTTGCTTGCTATCAACTTCATATGTTATAGAATTTGCTATCGCTACATTATTGTAGAATTTGCTTATTCTAACAAAACAACCTTTGTTACTTGTTCAAATTTGCTTATTGTAATAATTTTTCTTGCTGTCAATTTTATTTCTTGTAGTTTTTTTTGTAGCAAACAAACAACCTTCTGAAACCAAATAAAATCATTTGCTAAATTTCCACTGTAGCAATAGAAATCTGGTTGTTTGCTACTAAGTTGTTCATAATTGTTTAAAGTCATTATAGCAATTTTGTTTCTAGCAAATAACTAAATAAGTTTAGTAGTTTTTTATTTCAATAAGGTTCTGTAACAACTTGTATCAATTTTAAATTTCAATTATAATTGAACAATTTCTTACATATCAAGTTGTTTATATACCTTGCCTTGTGAAAATAGTGTTTGGGTATATTTCTACTGCAACTTAGAACAATAGAGATTATTTTCTAGAAGTAAAGAAATAGTTAAAGTGAAACTGCAAATCTCTTTGAGTCTGAATTCTAAAAGTAGAGATAAATTTGGGAATAAGCCGAAAGGGTCCTTCTGTCAACTGGGTGTAAATAACCCTAAGCGACACGGTACTTAAGTGGCTTTGGACCACCGCTAGCTGGGAACCGGCCCCTACAAACTAACCCAAGTTAACCAACACTTGATAGACTAAAGATTTCGTAAGGTTGATTAGAAAGATCACTCAAACTATTCTTCTAGAACACTAGATTTTGTTATTGAGTAAAACACATATTTTGTGGTTTTAGACTATTCACATTAGCAACCATGACTGGCAAGGATGAGACTTTTAATGCTAAACCTGCTAAGTTCAACGGGACCTACTTTAAGAGATGGCAGAGTCAAATAAAGTTTTGACTCACAACTTTAGGGCTGATCTCAGCTATTGATGGTTCCATACCCATCACAAATGATTCTGATGATACCGAGTCTGACGTAGGAGTGTCAAAATCCACCAGCTCCTCAAAACCCAAAATCCTAAGGAAATAGACTACCACTGCTTCCATAGAATTCTAAACGCTTTTTCTAAATCATTATATGACATATTCTTTGAATATAAGAGTGCTAAAGAACTTTGGAAAGCTTTGGAAGATGAATATAGCTGTGATGATGCTGGAATTGAAAGATTCAATTCCTCCTCATCCAACAGATACTTTATGGTAGATAATAAACCTATGAATGACCAAATACATGAATTCCAAGAATATCTTAGGCATATTCAATCCAAAGGTACTTTCTTTTCTACTGAGTATAAAATAGCCTGTTTGGTAGACAAGCTCCCTCCTTCTTGGTCTGATGTTAAGAAATATCTTATTCATACACAATGTGACCTTACCTTTGCTCAAGTACTAAAGAAAATTAGAACAGAAGAACAAATTAGGCTAAGGTCTAACCCTAAGTCTGAGTCTAAAACTAAGATAAACCTAGTAGAATTCCAAGGCAAACCCAAGCCTCATCATCATCATAAACCCAAAAAGAACCTCTTCAAGAAGAAGCAGAACCTTCCAAAACCATCATCACCATAAACCAAGAAACTTCGGTCAAACTCAGGATCAGAAGAGATTTTGTTTTGTGTGTAGTAAAATAAACCATATGGCCACCAACTGTTTCCATAGGAAGAAGGAAGCTGTCCAGACTTCTTACAAAGAGAAATGTCCAGCCAAACAGAAGCAAACATGCTTGTCAACGGCTCTTCTAATTCCTTCAGGTCTGTAAGCTATCAACCCTTAGTCAACATTTTCTACCATTCTGACGATTGGTGGTTGGATTCTGGAGCTAATGTTCATATTTTTTTTGATCGCTCCTGTTTTTCAAACTATCAGGAATCAGGTAAAGGAGGTATAACTCTAGGAGATGACTCAGTGGCACAAATTATAGGAATAGGAAGAATAGATCTAAAGATGACATTAGTGAAAACTCTGAATCTTTATAATGTGTTGCATGTGCCTTCTATCAGAAGAAATTTAGTTAGTGGGTCTCTTCTTATAGCTTCAGGGTACAAGATTATTATGGAGGCAAATAAAGTAGTATTTTCTAAGAATGAATCTTTTATTGGAAATTTTTTTTTAAGAGATGGTCTTTTTATTTTGAGTACCGTGAATAAAATTTCAGATCCTTCTTTTGTTGTTTCCAATGTAGAATCTTCAAATGTGTGGCACAGTAGATTATGTCATATGAATCTAGGTTCCTTAAAAAGGATGATGAACTTAGATCTTATTCCTAAGACTCCAATAGATAATAAACACAAGTGTGAGATCTTGTTTAAGCCAAACACACTAGGCTACCTTTCAAATCTGTAGAAAGAAACTCTGACATTCTAGAGCTAGTTCATAGTGATGTGTGTGACTCAAATAGGGTTTTGACCCGAGGCGATAGGAAATACTTTGTTACCTTTATAGATGATCATTCAAAGTATTATTATACCTATCTTCTCAAAATCAAAAATAAAGTTCTAGACAGATTTAAGGTCTATAAATCTGAAGCTGATAACCAGTTAGAGAGAAAGATTAAGATTCTTAGATCAGATCGTGGTGGAGAGTATACATAAAATGATATGACCAATTTCTATGAAGAACACAAAATAATCCATGAGGTAACTGCTCCATATTTACCACAGTCCAACGGAGTTGCTAAAAAAAATTGCACTCTATTAGACATGGTGAATGCCATGCTCCTCAGCTCAGGTGCTCCCGATAATTTGTGGGGAGAAGAATTATTATCTGCCTGTTACATCCTTAATAGGATTCCTAGTAAGTCTAATAATAGGACTCCCTATGAATTATGGAAATGTAGAGCTCCTAGGATCTATTATCTTAAAGTTTGGGGATGCCTAGCTAAAGTAGGAATTCCTGAACCTAAAAGGAGGAAGATTGGGCCTAAGACTGTAGATGCTGTATTCATAAGATATGCTCTAGACAGCAATGCCAATAGATTTCTTGTTTCTCACTGAGAAGTTAATAAAATATCTAACAATACTATTATAGAAGCTAGAGATGCAGTCTATTTTGAGAATGTATTTTCCTTTAAAGATAGAATTTTATCCACTCCCTACAAACCTTCTCTTGCTCCGTCCACTAGTTTTTATGTTCAAATATTTAGTTCACAACCTGAACAAGATATAAAACCTAGAAGGAGTAAAAGAGAAATGATTGAAAATAATTTAGGAGAAAGATTCTTTACCTTTTTGGTAGAGGGTGATCCCTCAACTTATGAAGAAGCTATATCTTCTCCCGATGTCCCTTTCTGGAAAGAAGTCATTAACAATAAGTACAACTCCATAATGGAGAATAGTACTTGGTTTCTAGCAGACTTACCTTTAGGTAGCAAACTCATAGGTTGTTAGTGGATCTTCAAAAAAACTTAGAGCTGATGGTACCATAGAGAAATACAAGGCTATATTAGTAGCCAAAGATTTTGCCCAGAAAAAGGGACTAGATTATTTTGTTATATACTCTCCTGTATCTAGGATCATCTCTATTAGAACCCTTCTAGCCTTAGCATGCATTCATAATATGCTAATACATCAAATGGATGTAAAGACAATATTTCTAATGGGGACCTAGAGAAAGAAATCTACATGGAGCAACCTGAAGGTTTTATTGCTAAAGACCAAGAAAAAAAAGTTTACAGATTAGTTAAATCTCTTTATGGCCTAAGCAAGCTTCCAAGCAATGGCACAACAAATTTGACATAGTCATCTCATAATATGGTTTTATGCCAAATGAGTATGACAAATGTATATACTCCAAAATTATAGATGAAAGTTGTGTCATCTTATGTTTGTATATAGATGACATCCTTATTCTTGGATCATCACTGGAATGATAATTAATACCCAGGACTATTTATCCAGCCAGTTGATATGAAAGATCAAGGTGAAGCCAGCTTGATTCTAGGATTGCAAGTGTCTAAATGCAAAATGGGTTATACTCTATCCTTAGCACACTCGATTGAGAAAATGCTAAGAAAATTTGAGTATTTTGATAAGAAACCTACCCTTACTCCTTATGACAGTAGTGTTGTTCTCAAGAAGAATGAGGGCTCTCCCATGGAACAACACAGATATTCACAGATGATAGGTTCTCTCATGTATATAACAAACATGACTAGACCTGATATTGCATTTGATATTGGGAGACTAAGTAGATATACTAGTAACCCATTTTGGAACACTGACCCGAGATTAAAATCTCATTAAAAATAATACCCAAGTGGCTGTAAATGTGTACAATGATTTCTCATCCCTATGGTGACAATGTTCCTGAGTGATATGGTTATGATGAGTTTTAATACTCTTAATAGGTCCAAGCTGATATGCGGGGTTGACACCTATCACCAACCCCTAAGGACTTACCTATATGAGAGGTCGTGAAGGCCGCGACTATGAGACAGGGCGATCCTAGACATTTCTCATGAATATGTAATAAGTGCGCATGGCCAACCAAAAGCGCCATCCGTTAGACCCAAGAACCTCTAGCGTACTATGTGTGCTATTTTTCTAAATCTGGTACAAGAAGTCTGATTCAAGATATAGTCCATCAAGCACTTCTTCAGACAAAGACAATAGTCACTAAGTGAGATTCAAGGTTGTAGTCCATCTCATCTATGCATAGTATATACCTGTCCAGAAATTCTTCACTCTTAATTTTTTTGTCACATATATTTCAAAACTTGACCTTTTGGGGGGATTG
The DNA here is from genome assembly GCA_036927795.1 of Iris macrosiphon. Lineage (NCBI taxonomy): Eukaryota > Viridiplantae > Streptophyta > Magnoliopsida > Asparagales > Iridaceae > Iris > Iris macrosiphon. The sequence continues at coordinate 128,437,339 of JAYESA010000003.1, forward strand.
TTGGCTGTGTGTGTATATGTGTGTCACGACCCACACCCGGTATAGGGATGCAAGTAGTGAATAATGCCCAGCCTACGCCACAGCATCGGAGGTAGAACGCTGTTTGGGTAATCTATCTAACAATCAAGATATAAATATGCTATCAATGTAAAATGAATACTCAATCACAGATCTATAAGATGGAACAATGCAAAAATATGATTAAAGAACTGAAGAGTCAAATACAACTCACAAGACCAAATAATATCCAATGAGTCAAGAAATACTAATAACTGAGCTGGAGACAAATCCAGTACAAAAGATCTAACTACTAAGTTACAAGTCCTGGGTCATCTGTCTCAATCGGGATGTGACCCTTCTGAGCCAAAGTCTCTGGCTCTAAGCCAATAACGTCTTGAGGTCCATAGTGAGTGGGGTACCACTCCTCAGTGTCATCTGAAAAAAATATATCCAGTCAGAAAAGGAGCAAAGTACATCTCTAACAGCAGTTCTAATAAATAATATAAACTATGTAATAGTAAATATTTGTGAATATACAAGATGCAATACACAGATACAAGAGATATGCAATATAGAAAATATTAGAAATATATACAAGAATGAGCAATATAGAAATGAACAAAAAATACTACTATTAAGTGAGTGAGTACCAGCTTTAACATATGATCGGTTTGGAAACTTGTACGAGGATAATGGCCTGATTAATCATATGTGCGGTGTATGATCGACACTTATAAGGAACAAGACATGCACAAGGAGGGTATGATCACATATCTACACTAAATACTTTCCTCCCCCGACTGGTATAGTGGATCCAACCATGGTACGTTATGACACGGGTTTCCTCAAGAAGGGCACTACTCTTCTCATGAACCAATGTCTGTATTTGTACAAAAAAATAAGAAAACTGCAAAAGATACACCATAAATACCAAGGAATAACATCTCATGACGAGATCCGATTCAATTTTCTCTTCGGGATCGGGTTGAGACCCTAAATATATTTTTGCTCCTCCTTGTTTTAAACCGGTTTTAAACTCATTGAAGATTTGAACGTTGGGCACTATGTCCAGCTTCATTTTGCATATGTGACAGCTTCTGTAACAGCTCATATGACAGCAATTTTTTAACTTTTTTCTTTTGTTATTGCTCCTTAATTGCCTGTTTATGATCCATTTAATATCATGCCCATTGGTTGTGTCTAGGGACTGCCTTTATATTGCGGTCTCATTCTCCTTCATTTTTGACAGAAGATTATCCTCCATGTGAAACCTCTTTCTCTTGTTCTTTTCTCTAACAACATTCTCTTCTTTAAATTTTTGCTCTAGGTAGAGCTAAGTTCGGTCTCTCTCTCCGAGTTGTGTGCGATGAAGAGAAGTCGGTAGTAAGGAGATTTTACCACTAGGAGCTTCCAAGAAACGTCTGCACATAGATCTCGGATTAACTCTTAGGGCAATGCTTCGTGTACGACTTTTTCGGAGGCAGGTAACATTAACTATTTTATTTTTATTTTTATTGTTTACAGATTTCTAAACAAAAATAGGAATTAAACTTTATCTAATATCTACTACAGGGACACCCTCGTGACACATTGTCTTTAATTCATTACGATTGATCTTTGTAAGCAGGAAATGATAATAAGTATTTGGTAAGATCAACCCCATTGTGTGACACTTTTATGCTTGTGGACACATATATTCTATGGCATATAACTGATCATAAGGCAAGATTAGAAAGATCACATAAGTTTGTTTGCACTCAAGGTTAATCAACGTGTTAGTTGAGTTGACTAGAGGCCACTCACCAGTGCATTCTCCAATGTATTGACCCCATACCATATCTTCACAAGTGCAGATTCTCCTTGGATGTGCTGAGACGATGGAGCTTGGTTGGCAACTTGAAGTGTTACGACTGAAAATGTTTGCTTCGTATATAACGAACATAATGTATGGAATATCGTTGTTTATATAGTTCTTGAGTTATAAGTCTTGTGGCATATTTTCTTATATATATATATATATATATATATATATATATATATATATATATATATATATATATATATATATATATATATAGAGAGAGAGAGAGAGAGAGAGAGAGAGAGATTGTAATCAATTTGTTCTTTGGCTTCAAGCCGTTGTAGTTATACTGAAATATTATGAATAAAAAGATTTTTTTTTGTATATCTTGTATCAATTCAACTTTTCTGTTTAATATTTTTGCTGCAGTACATTTGTATCTTAAATGTTCTATCATTTTTTTGGTGTTTGTCTTGTACAAGTATAATTTAGACTTGTACGATATCACATCTAGTGGTAACTTTCGGTTCTGCGGAATCAGGGTATGACAACATTGATCTCTAAATGATTCCTCCATATGAATCCATGTCCAACCACGTTCTTCGAGCGAGCAAACCAACCCAATGTACCATACCAAGGAGGACATTATATAATACACCACTCAGAAAAAGTTTTATCTTCGAAACTTAAAGAATATACTCCTCCCTCTGTATCTAGTGATCAATGAAGAAAATTCTTTACTCATCTCTAATTCAAACTCCCATGATGATTTCTCGAGTGAATGATCACCAAAGTGTAAACCCATGTCAAATTTCTAATTTTTATAAAAAAAAAGTCACAATTCTTAAACTAGGATTCCGAATAAGTAATTAGACATAAATTGTAGAATAAATAATTCTTCTAGGATTTGGATGATATTATATATTTAATACTAGATCTATCTTAATAGATACACCTTGTATAAATAAGATTAGATATAGATTAGTTAAATAAAATATATGTATATATTATATGTACTATCTATGGTAATGGTAAATAAGATTATAAATGATATAGGTAAATCTAAGTTATATTTTAAATTAATCATAATCCTAAGTCTACTAGAAAAATAATTTCATCTACCTCATATCCTAACAAATCAACTTCTACCTATTTAAGTAGTTAAATCTAAAATAAATAAATATATAATCCCTCTATTTTTCCTTCCTATCAACCAAAATTTGTCTCAACTTTTGTCCAAACAGACCTAAAATTCATCCCAAAAATAGTTATATTTTTCAACAGATGCATCAACTTGGAAGTGCCATATCTCCTAGATCCAGACTCCGATTCATGTCAATTTTTTTTGTTAGAATTGTATTAAGGCAAGATTTTATAATATATATTTTAATAGATTTAATTGGAAACATATAGTTCTATAAATTGATTTAGTATCATTCGTTTGAAATATAACCATGTCTTGCTATTTTTGTGTCGGGAGATCCCGAACTCGTTTTTGCGATCCGTTTGATGTTTCAAAAAGCTGATACTAAGACCTATAATATATAAAATTTCCAGAAATTAATTTATTAGTTTATTATTCTGTTTAAATAATAAAAAATATAGATAATTAGGGATTCACCAAAACCATAATCTGTAACTTATAAATTTAATATCTCATAATTGATTGCATTCGTACAAACAGTCAATTCTACTGTTCTTATAGTGCTGATATATATATATGTTTGCGTACTCAAATTTTTGGTTTGTGTAGGTTGAGTTTTCGTCAACAGAATGCCTCGATTTGGGTGTCACGAATCTCGTATTTGCATACTTGACTTTATTGACTCAAATGTTTATATTTAACCTACAAATCAGAACTTAATAAGAGAAAATAATTAAAACATTTATTCATAATTATTAGTAATTATTAGGAGAACTAATTAGTTAGGACCATTGGTTATTCGTAGAATTCGTAGATTTAATTTGTGTTAAATTTTGTACGATGGGTACGTGCGTTCATGGCATGATTGAATAGCTAGTAGATTGGATTGCATTGTTTTGAGATTTGACTACAGAACCTCTAGGAACATGCAAGTATACCTTGCCAACTCATACAGTATATTTCTCTATTTATGTTATTGATTCTTCTTTAGTATATTGTATTTGTTGCTCATATACTTTTCCATGTTGTTCTACTTGCTTCTCTATTTTATGTGCACATAGATTAGTTTCTAGTTTCAATCATTGCTTGTCGTATTTTTCATGTATGCATCTCGTGATTTATCGTTGTGTATTCCTATGCCACTGTTCGATCCCTTGACTTGATTCGACTTCGACTTGACTTGATCCGTACTTCTAGGCGAGGAGATTGTTATTAGACGTTGGCTATATTTGACCACTCTCGATCGTTAGCCCCCATAAAGCTGCGATAGAGACTTACTATAGACCGGGAGCCCCCCACATGTCTTTGATCTATAGGGCCGTTAGCTCCCACATGGTTGCGGTTTATCTCGATTTACTTGTAGTCATGTTTGATAACACTATTCTTGTTGGCATGCCACTGTCTTAGATCTAGTACTTTCTTGTATTTATCTCCTTGTCTATCTTGCATGTTTATTTACTATTATATTTGATATGTATATTACGTATCTTTTTACGTCCCTCTGAGGACTTGGTGATCTCTCCAGGTTATTACTGAGCTCGCTTTGTAGAGTAGATGGATAGTTGGTGATTGTGTCTTCAGGATTCAAGTATCGTTAGTGGTACTTTTATTATTGTTTCATCTTCTATATTTTTATGATGACATCTTCTGCTGTATAGCCTAGTTTTGCAAGCTTTATTCTTATCATGAGCTTGTTTAGACAGTTGTATTAAGGTCTGGTCATTTTTATTATATATTGTCTATCTTGGTATTTGTATTCATGTGACATCGGTGTATTATTGTCTGTTCAGCATTAATGCAGTTGGTTCCTACGTGAGATTCTATTTTGTGGATTGAGAAATAGTTGGACTATCTTGTATATTTTGTGGATTAAGAAATAGTTGGACTATCTTGTTATAATTAGACTTGTCTATAGACAGCGTATACGTATTTGAGTTGGGTTAGAGTCCACTTGATACGTAGCTGGCCATTGCCACATACTCTAGTCCTACATATTTTGAGACTGGGACGTGACACAAAGCAAGCAGATCAAGACTCAAAATAATCATAAAACACCTTCTATTTTTGATCAACACATAAGAAAATCCTTTTGTACACAACAAATACACCTGTAGAAACTTTCTCCACTTATGTATACCCGTTCTCTTTAAATCATAGCCGCACCAAAATACTCAAACTTATCAACTCATGAATTAACTCCATAAAGTTTTTCCTTCTTGTTCAACTTTGAATACATCTCGTATGACTTATAGGTCACTCAAGCACAACTTTCCATAATTTCTCAATAAATACATGCTTATTGACGTCTTAGCCAAATCCATTGAACATCTTAGACCACCAAACTTGATCGAACTATTTCCAAACTTTTACTAACATTCTTTGCCTCCACCAATATCGTACCTCGCACAAAATCATACTTCGAAAACTCACTAGACAAGATACTACTAGCAAACCTAAGCCACAAACACAAATATCGAAAAAATAAATCCCAGACTAAGACAATTCTTCCGAAGCACTATACTATTTTATTCTGAATCAAAGGGAGCATAGCCAATACAAACTAGATCCAATTTCCATGGCCCAATTTAAATTGTAATTATACATCTATATCAATCCATCTCAAATTCTTATAAGCATTTCAGGAAACCTATTACACTGTCTAGACTAATCCAACTAATATCAATACATTTAAGGCCAAAACTAACTGATATCTCACCCACGAACTGCCAATACGTACGAAGCAGGGCATTACAACTGAGAACCATCATTTGTCGGATCATAAACATATTGTTTACTTTGGTCTTCTTGGGATACAAAGACTCTAGCTTCTCACATAATGTCATTGTATTCTCGTCCACGAACTGCCTGATGTATTCATAGACCTGTAATGCTCGAATGTCTAGTCCTTTTCAGATTTATCATTTGATTTCTCGATAGTAAATACTGACAGATGCAACTTCTTGACGAATATGTAGCAAATCCTTCATCTAACTTTACCAATAGTGATAGTTGGTATCGTTCAGGTTAACCATACGTACCAGCTACATGTCCATTTTTTCTATCTGGGTTGATCACTGTCAAACTCCTGACACCTACAACCGCAAGCTATAATACCACTATGTTGGAAACATACACGAAAGTAGCAAAATAAGCATATATAGTTGCTAAACCAGAAGAAACCGTCGAGTACCGAAGTAAAATGCACAACCGCATATGATGCCAATATCCAAAAATGAAAGAGCATAATGCAAACACAATAATTTACATGGAAAGTCCTGACGGAGAAAGTAACCGAACGATCAGACTCCAATCCGAAAAAGCCTATACTAATAAAATAAAAATTACACCGACTCCTACAAACTTCTCCTAGTGATCAAAAAAATGGATAATCACACCTATTAAAAAATGAATGGATATAAAATATAATGAAAATAACAAGTTACCGAAGAATGAGACTACGAGGAACCAATATGGATATTCTCGAACAAATCCCTCTCTAAATCAACCGCTAACTCTGAATATCTCCTTCCTCTTCATTTGAAAGTTTATCACCTTTAATAACTCTCTCCTATAAAAAAAACTCAGCTTCCACATCTTCATAACTAGATTAGGGTTAATTAAATGCCCCCTCACTAATCCTGAATAATTCACGGTTGTTAGATATGATCGATCGTCCGTTCAGCCCCGATGTAGCAGTATACTGCTAGCTAGCTGTGATCACAACTTACGACCATAAAAAAACTTCTATGAAATTTGGTCCAATTCCAATATACCGTCAGTGTCTCTGATACTGAATTGGATCGAGCCCCTTAGTCGCCTTCGACTTTCCGAGCCTCTCCCACTCACGGATGACACTCGTGCACTCTAGGGTGTTCTCTACATATATAGGAGGGGAATCTCACCCATCACCAACATAAATCTTAGTCGACTTCTCTGTCTAAAAAACCTCTCAAGATGATAAGATATTTTTGAAACGCGAAAAATGCTATATAAGGTTTAAGGTATGATCTATTCATTGATGCTAAAGTACTCATCTAAGCTTTCCAAAGTTTTAACTTGAGAATCAGTGATTATGTTCCAGCAAATGAACAGTTTACACATTGCTTCATATATCTGAAGCCTAGGTTTTGATTTCCAACATTAGACACCTCCGGTCTAGGCCCACTTGGGATCCAGTAAAGCCCATGACATTGCAGACCATATTCATATCAGACCTGTGCCAACATCCGGAAAGAATTACGTAAAAACTGATCAGTGTTTCAACAAACAATTTATATTTAATACTCATTGTCTGAAAGTTCCTTGACACATAACAGCCACCGGTAACCGCTGCATATGAAGTAAAATTCCTTCAACAAATACAAATATTTCGATATATAGACAACACTTCTACCACATCAAATTGCCGGAATGTCCATAGTAACCTCAAATTCCTGAACTAGGTGTTGAATGTACCTTCTATTTTTGTGATAATCTTTTGTTTTCTTGCGAAGTCTGTGTTATGTATGATACACGTCTGACACAGATGCGACGCCAATTTTCTGAGTGCCCACACTTCCTAGCGTGTGAGTATAAAGATTCTTGATGTCTATGTTATATGATGCAAGGTACGTATCTTACGATACGAGCTATGTACTACTATTTCGGTGCGTATCGTTTGATCTAATATGATATGATATGATACATATAGACCGATAGGTAGTATCAATTTTTTTTACTTGAGGCAATCATGTAATGTATATTTATGAATCAGGATTCTTGAACTAGATCGACTTGTAAAAGATCAAACAAATAATTTTTTTTATGAGAAAGTAACACGATGCGATACACGAGCAAATCGATACACAACACAACTTGTATAGATCAAAGAACGTTTATAGGTTAAGTTGCTAACTATAAATGTATTCTAACACAAGAACTACACTAACTAAGATCTTATGCTGAATGCAGACCGTAGGGTCTTCGCCCCAGAGAATTAAAGTAGGTTTTTGTTTTTAGGTGGAAAGGGACAGTCAAGATCAGTGCTGCACATGGAATTTAAGTGACAGTGGCCTTAGTTAGAGGCGTGCTATAAACTCATTCAGTGATGTGTTGCCATCTCTGGGCATAATTAGGTTTACTGATAGCATCAGAATGGCAGCATGGGTTTTTGTTGTTGTTGGATTCTTAAAAGTGTCTGAACATATTGTCAGGTGAGAACTTGGCATTCATTCCCCCACATGTAAGTAACACAACATTCATTTAAGGATGTTTGCAAATGCTACTAGCATGAAATATAATGTACCTATATGTACTCTTAAATCATTCTCTATACATATATTCAGTGGTGTATTATATCTAAATGATGTTGACAGTCTGACTTCATTCAGGTTCTACCAAAAGGCATATATACCAATGACAACAAAAATAAAAACAAAAACAAAACCTTTATCCAGGGTCAAGCTGCTTGAATTCTTTTCTTCCATTCGGCTATGTTAATTAGGATAATGTGTAACATTAACACACATATATATATACAATTTTATTTCATGTTCGTTTAAGTCTAACTCTAGTCCTATCGGCTCAACACTTGCTAAGGACAATAAGAATTTATAAACTACTGCTAGGATATTGGATATGTGGCTTAATATGTAGTCAAAATTATATAAGGGTATTTAAGCAAGGTGATCTAAAAGTTTTATCTATCTCAATATTTGATTTCCGTGACTAAAACTCCACTTCTCTTTACAATGCAAACACAATCTCATACTGAGTGGAGCTACCCTTGGGCATGGTCGGACTGTAGCTCGGCCCAAATTTTTGAAAGAAAATTAAAATTTGAGTTTCTAAAAAAATAAAATATTTTCTGAGTTATATTTTATTCTTTTGTTTGAATTTGAAGTATGCAACAATTAAGTGATAAATAAATTCTAAAAAAATTAATATTTTAGGTGGTACGATGTTAGTGTCCCCGTGTCGTTCAAATTATACCTAAATTTCAGCCTCCCTAATTTTAGAGGGTAGCTCTGCTTCTTCTGTACGTATCCCTAATATATGTATCCTTAGCATTGTTGAGATAGAAGCTTCCGAATCATTAAAGTTCAATGTAGAGGGACAATATAGGTTCAAGTAATAGGCATATGATAATTTTGAGTTGTATTCAAAAGTTGTGATATACTTGTAAGACTTATTCTCTTGTTAAAGTACTTTCTAGACAAGTAAACTATCGTACTTTCTCATTGGATAAATATCGACCACTATTGTATATATAAACTATGTCATCCTTTCAATAAAATCTTCATGGTAAGTCATTGATCTCATATAGATATCGAAGTTTAAACTCAATAAAATCTTCTTGATTCCATTTCAAGCACAAATATTTGGACAAATTAATTAAATTCCGTCTACTTCTTAGCCATGACTGAACTGCAAAGCTGCAACCTTATGCTAATTAATCCTTGAGACAACGTGAGCACTCTTAACATAAAACTCCAACCCTTCCTCAAAAGAATTCATCTTTCTAGTACTTACATAGAGTTGGGTATGAACCTATTCTTTTCCATCACGGCATTCTTTTTCTAAGTACGGAGTCCTGCGTCCATATTGATAGATTGTGAAACCTTTCTTTTCCTGGTTAAAATGGCAGCACTCCCTTACTTTCTTGACAGACACCAATCACTCGACTTTCCCAATCCCATAACCATGAAGCAGCTGCTACTATTCCTCAGCCCAAGGAAAAAATTGGAAAAGTTCCCATTGTGCATCAACAACCAAAATTATCATCAACTGCAGTGCTACTTTCGTATAGCAGAAGAATAGTACAGACTCAAGTATAAGAATTGAGCGATTAACATTGTATTTTGTCGTCATAATAGTAAAATGATACTTAGAAATTTATATGGGTCAGCTCTAATCATACACTACTGATTATAATGTCTAGTGCAACCTACTAATCATGACCAAGGACTCCAAGTGATGCTCAATTTCAACTAATTAGGTCCATTCTATAGACAATAAAAACAAGGGAAAGAAGAACAAACTCTTGATGCAAAATTTGAAAACAATTATAGTAGCAGCTCTTCTTCGAATTCGCTACAGATTTACAAATGCAGGTCCAGGCTCACGCCGCCGTCATAGGGATGAGAAGGAGAAGACGAGGAGGCGGAAGAAGGGGCATGGTAGTTATTACCTCCCATCCCCATCGGCGTCGGCCTCGGCCTCGACTCGATACCTCCTCCGAGAAGATTAGGCTGCTGCACCACCACCCCCACGGCCCCGGTGGGGACCCTCCACAGCCCGGCCAGCAGCGGGCTCCCGTTAATGGGCTGCGAGGCCGATCCCGGCCCGGAGTAGAACCGGGGACCACCTGCGCCAGTGCCGTAATTGTTACTCCAAGAAGGGTAGTGGGGAGGGGGGTCGAGCCCGAACCGTGGGGCCGACCCGAGGCGGTGGTAGTCGAGGATGCGATAGACGGGCCCCTCAGTGATCGGCTGGTGGTGCGCGGCGGCGGCCATGACGGACTGCAGGTGGGCGCGCTTGGCGTGCTGCCGCTCGCGCTTGTGCGCGTTCTGGTGGCCGCCGAGCGCCTGCGAGGTGGGGAAGTTCCTGCAGCAGTAGTGGCACTCGAACTTGCGTCCGCTCTGATCGCTTCCGCTCCCTGCTCCAGCGGCGGGCGCGGTAGCGGATGCGGCGGTCGGGTTAGCGTCGTCTTCATCGGAGGGGTTGGTTTCCTTGGAAGAAGAAGAAAGGTGGTTGTTGTGATCGGGAGGGAGGTCGAAGCCGAAGAGGCGGATGTTGTTGCTGCTGTTAGGGGAGGTGGAGGTGGAGGTGGAGGATGGACGGATGAAGGGGAGCTGCGAGAAGGAGTCCACGCTCATGAAGTCGTGCGTCTCGATGCGTTCGCTCATCTCGTTAGCTACTAGTACTAGAGAGACAGTGATCGATGCTCTCTCTCTCTCTCTCTCTCTCTCTCTCTCTCGCTAGCTATGCTATATAGCTAGCTAGCAAGCAAGAAGTAGAAGGTGAAGAGGAAAAAAATAGAAAGTGGGAGAGGGACAGTGAGGTTTTCTAATTGTACAGTTGATGCTTACAGAGGCGTAGTCGCTAGTAAGGTCATTGGACCATGGTACTATATATCGATGACTCACCACTCCTTAATTATTTTGTAATTAGGGTTTTGCAATGTTAGTTGGGCCGGGGTGGCGGGGGCCAACGTGGCCAGTTGCTGCTAAATCGAAGTCTGTGGCTAGCTAGCTTCTCAAACAACAAACAACAAACAACTACTACCACCACCACTACCATCAGCTTCACACATATATACACTTAACAACACTGCTTCTCTTTTCTATGGCTAGCTTTCATGCAGCAGTAAGCATCAGTGACTCAATAGAAGTAGTGCAGGTAGGGGTTAATTAAGAGTACTGTAAAGGAAGTGGCCAGTCTCTTCTGGGTATGATCATACATGATGATGATAATAAAGTGTAGGAGAAGGGATTGGATTGGATTGGATGTGGTGTTTTTTTTTTTTAAGGCTGTTGATGCTGCTGGTGCTGGGGCTGGTGCTTCTGCTTCTGCTTCTGCTCTGCTGCTGCGCCTTTCTTTATAAGCTGTCTTGCGCAGGGTTTTGTGTGTGTTATGTGGTCCTGAGACTGAGATATATCGATGTACGTGGGACTGCTTGTTTGCTTGCTTGCTTGTTGCTTCCTTTTACTTTTCTTTTTTTCTTACCACTACCCCATACTTATTACTCTGCCAATCTCTGAAACCCAGTATTACTCTAGAGTTATCTTACTCATCTCTCTTTGTTGGGGAGTAAATATTCTTCTTCTTTCTTCTAAGCTACGGTGGGATAATAATCAAGGGATAAAGACAGGTTTTAGTTGCAGAAACCAGCAAAATGATAAGGGGCAAATTTATAATGTCCATGGACGAAGTGAAAATGGCAAGTCCAATGTGACAAGAAAAAGAGTGTGTTTGTGTTCAGAAACCAGAGTCATGTACCAGTAACGTATATACTACTGCATATCTACATGTGTATTACACAATCATTGTACCATTCATTCACTGTATGTCTTTCATAAGCAAAAGCCAAAGGCAAATCCCCACACCCCACATACACACATCCCTCAACCCCACACACAACATATATTTGCACCAAAGTAATTATATCACCGTCTTTGATCCTCTCGCTCCCCGGTCTAGTAGGTTACTAATCTCTGCAAGTTATGATACATTAGGACTAATCTGCACGCTGGTTCTACCCAGGTTGATCGTTGGTACTATGACTCCACTATTTAGATAACTGCTCCTTCACGACACATCTCTCAATCAATTTACCTAAAATTTTCGGTTCTTCCCCTTTAGTATTTATGGACAACCATGGAATTCGAATCACCAATTTGACTTTCCACTTATATATATATATATATATATATATATATGGGGAGATGCGGCGGTTATCCTAGGGTTTCACCTCTGGTTTGAGGCTCTTGCTGAAGGAGTCGTCGTTGGTTGTCGATGTTAGGGGTTGGAGAATGGTTGCGTCTTTGCCGGGTGTTGCATGATTTATTCGTCAGAGGAGGGGGTGGGTGGGTGGGTGGGTGGGTGGGAAGGACCTGTGCGGAAGGGTCTACTAGGGACTAGAGCTGTCAAGTGGGCCAGGTCGAGTCTGGGTCGGATGTCTTAGGCCCATATACTATAACGAGCTAGGCCAAAGGAAAAAAATCTGAGCCCGGTCCAACACGTGACCCACGACATAGTGGATTTCGGACATGGCCGCGTCGGGCTGGAATTGGGCAAGGAACATGTTATATGAATTTTTTTGCTTGGCTAAATAATGGGGAAAAAAATACCGATTAAAGTTAGTTACAAATACTTAGGTGTGAGACTCGTCTCACTATTTTTGTATTTGTATCCAAGATACGTGTATATATATTATGATTATTTCTTGTCTTTCCTAATTCTCTATTAGATGTTTTCATGAATATTGTTTAGAGGCATTCTATTGACCATTGGGTTCTTGGTTTTGTTTATGTGGTCTAGATTGGCTTAGAGTTGTGGCATGGATTGACTAGCATCCAACGGCCACCCTTAACCTAAATCCACATATATAACACATTTGTTTTCTCTCTCCTTCCATCTTTTATTTTCTTTCTCTTTTCATTCATTTTTTTCCCAAGCCCTCACCTAAGGAATAGAGATAGGACTTGGCAGTGACAGTGGGTTTTGAATCCTTGGTAGTAGTTTAGGCTAAGAGCCCTAGGCAAGTTCATCTTGCTCAAAATGGAGAAACCATAATTTTCGAAATATTTTATTTCTTTAATTTTTTTGTTGCATATTCTTAGCTTATAATGTGTATCTTGTGGTCCTTAACAAATTTAGTATTTGACATTTTTGTTTTTGATGAACGGTTTGACGTAGATCTAAGTTTCAAAGTTAGGGTTTTATGAATTTCATGGATTTGATCTCTTAAAACTTAGAATTTATGAAAACTAATTATCCCATATAGTGGACAATTCAATTTTATGGGATTTTGATTTTTGAAATGTTAAATTTTGAATTAAAATGAAGTTTTTATGGCCAAAACAAGTTTTTAGAATTTTCTTGTCGGCTGAGGAAAAAGAATAGTGCTGCCGTAAAATTATACAGAAGTCCCTGGCGTAAAACTGGATAGACTCCTCTACGTAAATTGTGCAGAACCCCTTTTCTTTTGCGTATTTTACGCAAAATTCAATTCTGGACGTAAAAATTACGCAGGAACCTGTCCAATTTGTGTATTTTTACGCATAATTCAATTTTGGATGTAAAAATTATGCAGGAGTCCTCCCCTTGCGCACTTTTTGCACAGAATCCTGTTTTGCATAAAAAGTACACCAATGAACCATTTTTGAGCCAAAAATACGCGGATGAGCTATTTTTGAGCCAAAAATATGCGAGAAGCCTATTTTAAGCCATTTTGACTATTTTGTACACATAAAAACTATTTTTTGCCTATTTAGCTATTTTTGTAGCGAGAATATCGTAAAACTCAGAGCATGACAGATATAGATCTTTGTCTTGCCTTTCTAAATCTTTTTGAATCATCTCATTTGGAGTTCGGATAAGTGATTTATGTCCAGTTTTCTAAAATGTCTTAAAATCTAGTTTTGTACAATTTTGCATGTTTGATTATTTTGCCCATTGTTGCTATATTCTTCAATTACTTTGCTTTCTTAACTTAACCTTGGAATAGTGTACATGATGTCTTCCTGCCTTTAACCTGTGTTAGTGTTGGTAATGAAGCTTTGAGTTTTAAGCCCCTGTTTATGTAAATACTGTACTGATATTTTCGATAGTGGCTTGACGTAGCGCACTCATGAACCAAGATATCCTGACACGTCCCGATCAAGGCTAATAGTAGCACCAGTATTGTTTGACTTGTCATTCCGTGGTTAATTTTGATTGTACCTGTCAAGCTATTGTCTAGTCTTGCATCATTTCTAAGGCAGATTCTCGAGCACCACGACCGAGAATCTTGATTAAACTGATCAGGTTAATGAACTAGATTTGATACCTAGAATCATTTAGGAAAATTTTTGGCAAGCTACATGTAATCCCGACATCCCAGCGTTCCTATGGATTTGGATCTCTCTGTCGTGAGGGGCACACTTTCAGCATACCGTCGAGTGTTGCATTACAAGTAAGAATATCTATATAAGTTAATTATATTATGTATCTCGTATGACTTGAATGATCCGGAGGGACTGCAGGGCTTGTGGCTGTATAGAATTTCCAATTTGCATGTGATAGTAATTAGGATTATGATAATCCTAGTTAGTTAATGATTAGCAAGCTGTAAGACATGCTCACTACCAGAATAAGGCAAATTAGCGACACAGAAAGGAGTCGCCAAGTGGCTAAATTATGTCGCTAATGCTAAATAGCGACGTATTTAGTGACGTTTTGATTTAGTCGCCAAAAAGCTAGTCGCTGATCAAAACGACATCGAAAAATGTCGTTGTCGCGATGTAATTTAGCGACATTACAAAGTCGCAAGAATGGCGACTCTTAACGTCGCAGGTCGCTAAATTTGTGACGTTTTATTTTAGTCGATAATTGTTGTTAAATTTAGCGATAACTTGCGACATAATCAGCGACGAAAAGCTGACATGGCCAAAATTGCCATGTTAGCAATATTTAGCAACATTTAGTGATGATTAGTGGCATAAAATAAATTATTTGACAGTTTAACAACGTCATTAGCGACTCCTATGGACGTCACTGAACATCACTAAACGTCGCAGAACGGCGCTAAGGTTAAAAAATAAAAATAAAAATAAATGAATGCCTACAATATCACAGTATAACATGCCTGCAGTATGATCACATTTCAAATAAATAGGCAGACCCGGAGCAACCCTCCGTTGAATTCTCTAGTTTGCCGACCCCTTCGGTGGAACACTTAACACTGGTACAATCACACAACAACAATGATGAAATAAATCAATAAAAAGCTCTAAGGCCCGAATGTAGTCACACAATATCCAGTCACATAATAAAAATGTACAAATAAGTCACATAATAAAAGTGTACAAATAATATGTACAAACTCCCATGAATGGGCCAATACACACATGTAAAAAAAAACTACTACTGATCAGGAGGAGGAGTCACGTCGAATATGAGATAATAGCGCATCAAACTACTCCTGTGTAAGCGTCACGAAACTCGATACAGGAGTCGATATAGATGATGATGCAGACAGACCAAGAGAAAGTCGTTGCTCCAACTCTGTTAGTCGAGCGTCGCAAGTATCCATGATAGATAATAACCTCCTAGTATTATGCTCCAATCGCTCGCCCATATGAAGATATGATGCTTGCATCCTCGATAGTGAAGTGCTCACGGTCTTCACTCGCTCGCTCATCTCAATATGTGATGCTTGCATCCTCGATAGTGTGGTGCCCATGATCAACTGCGACTCCTGCAGCGACGTCACGTTGTGCTCTGTCGATGTGGCCAGATCCCTCATCTCCATGATGCTAGGCTCCATCGATTCAAAATGTGCTATGGGCGTCGCATCGTCTGTCTGCGGCTGCGGTTGCACCGTAATCATCTACTTCAACTCATCACGCAGAGATGCGATCTGAAGGTCAACTCTCTCCTGGGCTTGCTGCGACTTCTGGAAGGGCTATGGGGTATGCACATCAGCAGAGGGTGTCCTAGAGGACTGTGATGCAACATAGGCGCCGTAGGATCCCGTACCATAGTACATACCCCAATGTAGACCACCAACGACTCTCATCTACAGCTTGTCATCCGAAGGAGCTGGGTGGGCCGGGGGTTCTGAGGAACTACCCCCTCTCCAGGTGTGGGCTAGGTCGACTCTTCGCGGAGCCTCCTATACTCATCCTAGAAAAATATGTATCTATCGATAAAATACTACTTACTATATATCTTAGGTACTTATTACTAATTACAGGTATTTTTGCTAAGTTATATCAAAATTAACAAAACATAAGAGTAATACTTACGTAGCTCTGTGTCGCCCTATCATCGATAAGTTGTCCTCCCTTCCTATGAGTGGCGAGGAACATTGTCACCATGTTCGCGTCCTCACCCCTTTGGACCTGTTAAGAAATATATTATTTGTTATTAAAGTAAAAAATTAGGCCACGATGATTAAAAATTGTACGTATACAATGAAAGACGTACCAAGCGACAAAAATGTTCCGTCATCGAAATCGACCCACCATACCACTTTTCCATCCTCTGTCGAGTTGCCTTGGCCTTCTCCGATTTTTCCCTATACCGATCCTCGTTGAATCTAGCCCTCATCTCAGTCCACTGTTCAAGCGTGATCCAGCCTTGGATCGGTTTTTCTTTGCAATCACCAGCCTTTTGGTCATCCATAGCATCATGGATGAGCTTGGCAACGGCAGAAGAAAACTGCTGCTCGATATGTGCGGCCCAGTGTGGTGGATAGAAATATATTCTCTACAAGAAGTACAATAGTTAGTTATAAAATATTAACATAAAAATATTACTGATGTTAAGATCAAATATACTTTTACCTTGAAGTTTCCAAACCAGAACGTCTTTCTCTCTTCCAAGGCATCCGAGTGATTTATCCATGGCCCACCATAGTTTTCCCTCAAAAAATGTCCCAGTGCTTTCTGTATTGCCGGGGGACGATATCTATATATACATTGATAATTAAACTCATTAAAAAGTGTATATATATATATATATATATATATATATATATATATATATATATAAGAAAAAAAACTAATTAACTTACTTTGTAGGGCCATCGGCCCAAATCTTCAATATCGTCTCATCCGGCAGAGCGCACAAAGGATCGCTCTGATATGGAGACGAAGTTGGCTCGACCACCATCTCCTCCTCTGTCTCTGTGGTATCATCAGCAACAGGAACACTGGACAGAACATGAACACTAGACATGATACTCTCGGGCCTGGAACTCCTGGTCCCAGAAGTACTGCTGGTCCCACGTGTGGTCGTCGCAGTCGCAGTCTGAGGTACTGCTGGTCGATAGTATGGAGTATTCGGGGACGATGATCGAGAAGGAGTATCTGTGTCCTAATGAGGACGTCTAGAGGATCTACCGCGAGAATATGATCCGCGTTGTCCAAACATATCTAAGAACAACATATAATGATAAAACAAATATACAGAGATATTTAGATTACATGGCAGAAAGAAATACACATAAGATGTGAACTAGGCCATAATAAAAGTCTAAATGATAAAAGTGTTGCCATCAAAAACATAAGTATGTATCACCGTCACAAACATAAGAATCACAGAACTAGGCCACAAATACACAGATATGTATGTATCACCGTCACAAACATAAGTATCACACAACTAGGCCACAAAAAAAAGTCTAAATGAATTTTCTTTAATTTCAATCATCATCTGAAAATTTATTTTGTTCGTCTTCCTCCTCCTCCTCCTCCTCTTCCTCTTCCGCTTCACTTTCTTCTACTTCGTCATCGTCTTATGATACTTCTACCTCTTCTACTTGATAAAAATTATCATGAGTAACTTTCGTTGAGTCCACATATATAATATTTGCAACAAGAGGTAGGTCGTCTTCCTGATAAGCTATTTGGTCAACGTCAAAGATATTTCTAGCTTTAGTCTTATAGACTACCCACCAATCCGACCTCCCGGTTCCTCGTTTATGATAAGTTGTGAAGTAGACTAGCTGAGCCTGACTTGATAGAACAAATGATTCATATCCTTGATATTGACGCCGGTAGTTTATATCCACAAGACCACGCTTGTCGATTTTCTAAGCTTGATCTTGGATGAGATCGAACCACTCACACTTGAATAACACGATCTTAGCAGGCTCTGTGGTATAATTATATGTCAACTCCTCATTCCAAAGAAATTAATGCCTGGATCGATGTCTTTGTAGTTCAAAGATTTGATACACAAACATTTATTTTTCGTAGAATCGAGATCCAAAAAGCTGTCTCTTATTGGGGCATTTGTTGAATTGAACCTAAACCCATTCACACAGTAAGTTGGCCAGATCTTGACAGAATAAATTGGTCCCTTCGCTAGAGTTCTAATAGATTCATTCTCAAGTGTTGCCTTTGGACGATCGACCTAAATATCGAATAAGCGATATTAAGTTTAACGTTAATTATTTTGCAAGTATACATACATAAAAAATAATTTCCGAGATCCTTACATATGCTTTCAACCATGAAGGAAAATGAAGTCTCATTTCCTATTCTACTTCTTCATCTGTTATATATGGTCTACTCGACCTTACCGCATCATTATATATGTTGAAACACAACGAAGCATAGACGGATTAGTGTAATAGTTGTATTGAGATGAAGTAAATGTCGATGTATTAATTACTTACCCCTCTAGTTTCTCTACCTCATCCTCGTCGCAGTTGAGTAATACATATAACTGAGCGGCATATTCAGATATCTCTTTTTTATTTTACCCGAGGATTTTCCGAAAGCATTAAATACTTTCAGTATTGCCTCATTAGATTCCTGATACCCATCATCATTTCTGGGAGCTCACGTTCTATTAGTAGCAACATGGGGCTTGAAATACATCGAACAAAAGTTTGTAATCTCCTCGAGAACATAGGCTTCACAAATAGAACCCTTCACCCGTGCCTTATTTTTTACCTTCCTCTTGAGGTGTCTCAGATGCCGCTCAAACGGGTAAATCCATCGATAACCGACAGGTCCACCAACGCATGTCTCATAGGAAAGATGAATCGACAAATCACTACCAGAATAAGTCAAAATAGCGACGCCCAAAAACGTCGCTAAATAACAAAAAAACGTCGCTAAAAAATTTTAGCGACGTATTTAGCGACGTTTTCACGCAGTCGGGAAAACCCAAGTCGCCGAAAGGAAAAACGTCGCTAAACGTCGCTATGCCGACGTATTTTAGCGACTTTTTGTGTCGCTAAATTTAGCGACGTTTAGCGACTCCGAGTCACTAAATAGCGACGTTTATTAAAGTCGCTAAACGTCGCTAATTAGCGACTTATATAGCGACGTAACAGCGACGTATTTAATGACCTGGCAGTACTGCCATGTTAGCAATTTGCGACGTACAGCGACATATTTAGCGACGTTTAGCGACGTCTTTAGCGACGGCTAATTACACGTCGCTAATTAGCGACTTTTTTAGCGACTTATAGTAACGTCGCTAGACGTCGCTAAACGTGGCTAAATACGTCGCTAAAGTTACAAAAAAATTAAAAAAAAACCTGAATTTTTCCAAACTATTATTCCTGCAATTTATAAATTTCTAATTTAAAATATACCCGGAGCAACCCTCCGTTGAATTCTATGGGTTCGTCGACCCCTTCGGTGGAACACTCAACACCGGATTAACAATATTGAATATGAATAAAAGTATCACAGTCATACAATTAATACACACAAATATTATAGACAGACAATAAAAGTTTTACAGTCACACAAAATGGGCATAAACAGCATCACAGTAACACAAAAAGGGCATAAACAGCATCACACTCACACAAAATGGACATAAACAGCATCACATAATATATAAGTATCAGAGTATCACAGTAACACAAAATGCATAATATATAAGTATATGAAACATTATAGTATCAATCTCGAGAATTTTCAAAATGGGGCAGATACCAGTCCCTCAAATACTGCGCATAAGCAGCGTTAATGTTATCAAGCTCCGCTATGGGTGCTGGGTGACTGGAACTCCCCGTCTGAGATACCGCCGCGATAGGTGCTGGGTGGCTGGAACTCCCCGTCTGAGATACCGCCGCGATAGGTGCTGGGTGACTGGAACTCCCCGCAGGTGGTATCTCTTCCTCCTTAACAGTAGTCGGCATCACTTCCTCCTTAACAGTAGGAGGCATAACTTCCTCCTTAACAGTAGGAGGTGTCGCTCTCTTGGGTGCCATCTGGTAAGATAGATGAAAACAAAGAATTAGCAAATTGACTATGTAGCAGTATAGATCATTCTAAAGTAGATTATAAAGCTTTATGTATCATTCTAAAGTAAGATAGATGAAAACAAAGAATTAGCTATTGGAACGGAAGCATAATTTAATTAAATAGCACACCAATTAATATTAAATCACTAAAAATAAAATAACTATACAAAATGACAAAATTATCCTCATCTAAAAATGTGGGGGTGACACTAACCAATACACCCACTGACACTGCATTACCCAACTTACACTAATTACTTAACTTTCAACTGAACATCGCATCATCCAGGCCCCCCCCCCCTTTAGTCACTTCATAGTTCAATATTACCACCACATACATGCTATCAAGATACACACCCTCAAACTTTCTCACTTGTCATTTACTACTGCCACTGCTAACATTTTTGTTAAAATTTCATCACTGAACTTCTGCTCTTCTAATTATCAGATTGCTATCAAGATACACACCCTCATACACTCACACACCCACAGGCACAAGTATCTCATCATCCTTACAACACTTAAGTCACTGCTATTGAGCAGTGACTCTCCTCCCCTTAGTACAACTCGAGCACCAATTGGCTCTCTCACACAGATACAACAGCAGTACCAACTACCAATACTTCCCCTATCTCTTGCGGTGTTGCTCTCTCTCTAGCAGTGCAACATAAGTTGCAGCTGTTATTGATACTTCATAGCCCGACCACAGCACAGTGCTGCCCAACCCTGTTGTGTAAGCACCAAATGATGTGTACTGATATGTGCATATCACTCTACACTGCTATCACAGCTTCTATAAGCTAACAAACACACCACTTATTCCCCCACTGCCACATACACACCATTAGTCACACAGGCACCTCATTAGTTAAGGGACACACACACACAACCACGAAAATACACACACACACACACTCACACACACACACACACACATATATATATATATATATATATGACATCTACACAAATACATATATCATAGCCTCCAATATAACACACACACTAGCATTTAAACAAACACTTAAAGTGTATAACTAGAAAATTATGATACACATCCATTGAGAAGCCCAAAATTCTAAAGCCCCTTAAAAATCAACAACAAAAAGTAACCTAAAAAAACACTTACAAGCAAA
Source organism: Iris macrosiphon (assembly GCA_036927795.1). NCBI lineage: Eukaryota > Viridiplantae > Streptophyta > Magnoliopsida > Asparagales > Iridaceae > Iris > Iris macrosiphon. The sequence goes on from JAYESA010000003.1 coordinate 128,458,878, forward strand.
GCAAACCCTAACCCTAATCCTAACCCCAGGTCAAAAAACCTAACCCTATCCCTAACCCTAACCCTAACCCCAACCCTAAACCTAACCCCTGCGTCTGTGTCTGTGTGTCGTGTGTGTGTCGTGTTTGTGTGTGTGTCGTCTATGTGTGTCGTGTGTGTGTGTCTGCGTCTGTGTGTGTGTGTGTCGTGTGTGTCTGTGTGCGTGTGTCGTGTCTGTGTGCGTGTGTCGTGTCTGTCAAGTGTCTTGTGTCAGTGTCACATGAGAGAGAGAGAGAGAGAGAGAGAGAGAGAGAGAGAGATTACCTAGAGCTCGAGGAGGAGGAGGGGGAAGCCGGAGTAGACGCAGCCGTGGAAATCCGGTCGCCGGAGAGGGGGGGGGGCGGGGGAATTCGAAAGGTTTCAAAATTTTCGACAAAATTTTCGACAGACGGAGAAAAGAAAACCGAGCCCTAATTAAACAAAAATTAGCGACGTTTAGCGACGTCACATAATTACGTCGCTAAAATTAAAATTAGCGACGCAAATGAAGTCGCTAAATACGTTGCTAAATTTTTTTGATATATACGTCGCTAATTACGACGCTAAACGTCGCTAAATCAGATATATTAGCGACGTTTAGCGACCTTAATTGAACTTATAGCGACTATCCTTTTAAAATCTTAATAAAAGTCACTAAACGTCGCTAAATGTCGCCATTTAGCGACGTCTAGCGACGCGTTTTACAGAGTCGCTGATTTAGCGACGTTTTAACTAGACGTCGCTAAAATACGTCGCTAATACCGCTTATTCTGGTAGTGAATGCTCCATGGAGTCGAAGAATCCAGGAGGAAACACTCTTTCAAGCTTGCAAAGTGTTACCGTAATGTCCTTCTCCTGCTTTTCTAGACGATCGACGAGAATCTTAGTAGAACAAAGATCTCTGAAGAATATGCTAAGCTCTGTCAATGGATCCCAAACTACCTGCAGTAAGAATTCTCAAAATGCAACCAAAATTAACCTCTCCAAAAATACGTGACAATTGTGGCTCTTCATACCCGTAAGTTTGTTCTTATTCGGGTTGACGCATATTTTCATATTTGACATGTACCCATCTAAAAATTTTAGGTCCTGGATCCACCTACAAAGTCTCTCTTTGTCCTCATTGTAAATAAAAAAATTGACTTAGGCTGCATCACCTTCCCATTCCCTTCCTCTATCAAATACAACGCAGATTGTCTGCATATTTCTTCTAAGTCCAACCTGGCCTTAGGATTATCTTTCGTCTTTTTCTTTACGTCCATCACAGTATTAATTATGTTGTCAAACACATTATTCTCGATATACATGACATCAAAGTTATGTCTGATTATATTGGTGCTCCAATATGGTAGGTCCCATAATATGTCCCTCTTCGTCCAGTTATGAGTTTGACCAAATCCATCACACTTGTACCCCCTTGTAGGATCTTCGATAGAACTTGAAAAATCTCTCACCTTCTCCCATATCGTGTCTCCGGAACAACTTGGCGGTGGATCGGCCTTCTCCACAACACCGACACGGAACACATTCCTCTTCCTTCTGAACGGATGATCTTTCAACAGGAACTGTCGATGACAATGAAAGAAGCATGGTTTTCCTTTGTGTTTTAAACGGAAAGCCTTAGTACGATCCATGTAATACGGACATGAGAGACGACCATGAGTGCTCCATCCCGATAATATTCCATAGGCTGAAAAGTTATTGATGGTCCATATAAGTGCTGCCCTCATATAAAAATTTTGCTTTTTGGAAATATCATACGTGTTGGCGCCTACTTTCCATAGCTGATTCAACTCATCTATCAACGACTGTAAGTACACATCAATATTTTTTTGGGATTGTTCGGACCTGGAATGATAACGGTTAGAAACATATATAGTCTTTATGCACATTCAAGGTGGTAAGTTGTATGGGGTGGCAATCACAGGGCAACACAATTACTGGGATCCCGAAAGTCCAAATGGGGTAAAACTGTCGGAGGAGAGCCCCAATATGACATTATGCGAATCCAAAGCAAAATTGTGATGCTCTCGATCAAAGTGCTTCCATGCTTCTCCATCGGGTGGATGATCCAACAATCCTTCGATCTGTTCCCGCCCGTGCCAACTTATATTTTTGGCAGTCTTCTTCACCATAAATAGCCTCTGCAACCGCAACGTCAAAGGGAGGTAGTGCATCGAATCGGTCGACTTCCTTGCACCGGGAGTCTTTCTAGTACCAGTTGCCTTGTAGCGATCAATACCTCAGAATCTGCACACTGCTTAATCTCTGTCTTCTTTATAGTACAACATGCACCCGTTGCGATACGAATCATTTTTCTCATATCCCATCCATAGTTATCTAACCATTCTCTTAGATCGGTAGAAGTCTGTAGGTAACTTGTCACACTCCGACAAGATCTCTATAATACTCTCGATCAGTCGGTTGTAGCATTCTTGTGATATGTTGAAATCAAACTTTATGCTCAACAACCTGGTGACTACCTTTAACAGTGAATGATCCTCACAACCAGTTTACAATAGAGTCCTTGCATTCTCCAACAACTCTATAAACTTTTCAGCATCGACATTCGGTGCCTCCTCAGCTGCTTCATGATTGTCCGAATCGAAAGTAGGCCCCGCGGCATCGAAAACCATGTTCACGTACCCTTCGTCGAAATCAACATGCTCGTGAACATTCATATATAGCTCCACATAAGGCTCCTACTCTGATGCTAAAGGCACAAGCTTTTCGTGTGAGGTCCACTGATAGTAATTCGGAGTGAAACCCCTCGAGTATAAATGATATGTCACATCCACTTCTGGATGATATTTCAAGTTACGATATTTCACACACATACACTTAATTTTTGTGTCATCTATGTATTCAGGGAATGCCTTGGCGAACTGCAGAAACTGCTCTACTCCCTCTATGTATTCATCCTGTACATCGTACATGTCATCAGGAGATGGTTGTACATCCATGAACGATGACGCAAGTAGTAATTCAGATCCATTTCTAGATACTTCTGCAAAGATGAATAAATATTGTTCAAGTATATTATCCAAATGTTCATCAAAGTGAGTATTTAGGTTATATCGTTAGTATTCGAGTTGTGATGCGTGAGTATCCACATCGTGACTCATGAGTATCCATAAAATAAGTAAATAAATAAAATTGATATTGATTTCCAAACCTAGTAGGCATATGGACAAGGAACACGTGGACACTCACATACTCAATATACTCACTTGTATCTTGACCTAGCTAGAAGCCTAATAAGAAATAGGTAAATGAACCTAAAGCCATGAGACCTTTGGCTCTACCTTACGCTCTGGTGCTGAAAGTCATGAGACAGAAATATGAAAGAGAAGACTTATGTCTCTTGGCTTCTGGTACTAGATCTCAAAGTAGATCCAAATATTTTAAACTCCAGTAAATGGACGTTTCATAGCTTTCAGTACTTTGGATTCCAAGTTGATAACTGGATTGCCCTATATAGCTAAACTAGTCAATACTAGGTTTATCAAGTTATTCTAGGTCAATACCTTGCTATACTAGGTTTCTAAGTTATACTAGTTAATAAAGACTATATTATGTATCATATACTTAATATAGATTATATATAATAAATATCTTATAATATCTTTGCCTAATACCCATTACTTAGCTATATATTAACATATCACAAAAATACTTTAACTAAATATCCATATCTCCCTAAAAATTCTAACAAACTATTATATAGCATAGTGACAATCAAATAGAGAATATATATCTAAATGGACACACATGAACACAAATAGCTATATACTACCCAAATTCCTAATTATGCAACCAAATTTACGAATTATGCAACCAAATTTCCATATTAACTAGGGTGTGTGTCCATGTGTGTCCGTATATGTTCCCGTGTGTGTCTGTATCCATGTGTGTATCTTGTGTATCGTGGATTGTGTCCTATGTGTGTATGTCCATATGTCCGTATCCATGTGTCAGGGTTAGTGTTGTGTCTTGTATAAGTGTGTCCATGTGCCCTGTGTGTGTCCTGGTTCTGTCCGGGTCTGGTTTAGGGTTTATCGAGCTGGAAGGAAGGGAGGAGGAGCGCCTGAAGGATGGCTCGACGGAGGAGGACTACGTCGAAGGGGAGCAGCCACGCCAGAGGGGGAGGAGTCACGTTTAGGGGTCGTGGGGAGAAGAGGGCCGAAGTCGAGGGGTCACCGCGGCGAGTAGGCCTTCGGAGAGGATTGGGGTCGCTAGGACGGGTAGGTCGTCGGGGGTCTGAGGCGGTCAGCGGGAACAAGGGGGGAGGGGTAGGAAATAAATTTTTTGGAAGAGGAATGAAAAGTCGAGCCATCCAGCAAAACCCTATATGAATTAATTTAGCGATGTCTATACCTGACGTCTCTAAACGTCGTAAAAGTTTTAATATACTGTGACATATAAGGTGTGGAGTCGTTAAACATCATCGTTATTAAAAATATAGCGACGTTTACCGACTAGTCGGTGATGTTAGATTTCATAATACTAAAGGTAGTTGCTAAACGTCGTTGAAAGTTGCTGATTGCGACGTCATTTACATTTGCTAATTACAATAAAATTAGCGACGCCGTCTTCCAGAGTCGCTAAATTTATCGCTGATTTGACTTATTTTGGTAGTGGCTTGGCCGTGATTGGTGGATTTCTAGTCCTGTCTTGTCCATGCACTTTTCCGTTTATTTAACCTGCAAGTTTACTTATACTCACTTCATTCATGTTTAAACTACTTTAATTTCTTATGTTTGTTTTGCATGCTGATTTTAGTTCCTAAGTTGGACTTTCTTGTGGTACTTTCTTGTTTGGGTCTGACCCCACTGGTTTTGTATGGCCAGATTTTGAGCAGGATCCAAGGATCTCCCATACCTTCCTCCAGATGGTGAACACCCAGAGCACCATAGGAATTGAGTGGTTTTCTTCTTCATTCGCCCACTTAGCATTGTAAATTATTCTTTTGTGGCATTTAGCCACCGAACACGTGTTTAGCTCATTTTCTTCTGAACTTTATATCTAGCCTAAAGGCCAGGACATGATTGGCATATTCTAAACTATAGCTAGTGTTGATCATGTATAAATTTACTCTTGCTAGTTCTCCTCTTTTGTATAACTAGCTTCATGATCATCTGTGTATGTATAGTTTGGGATGCCTTACTATTATATGTGTGATGATGATAAATCTTGTAATATATTGCTTTCCTGTGATTGAGACACCTAGGATTGTCATGACCTGAGATTGCTTAATGGTTTGTAGAGTGAACCCTCACATATCTTAGACAGCCATGACCGTATTATCGAGGTATTGGTATACTCTGGTATGCGTAGCTGGTTTTGTCTGTTCCTGCTCTTCAGTATTCTGGTTCTGGGGTATGACATGGTTTAAGTGGTGGCCCATGTAGGTCTGACAATTCAGAATATATGGGGGTTTACCAATGGTTAGAAGTCTCAATCATGTCACTCCTTGATCTCCTTCTGCTGCTATCCTATATCCCTGAATCTTGACCTATTATCTGCTTGCTTTCTTGATCAATTTTCTCCTTCTGATTTTTATCTTTGTGTCCTTTAACTTTTAGGGACACTGTTCTAGGTCCTTCCGATCATCCAGCTAGAGTTTCGCCAATGACAGGATAACCACCAGTTGGTCAGCAGCTTCAAGAGGTTCAACCTCAGTATTCTGGGGTAGAGTCAAGAATGGCACAGAACGAGGAACCCCAGGTTTATTTGGAGCCTCAAGTTGTACCAGCAGTAGCCATCCCACCGGTGCCCCAGAATACAAAAGAAGGCACCCAGTCCCTGATAGGGATCATTAGAAAATTGTTAGCATCACATGAAAGATGGGGTGACGCTCTTACTCAGTCAGTGCATGAGGCCTTGGAAAAAGACGGACACCGTTTCGACAATTCGGTGAGTAAATTTAAGCGCCTTCAACCACCATATTTCTATGGCACCGAGGATGTGATTGCCTCTGATGCATATCTCTAGGATACTGAAGCTATACTTGAGGTAGCAAGGGTTTCGGATAGGGAACATGTGGTAGTGGTACGACTTCAGTTGCTAGACTTAGCCCGAGACTGGTGGGTAGCTCAAGCAGTTTCTTGAGCAACACTTGTTTTATAGGCAATGTTTAGCGAGAGATTCCAAACGAGGTACTTTGACGCAGTGTTGCATTATGATCTGCAGCTGAGATTCAACAACTTGAAGCAGATGGGAAGGACTATCAACGGCTATGCAACATAGTTCTGTAGGTTGAGTCAGTTTGCTCCTACCTTGGTGGCGACCGAATTGGATAGAGCAAGGAGGTTCCAGCAAGGACTTCATCAAGAAATTATCTTGGCATTGGAACATCGTGAGTTCTAGAAGTTTAACGCCATGATGCGAGCGACGAGGAGGCACAAGTGCACCTCGCAGAGGATTGTCGATAGAGTTGGGGGTCGGAATAGGTCTCACAACTCAGGAGGATCTTATACCCAATCTTCAACACCAGCTCCAACAGTGCGAGAATTAACGATTGGAACCCCGACAAGGACAACTTCGGCAACTTTGGTTCAACGACCAGCTCCGAAATGTCCTCAGCAGCAGAGATCATCTCCTTCAGTGGGGTGTTCTCATTATGGAAAACCAGGGCATATTTTATCATAGTGCCACAGAGCACTAGGGTTGTGCTTGGTCTGTGTAGCTTCAGGCCATTGAGTAAGATCTTGCCCATGTTGATCCAATTCATCATCATCTACCCAGGCAGGTCCATATTATAGGGCACCATCGCCGGTTCAGCAGTACCAGGGTCTGAGGCCTTTGTCGACCTAGTCATAAGTATTCCATTAGCAGAGACCACAACAATATGTGCATGCCCAAGTTCAGACCAGGCCAGGAGGTCCACAACAGAGGGGACCAACATCAAGAGGGCAAGGCCAAGCTTTGGTGCTCACCGCGAAGGAGGAGTTAGCTTCATATGAGATGGTGGCAGGTACCATTCTCGTCAACTCTCATTAAGCTACTCTATTGTTTGATTCTGGTGCATCGTATTCATTTATGTCTGCACTATTTACGATACGAGTGGGTTTGGAGTGCGAGTCATTGGTAGTAAGGCTCAATATACTTACTAGTAACAGTCTCGTGGGAGTATATAGAGTTTATGCCTCGTGTCGAGTCATAGTGTGCGGGAGAGATTTTCTCGCTAGGCTGATAGAATTTTCGATGGGCGATTATGATGTCGTCCTAGGAATGGATAGGGTTGAGTATTCGACACGCATCGATAGATTGCCATGCCAGCAAGGTTATTTTTTGTATCCTTGAAGAAGAGTAGTTCTTATTTTCTAGAGGCGAGGTAAAATCTTCGTCAGTTGTGCTAAAGATGGCAGTAACAGAAGAAGTGTAGCTACCCAGAGTTGTTAGCAAATTTTTTGATGTGTTTCCTGAAGAGCTTCCAGGTATGCCACCAGAGAGAGAGAAAGATCGAGTTTACTATTGATCTGATCCCAGGAACAACACCAGTGTCAGAGAGAGTCTACAGGTTGGCATCATCAGAATTGAGAGTCTTGTACCTGATGATTGAAGAGTTGAGAACCAAGGGATTCATTCGTGCTAGTCGATCGCCTTGGGGAGCCCCGATACTTCTTGTGAAGAAGATGGATGGAACATCGTGTTTATGTGTTGACTATTGTACCCTAAATGTATTGACCATCAAGAACAAGTATCCATTGTCTCGGATAGATGAATTGTTCGACCAGCTCAGTAGGACAATAATATTTTCAATGATTGATTTGCGGTCTGAGTACCATCAGATCAGAGTTAGAGAGCAAGATATACCCAAGACGACATTCAGATCCAGGTATGACCATTGGGAGTTTCTCGTGATGCCTTTTGGAGCATCCAATGTGCTAGCAGTGTTCATGGATCTCATAAATAGTATATTCTTTCCCTACTTGGACAAGTTTATGATTGTGTTTATCAACGACATCTTGGTCTACAGTCGGAGTAAAGCAGAACATGAGTAGCATCTCCGTGCAGTTCTTCAAGTACTGAAGGAGCATAAGATATATACTAAGTTCAGCAAATGCGAATTTTGGCTCGATCATATTTCTTACTTAGGTCATATCATTTCTAGAGGAGGAGTCGAGGTGGACCCCAAGAATATAGAGCCTATCGAGACATGGCCGATTCAGAGCTCAGTTGCAGAAGTTTGCAGTTTTCTAGGGTTAACCGGATATTATCGGTGTTTGTGGCAGATTTTTCTAGAATCTCATACTTGACACAGTTGACACGAAAGGATGTGTGCTTTGAATGGACCAACGCTTGTCAAACGTTTTTTGAGAATCTCAAACATAAGTTATTTATAGCTTCTATTTCGATGCTTCTAGATGAATTAGGTGGATTCACAATTTATAGTGATACGTCAGACAAAGGATTGGGATGTGTCCTTATACATCACGGTAAAGTTATAGCTTATGCGTCTCGACAACTTTGAGACCATGAGAAGAGCTACCTTACGCATAATTTGGAGTTAGCAGCAGCCGTATTTGTACTCAAGCTTTGGAGACATTACCTGTACGGAGAGAGGATAGAGATTTTTACGGATCATACGAGCATGAAGTATGTGTTTACTCAGAAAGAACTAAATATGCGGCAGAGGAGATGGTTACAACTGTTGGTGGATTATGACCTTAACCTTCAGTATCATCCCGGGAAGGCTAACGTCGTTGCAGACACATTAAGCCGAAGAGAAGGAGTTTATTTCTTGACGGCACGGCGAGAAATTTTGAAAGATCTCCAGAAGATAGTCATCAAGGTAGTATTACCTGATAACACATCATTGATTGCTGGTTTATAAGTTTAATATGGTAGCGGAGAAGATCAGAGCGACACAGTCAACAGATGCCAAGCTTCAACGACTCAGAGCCTAGTATGAGGCTGGAAGACGTATAGAATTAAGCATTCACAGTGATATGACTCTCCGATTTGGTAGTCGTCTTTGCGTAACAAATGGAGACCTTCGTAAAGTGATTATGTCAGAAGCCCATAATTCTCAGTATTCCATTCATCCAGTTGGAACCAAGATGTACAGGGATATCCGTCAACATTTCTGGTAGAATGGTATGAAGAGGGAGATTGTCCGATTTGTTTCTTGTTGCTTAGTTTGTCAACAAGTCAAGGCTGAGCATCAGAGACCGGCTGGACTACTTCAACCTTTATCAATTCCAGAGTGAAAGTGGAAACATATTACATTGGATTTCGTGATCGGTCTATCTAGGACCCCAGCTGGTAGAGATGCTATTTGGTTAATAGTGGATTAACTCATGAAGGTTTTCTACATTATTCCTTATAGAATAGGACAATCTACAGAGCAGTTGGCTCGGATATACATGAATCAGATTATCAGGCTTCATGGAGTGCCAGTTAGCATCGTATCAGATAAAGATTCCAGATTCATTTCTCACTTTTGGCAGAGTCTACAGCAGAGTTTGGGTACCCGTCTGAAGTTTGGTTCAGCTTATCATCCGTAGACAGATGGTCAGTCAGAACGTACGACTCAGATCCTTGGGTATTAGAACTAAGTAGTTGGTAATATTGTCACGCCCCAGTCCAAAAATACCGAGGGACTGGACACGTGGCAATGACCAGCAGCACACACCGATGGGCAAACCCAATTTAATGGACCCATCAAGGTGTACTTAAGCTATAAAATAACTATAAAGGTCTATGATACTAATCTCATCCACAGAAATAAATATAATCAATATGAAATATAAAGCAACATCAAGTCTCAATAAAATATATCTCGGGGAACAACCCGATAATGAGTTTGATACATCAATTCAATAAACAGGAAATAACAGAAATAACTAAGTATAGATAAAGCAGATACTCGGAAGAAATCCTCGGCGATCACCTCGTCCTCTGGTGATGGTACTGCTCCAATGTCAGCTCCTGTCCCGTATACCTCGGGGTAGATCTCCTCTGCTACACCTGGGGACATAATCCGGATCCAGGTCCTCAGGGGACATAGCAAGGTACAAGAATAACTCAATCCAGAATAAATATAGTGCAATAATAAATGAAACAATAACAAGAGGGTAAACTATGTAACCAGCTATGTGATATGCAAGTAAGAGCATCACTAGAACTCAGGCTGAGACAACTACAAGCTCTGTGTCGGGGAGCCGGTAGCAGTGATATCATGTAGGAGCCTAGCTTGCATGGCTACGACACCATAATAATATAATCAACCTATAGCCTGTGTGTATCTCCCCACCCAATGTAATCACACGTCTTGTCACGACCCGCACCCGAAAATCGGGCATGAGCCGTGGGTACGTTCAGCCTACGCCGCAGAATCGGCGGTAGAACGCTGTAAAGGTCCGTTCTAGGTCAACCATATCTATCTATATCTCACAGAAAAATCTGGCATGACCTCTCCAAAAGGAGGGCAACCACGTAATATATATATATGAAATCCTCCCTAAAAGGAGGGCAACCACGCAATATATATGAACTCTCAATCACAAAATCTAGGAGAAGAAATAAAGCACGATATGAAATAAACAAAGAAACAGAACCAAGAGAGAAGACAATATCCAAAAATATACAGTCGGCCAAAATAGCTACAACATCTCACAGCATCAAAAGAATAAGTACAATCATCTAAAATAAACCACTGGGAACAACCCAGGAAACCCACCTAGCTAACTAAGGCGCTATAGGCGTCTCCTCGGCGCACTCCTCCTCGATCACGGGGTCACAACAGTCGTCAACACCCGGTCCGTAGAACGTCGGGCAATAGTCCTCAGGATCCTCTAGAAAAAATATGCCCAGTCAGGACTGGAGCGAAGTACATAACTCTGAAAGCAACTCCAAATACATGGTAAGGTGTATATGACGAGCAATAGAAAAGTATACAAGATGCACAGGAAATAAATATATGCTGGAGCACAATGAGTAGCTGCAATATAAACTGGAGAACAATACAAGTACTGAAAAAGTAACTGCAGGTGAGAAACATGAATACTAGCTAAGTGCCTTGAGCACAAGTTCGTTATGTGATCGGCTTAGGTTGCACATGAAAAATACTACGATAACTCCGTTATGCGTGAGTTGCATAACCGACATACACATGAATACTGTTTGGCTTTGATCACATAACCAACTCCTACTCCCCTCCCCCACTAATACCATTGGATCCAACCACAACATGCTATGTACATGATAATAGCTCGCGCACACGGAGGCGAGAGCACAAGAAGCACATGATAGCACATGAGAATCAATACTCGAAGTATATGATGAAATACACGTGATAGAGTACCCGCTGAACACGGTAAGGGGGATAGCATCTCATGACGTGATCCACTAGTACCAGCTCGTGTAACAATATGTCAGAATCAAGTATTACAGTTCTAGAACAGGTGATATAAACGCTATCATGAAATGGAAACTATCAGAGGTAGGTACTCGCCTGATGTCCTGAGCAACTGATGAGGATCGAGATCTGGACCGGTGTCGCAATGACCTATTGCAAAAAACAAGAATTAAACAGGGTTCTAAGCAGTTAAAGTGATATAAAATAATTAAAAATAGGCTTCTAGGGCTATTCTAGGTCGAACGGGTCAAACCGGTGAATTTCGGGTCAAAAAGTCAACTTGGGGTCCAAAAAGTCAACTCTAGGTCAAAACTAGGTCAAACGTTGACTTTTACGGTCAACGGGGACAAATTTGGTCAAAGCTAGGTCAAACTAGGGTACCCCTGAAATTCTAGGTCAAACCGAGCTCATTAAGCTACTAAACTCTCAAACTCGCCTAATCGAGATACCGGGATACCCTCGGTATCCGATACCTCGCCCTAGGCCACGTACCCCGCCTAAACGCGCTAAAACCTATGCTAGCATGCGTAAATATATATATACATAAGCATATAAAAATTATTCCAAAACATTTTCTAGGCTAATGCTCAAATACCCCGCTCGAAACTCAATACCATGAATATCTCAAGGTATTGAGATACCTCGGTATCTCAAGGTATTGAGATACCGCTCTCAAACCCCTCTAACTAGCTATCTAGCTAATAATTATATACCTAGTTATTAATCTAGGCTAGGAAATATATATATCTACCATATTTATATATATCTAAGTATGTATATACCTATATATATATAGATATCCACACACATATACACAATACTACCCTTTACCTTACCTAACCTATACATAAATATATATATATATATATATATATATATATATATATATATATATATATATATATATATATATATATATATATATATATACTATCTTGATATCTTTAGGTATGCATATAACTATATGTATATAGATATATATATACCTTAGATGGATAACTACCTATCTACCTATGTATTACCTATCTAGTATCAATCTATCTAGCTATCTAACTAGCTATCTATAAATCTAACTATCTACCTATTATCTATCTATCTATAAATCTACTTATCTATCTATCAATCTATCATATATATCTATCAATCTATCCATTCATATACCTATCTATCCAACTACCTATCTATACCCAAACCTCACTACGCTCCTCGCTGCATGCTGGAGCTTGCTGCTGCTGCTGCTGCTGCTTGTGCTGATGCTGATGCTGCTGCCTCTTGGAGCTGCTGCTGCTGCTCCTTGCTGCTGCTGTGCTGCTGCTGCAGTGCAGCAGCAGCTGCTGCCCCTTCTGCAGTTGGTCCCCCCCTCTTCCATCACACAAACACACACACATACCTATATACATATATATATATATATATATATATATATATCACTCTATATATATATACATACATATATCTATATATATATATACATATACAACTAGATATATCTATATATATATACACTTATATATAATCAAACACGCTCACTAACACACTAATACACACACACACACACACACTTAAACACATAACCACACACACACACATATAAATATACATAGCTATATATATATATATATCAACACCTATATATATATATATATATATATATACATACACACTCTCAAACATATAGATATACACATACACCTATAAATATATATATACATATACACACACAAGCACATAGATCTAATTACACACATATATATATATATATATATATATAAATATATATACATAAACACACATACATATAAATATATACATATATATATATAGACACATATACACTAACACAACACAACACACAACAACACACAAACCACACGCCCCACTCACGCCCAACGACCCCGACACTCACCAACACCCTAAAATATATATAATATAACTCGAAAACTCTAGCACACACTCCCCAATACTAACCCAACGCGCGCACAAGCCCGAAACGAGGAAACCAAGTCGAAATGGCCGTTCGGTCATTTCGACGAACACGTGGTGTGCGGCTCGGAAAACCTCCTGAAACGCACACCAAACGAACTCGAAATCGGTCCAAAATTTATCCACGCGCTCTAAACGATGTCTAGATCCTAGAAAAAGTGCTCCCGCATCAATTCTAGGCCCATGGCGGAAACGCACATGCGCTTAGAATCGGCGACGACTAAAAATCCCAATTTTGCCCTTCTCTGCGACATGACTTCCCGTGTCCGAACGGAGACACGCACTCACCCTCTAGACACCCGACAACGTCTACCTAGGTCCGTCTAACCTAGGGCATCACCCAAAATTGGGTAAAATTCGGATTCCACCCGAATTCGACACAAAACCTAATGTCAAAGTCTCTACACTCAACCAAAATAGTTCCAACTTTCTCCTACGGGTAGGCTTAGGGTCTATGAGGGTTCTACAACACTAATTATACTACATAAAAGTAATTAGCGAGGGGAAAGTTAGGGTTTACCTCTTGGGAGTTGAAATCCCAAGGCCAAAGTCTTCGATCTACTAGGAATCACCTCCCTCAAGCTCCAAGCCTCCAATTCTAGCCTCCACACTAAATCTAGGCTCCTCACACCTAGGTTAGAGAAAAAGAAAGGTTAGGGCTAGCATAAAAAAGAAGGAATGGAAGAAAGAAGGAAGAAAAATGGAAGGGGAACTCACCTTGAAGAAGAAGGAAGAAGAAAAAAGAAGTGGAGAAGAAGAAGTAGTGAAGAATATGAAGAGAGGGGGAAGGGGCTGCTGCTCACGGTCGGGTGTGGGAAAAATAGGGCCGGCCACTTGCTACATAAAGGGTTACATAAGTCCAAATGACCAAAATGCCCTCCTAACTCGGTTTTGGGTTTCGGGTTCCAAAAACACTCAAATTAGCTCCAAATCTCTCCCACTAACCCACTAAAAATATAATAAATATTTCTAAGCCCCAAAATAATTCTCACAAGGGTGTGGGCTGGGTCGGACATGGGTCCACTAGGGTCTGACATGGGTCCAGGCTAGCCAAAACCCTAAAACAATCATTAAAAAAATAATATAATCACTAAATAAATATAAATATAATTAATTAAATATAATTCACAATTTACCAAATAAAAATAAAAAATAACCCTATTTTCTAGAATTGGGTAGTGACAAGCCTACCCTCCTTAAAATAATTTTGTCCTCGAAATTAAAAGATGAAACTAGGACAGGAATGTAAAGAAAGAACCATACCTCAGGGCTCGAAGAGATAGGGGTATCGCTCGCGCATTTCATCCTCCCTCTCCCAGGTCGACTCACCTGGAGAGTGATGCCTCCACGCGACGCGAACTAAGGGAATAGTCTGGTTTCTCAACACCTTCTCCCGCCGATCCAGAATCTCCACCGGCTGCTCTGGATAGCTAAGAGTAGGGCCCACCACGATCTCTGAGTGATCCAATACGTGACTGGGATCCGCCACGTACCGTCTCAACTGCGACACGTAGAACACATCGTGAACTCCCTCCAGCATAGGCGGCAACTCAAGCCTATACGCCACGGCGCCGACCCTCTCAAGGATACGGAAGGGTCCGACGAAACATGGGCTAAGCTTCCCGCCTCCACCGAAGCGAATAGTGCCCCACGTCGGAGAGATCCTCAGGAACACCAGATCTCCAACCTAGCACAAATAAGGTCTCAGCACTTAGTCAAAAACAAGCAATCACAAGCAAACACAAGAACAAAATCTAAATTCTAAGCTATACCTCGAACTCCAAAGGTCTCCGGTGGCTATCGGCCCAATGCCGCTGCCTGTCCTGCGCCACCCGAAGTCTATCTCTAATGAGCTTGACCTTCTCCGCTGCATCAACCACCATCTTCGGGCCAAGCAAAGCTCTCTCACCTATATCATCCCATGACAACGGAGTGTGATACCTTCGTCCATATAATGCCTCAAAAGGTGACATTTCGATACTGGCTTGGTAGTTGTTGTTGTAAGCAAACTCTACCAAGTGCAAGTGATCCTCCCAAGAGCCTCTGAAATCTAAAACACAAGTGCGAAGCATGTCCTCAAGTGTCTGAATGGTCCTCTCTGACTGACCATCTGTCCGTGGGTGATATGCACTACTAAACTTGAGCTGGGTGCCCAAGCTAGCCTGCAGACTCCTCCAGAAATACGAAGTAAAGCGACTGTCCCGATCTGATACTATGCTCACAGGAACTCCATGCAGTCTGACTATCTGGCGCACATACATCTCTGCTAGCCTCTCTGTAGACGTACCCACTTTGAATGGTAGGAAGTGGGCCGATTTGGTCAACCTGTCCACGATGACCCAAATCGCATCCTTCCCGCCTAGAGAACGGGGAAGTCCAGAAACAAAATCCATGGTCACATGCTCCCATTTCCACTCCAGAATGGGTAACGGCTGGAGTAATCCTCCTGGCCTCTGCCTCTCCGCCTTCACCTGCTGGCACACTAAGCATCGGGATACGAAGCGCGCTACCTCCCACTTCATCCCGTACCACCATACATGCTATCTCAGATCTCTATACATCTTATTGGCACCTGGATGCATAGAGTACTGGGATTGATGCGCCTCCTGGAGAACCTCCTCGCGCAATGACCCACTCGGCACACACAACCTGGTACCGTGCCGCAAAGAACCATCATCAGCAATGGTGAAGTCATCTGACAATCCCATCTGAACCTGCGTCCTGATGCTCCTCAGGGACTCATCCTCAAACTGTGTAGTCCTGATCCGGTCTACCAACTCTGACTGAATCTGCAGTCCCCACATCTGCATCTCAACTCCAGGCACTATCACCTCAATGCCCAAGCTTTCTAGATCTGCCAGAAGATAACGATCTATAGTCAGGCACATAGCTACCGGATACCTGTTCAACGCATCCGCAACTACGTTCGCCTTTCCTGGATGATACTGCAATGATACGTCAAAGTCTTTCATCAACTCCAACCATCTCCTCTGCCTCATGTTCAGCTCTTTTTGGGTAAATACATACTTCAAACTCTTGTGGTCTGTGAAGATCTCCACACGCTCTCCGTATAAATAGTGTTTCCACAACTTCAGAGCAAAGATGACCACTGCCAACTCTAAATCGTGGGTAGGGTAGTTCTTCTCATGAGGACGTAATTGCCTGGAAGCATAGGCAATCACCCTCCCATTCTGCTGTAACACACAACCCAATCCCTTCTCCGATGTATCACTATAGATAGTGAATCCTCCAGAACCTGATGGCAACGTCAATACTGGAGCTGTCATCAACCTACTCTTCAGCTCATCAAAGGCGATCTGGCACTCCTCTGACCAAACAAACTCCATGTCCTTCCGAGTCAGCCTGGACAATGGCTCTGCAATCCGGGAAAAATCCTGAACAAATCTCCTGTAGTAGCCTGCCAGTCCCAAGAAACTCCTGACCTCTGCTACTGAACTCGGAGCACTCCATGCCTCAACTGCCATGATCTTTCTCGGATCCACCAAGATACCCTCTCCAGTCACCACATGACCAAGGAATTCAACCTTGTCAAGGAAGAACTCACACTTCGAAAGCTTTCCATAAAGCTTCTCCTTCCTGAGAGTCTCCAGCATTATCCTCAGATGCTCCTCGTGCTCCTCTGGGGTCTTCGAATATACCAAGATGTCATCTATAAACACCACCATAAATTTGTCCAGATGCTGATGGAACACCTTGTTCATCAGATTCATGAACACTACCGGGGCATTAGTCAACCGAAACGGCATCACCAAGAACTCATACTGTCCATATCTGGTCCGAAAAGCTGTCTTCGGAATATCCTCCTTCCTGACCTTCACCTGGTGGTAGCCTGTCCTCAGATCAATCCTGGAAAACACCCTCGCTCCGCTCAACTGGTCAAAAAGATCATCAATACGCGGCAGCGGATACTTGTTCTTGATTGTGAGATTGTTCAGAGCCCTGTAGTCGATACACATCCGTATCGACCCATCCTTCTTCAGCACAAAAAGTACCGGAGCACCCCACGGAGAAGAACTAGATCTGATAAATCCCTTGTCCTGTAGCTCATCCACCTGCTTCTTCAACTCTATCAGCTCACTGTTGCTGACTCTATAGACGTGCTGGGATATCGGCTCCGCGCCTGGCACCAAGTCTATAGAGAACTCCACATCTCTGTCCGGAGGTAACCCAGGCAACTCCTCCGGAAAGACATCCATATACTCCTCTATCAGTGGATGTAGCGACCTCGGTTCTACCACCAGGGCTCCGCAGAAGACTCCCTCGGTCTGCTCCGCTGCTCCTCTGGCAAACTGAAACTCTGGCTCACCCGGTGGACTAAACAAAACTCTGCCTCCACGACAATCTATACTAGCACAATGCGTACTCAACCAAACCATCCCCAGTACAAGGTCGTAGCTCTGAAGTGGCATTACGAGTAGGCACACACTCAACTCCCGACCTCCCAAGGTAACTCTCCGGTCTCTGCAGACATCACGGACTAGGATGATACCACCCCCGGTCGTGATCTTACAGAGTCTAGCTAAAGGTTCAGCAACAAGATGGTGTCTAACAGCAAAAGATACAGACACAAAGCTATGGGAAGCACCGGAATCAAATAAAGCAAGTGCTGGAATGGAATCAAGAAGAACACAGATTAAAAGAAGTCAATACGGTGCAAGAAACGATATCATCAAAGAAGGACAGTAATATTGTAAAAGAAAACAATTTCAGAAAAATTAAAGATAGCAAAAGAAAGCAGGAAGGGTCCTAGTTGTGATTGAGCACACTCTCTCTCAGCCTATATCCTATATCCTATTGCAGGTAAACCTAAAAACTAGACCTGCATGGGCCACCACCAAAAACGTGTCACGACCCGCACCCGAAAATCGGGCATGAGCCGTGGGTACGTCCAGCCTACGCCGCAGAATTGGCGGTAGAATGCTGTAAAGGTCCGTTCTAGGTCAACCATATCTATCTATATCTCACAGAAAAATCCGACATGACCTCTCCAAAAGGAGGGCAACCACGCAATATATATATATGAAATCCTCTCCAAAAGGAGGGCAACCACGCAATATATATATGAACTCTCAATCACAAAATCTACGGGAAGAAATAAAGCACGATATGAAATAAACAAAGAAACAGAACCAAGAGAGCAAGACAATATCCAAAAATATACAGTCCAAGGCCAAAATAGCTACAACATCTCACAGCATCAAAAGAATAAGTACAATCATCCAAAATAAACTACTGGGAATAACCCATGAAACCCACCTAGCTAACTAAGGCGCTATAGGCGTCTCCTCGGCGCACTCCTCCTCGATCACGGGGTCACAACAGTCGTCAACACCCGGCCCGTAGAACGTCGGGCAATAGTCCTCAGGATCCTCTAAAAAAATATGCCCAGTCAGGACTGGAGCGAAGTACATAACTCTGAAAGCAACTCCAAATACATGGTAAGGTGTATATGACGAGCAATAGAAAAGTATACAAGATGCACAGGAAATAAATATATGCTGGAGCACAATGAGTAGCTGCAATGTAAACTGGAGAACAATACAAGTACTGGAAAAGTAACTGCAGGTGAGAAACATGAATACTAGCTAAGTGCCTTGAGCACAAGTTCGTTATGTGATTGGCTTAGGTTGCACATGAAAAATACTACGATAACTCCGTTATGCGTGAGTTGCATAACCGACATACACATGAATACTGTTTGGCTTTGATCACATAACCAACTCCTACTCCCCTCCCCCACTAATACCATTGGATCCAACCACAACACGCTACGTACATGATAATAGCTCGCGCACGGGAAGGCGAGAGCACAAGAAGCACATGATAGCACATGAGAATCAATACCCGAAGCACATGATGAAATACACGTGATAGAGTACCCGCTGAACACGGTAAGGGGGATAGCATCTCATGACGGGATCCACTAGTACCAGCTCATGTAACAACATGTCAGAATCAAGTATTACAGTTCTAGAACAGGTGATATAAACGCTATCATGAAATAGAAACTATCAGAGGTAGGTACTCGCCTGATGTCCTGAGCAACTGATGAGGATCGAGATCCGGACCGGTGTCGCAAGGACCTATTGCAAAAAGCAAGAATTAAACAGGGTTCTAAGCAGTTAAACTGATATAAAATAATTAAAAACAGGCTTCTAGGGCTATTCTAGGTCGAACGGGTCAAACCGGTGAATTTCGGATCAAAAAGTCAACCCGTGGTCTAAAAAGTCAACTCTAGGTCAAAACTAGGTCAAACATTGACTTTTACGGTCAACGGGGACAAATTTGGTCAAAGCTAGGTCAAACTAGGGTGCCCCTGAAATTCTAGGTCAAACCGAGCTCATTAAGCTACTAAACTCTCAAACTCGCCTAATCGAGATACCGGGATACCCTCGATATCCGATACCTCGCCCTAGGCCACGCACCCCGCCTAAACCCGCTAAAATCTATGCTAGCATGCGTAAATATATATATACATAAGCATATAAAAATCATTCCAAAATATTTCTTAGGCTAATGCTCAAATACCCCGCTCGAAACTCAATACCTTGAATATCTCAAGGTATTGAGATACCACTCTCAAACCCCTCTAACTAGCTATCTAGCTAATAATTATATACCTAGTTATTAATCTAGGCTATGAAATATATATATCTACCATATTTATATATATCTAAGTATGTATAAACCTATATATATATAGATATCCACACACATATACACAATACCCTTTACCTTACCCAACCTACACACACACATATATATATATATATATATATATATATATATATATATATATATATATATATATATATATATATATATATATATATATATATATATATACTATCTAGATATCTCTAGGTATGCATATAACTATATGTATATAGATATATATATACCTTAGATGGATAACTACCTATCTACCTATGTATTACCTATCTAGTATCAATCTATCTAGCTATCTAACTAGCTATCTATAAATCTAACTATCTACCTATTATCTATCTATCTATAAATCTACTTATCTATCTATCAATCTATCATATATATCTATCAATCTATCCATTCATATACCTATCTATCCAACTACCTATCTATACCCAAACCTCACCACGCTCCTCGCTGCATGCTGGAGCTTGTGCTGATGCTGATGCTGCTGCCTCTTGGAGCTGCTGCTGCTGCTCCTTGCTACTGCTGTAGTGCAGCAGCAGCTGCTGCCCCTTCTGCAGTTGGTCCCCCCCCTCTTCCATCACACAAACACACACACATACCTATATACATATATATACATATATATCACTCTATATATATATACATACATATATCTATATATATATACATATACAACTAGATATATATATATATACACTTATATATAATCTAACACACTCACTAACACACTAATACACACACACACTTAAACACATAACCACACACACACACATATAAATATACATAGCTATATATATATATATATATATATATATATATATATATATATATATATATATATATCAACACCTATATATATATATATATATATATATATATATATATATATATATATATATATATATATATATATACATACACACTCTCAAACATATAGATATACACATACACCTATAAATATATATATACATATACACACACAAGCACACTTACACATACATATATATATATATACACATAGACATATACACACACAAGCACATAGATCTAAATACACACATATATATATATATAAATATATATACATAAACACACATACATATAAATATATACATATATATATATATAGACACATATACACTAACACAACACAACACACAACAACACACAAACCACACGCCCCACTCACGCCCAACGACCCCGACACTCACCAACACCCTAAAATATATATAATATAACTCGAAAACTCTAGCACACACTCCCCAATACTAATCCAATGCGCGCACAAGCCCGAAGTGAGGAAACCAAATCAAAATGGCCGTTCGGTCATTTCGACGAACACATGGTGCGCGGCTCAGAAAATCTCCTGAAACACACACCAAACGAACTCGGAATCAGCCCAAAATTTACCCACGCGCTCTAAACGATGTCTAGATCCTAGAAAAAGTGCTCCCGCATCAATTCTAGGCCCATGGCAGAAACGCACATGCGCTTAGAATCGGCGACGACTAAAAACCCTAATTTTGCCCGAAATGCCCGTTTCTCTGCGACATGACTTCCCGTGTCCGAACGGAGATACGCACTCACCCTCTAGACACCCGACAACGTCTACCTAGGTCCGTCTAACCTAGGGCATCACCCAAAATTGGGCAAAATTTGGATTCCACCCGAATTCGACACAAAACCTAATGTCAAAGTCTCTACACTCAACCAAACTAGTTCCAACTTTCTCCTACGGGTAGGCTTAGGGTCTATGAGAGTTCTACAACACTAATTATACTACATAAAAGTAATTAGCGAGGGGAAAGTTAGGGTTTACCTCTTGGGAGTTGAAATCCCAAGGCCAAAGTCTTCGATCTACTAGGAATCACCTCCCTCAAGCTCCAAGCCTCCAATTCTAGCCTCCACACTAAATCTAGGCTCCTCACACCTAGGTTAGAGAAAAAGCAAGGTTAGGGCTAGCATAAAGAAGAAGGAATGGAAGAAAGAAGGAAGAAAAATGGAAGGGGAACTCACCTTGAAGAAGAAGGAAGAAGAAAGAAGAAGTGGAGAAGAAGAAGTAGTGAAGAATATGAAGAGAGAGGGAAGGGGCTGCTGCTCACGGTCGGGTGTAGGAAAAATAGGGCCGGCCACTTGCTACATAAAGGGTTACATAAGTCCAAATGACCAAAATGCCCTCCTAACTCGGTTTTGGGTTTCGGGTTCCAAAAACACTCAAACTAGCTCCAAATCTCTCCCACTAACCCACTATAATATAATAAATATTTCTAAGCCCCAAAATAATTCTCACAAGGGTGTGGGCTGGGTCGGACACGGGTCCACTAGGGTCTGACATGGGTCCAGGCTAGCCAAAACCCTAAAATAATTATTAAAAAATAATATAATCACTAAATAAATATAAATATAATTAATTAAATACAATTCATAATTTACCAAATAAAAAAAAATAACCATATTTTCTAGAATTGGGTAGTGACACGTCTCATGTCCACGACGTCTCATGTCCATGTCACGCAAGATCAAGACCTCTAACTGATGCAGCAAGTCATAATGATAGCTATGCATATATAATATCTATGTCACGAATCCTGTAGCCTATACATAATCACCATGAATAATTTAGGAAGATTCTGTCTCATGAACAGTGTCAAATGTCCTATGGCATGACGTACTTGATAATGCAAGCACGAATATATATATAGGGTCGCGATATCAGTCTAGAGTGACGTTACACGACTCCGCGTACGACGTCGACACCCGAATATTATTCGGACATTAAGCAACGTCTCACGGTCCTAGGTTTACTATGTACATCACAAAAGTATATATATATATATATATATATATATATATATATATATATATATATATATATGAACAACTCAAGAAACAATATCAGATAACTACTGCAAGTTTGGCAAAGTACACTTGCCTGGGATTTGAATTCCAGCAATTGCTCTGGTGTCCGAGGGATCTTCAAGTACTCCTCTGGTTGCTGAAATAAATATTACCATCATGTTCAGAAGATATAAAATAGCTAGAATTGCCTGTCCATAAGTCCAATTTGGACACAGGGGGCAAAAGTGACAGTTTCTGGTCAAAGCGGGGTCCACCTGTAGCCTACTTCGCACAGAAAAATGTGTCAGAGATAAAATTCTCCAAATTCGTCAAACTTAGTGTCAAGTCCAGAATGACGATACGAACCCAACAAAATATCCAGAACTGGATTCCGATGAGCCGATCATAAAATCGCCCGTCAAGTAGAGCCGTGGGGCCCACGATACGAGATTTTGTCAACATTCTCAGAATCGAACCAAACTTGGGTCATAGGACCAGCATATTGCTACGAGTCTGATGGCGTAAGTTTTGTTTTAATACAAAGAGCGTACACAAAGTTACAATGAGTTTCAGAATAGGCCCGATACGTGATATTTTCGACAGATATGCGTTGATTCCGGTGTGCACGCACATCCAAATAAACTTTCGTGTAATCTCACACGTCCGTATTGACAGTGCGCACCTTTCGGTGAAGTTCGTACATGACCAAGTCGCCTCGTTTAGCGGGACGCACCACGTTTCGAGAAATTTTGGGTTTTAAAGACCAAGTTTTTGGTCGATTTCACCCACGAATAAAATAAAGCACACAACAAATTAAAATAAACTAATTACAGGGTCTTAATCTCGATTATATTGTCTAATTTACTGTTCAAACAGAATCTAAAATTATTAAACAGGTTGGGAGAAAAATGGCCGTGAACATGGGGCTCCGGGACAGTTTCTGAAGTACATAATTCTGTGTTTTTTTCCTGTTTTGTGTCGCATTTTACAATGGACACAGGGCACGATACTCTAAACTAGTTGCACGAAATTTCGAGAGGGTCAAGTGTTCTTTGCATAGGAGTCAACAGAACTAAATTCGGATCAATACACAAGGAGATACGAGAGCTAGAAGTAGGGTACCTTGATGCTGTTCAAAATTGGACAATTACGCGGCGAAGTTGGCGACCGTTTTCCGGCGACGTGCGGCGGCTAGTGGCGGTGGACGGCGGTCGGAGTTGGATGTGGGTGATTGGAGAGTGAGGGGGAGTGGTCCTGGGGTGTGAAGAAGTGAGAGTGGGGGAGTTATATGAAGGAGAATAGGGGGTGTGGTTGCGGTTCATGCGGGTTTTCCGAACGGAGGGGGGGTCGTGGGTGTGCTGCTGTGAGTGGGCGGGTTTGCGGGTTTGCGGGTCAGCGGGTCCGGATCCGACCCGCTGGGAGGTTGGGTCTGGTTCGGTTTGGTTTAATGCTGGTTCGGTTCAGTCTGCCCGGTTCGGTTTGGTTTAATGTTGGTTTAGTTAAAAAAAAGAGTTTTAGCTATTTTAAAAATAGTTTTTGAGCCCAATAAATTCCAGAAAAATTACACAACATCCAATAATTAATTATACATCCAAAAATATAATTTTCATAATATTTTAGTAATTAATTTAATTAATAAAAATATTAATCCCTGAAGGACATTTTTAATAATTAATTAAAAATTATCGAAAAATTCAAAAAATTCATTTTTATAAATTTTAAAAAAAAATAGGGTGTTACAATCTACCCACCTTAAAAGAATTGCATCCTCGCAATTAAGAAAATAACTGACAATAGAGATGACGCGGTTGCAAGACATATTCGAAGCACGACACAAACAAGGAATCACGATCAAGGAAAAATCGAAAGATGAGGGTTAAGCAAAACACCTAAAGTATTTCACTAAACATTGAAAGTTAGGTAATTCAAGAGTAAAGAAATCTGGTTAGATCAAGGAAAACTACAGCTTAGAAAAAGTAGGTTATCAATTATTAACAAGTTCAAAATACTAGGTTTTAAGGATAAGGTCATGAACTAACAGGCACGTGCTAAAGCATTACTAGGAATAGATAGCTATGAATAACTTAAACCTTACGCACATTCGCTAATCCATGAGTCTGTGTGTCCTCCATTGTCATCGCAAAAGCTTGTCTGCGTCCTTGTGGCGGTGTCCTCTGCTGTTGCTGGGCTTGCTGAAAAAGTGCTGCCTGGGTTGCCAAAGGTGGCCTCGGCTGATACCCTCTTGGAGCTGGTGGTATGACTCCTTTAACTACCGTCTGTGGTGCTTCCAATGCTGGATAGGCTGGCCTCGGTGCTGGTAAGGCTTATCGGTTTACCATTGTTGCTCCCTCTAGACGCTCAGGGCATTCCTTGGCTAAATGTTGGTTGGATCCGCAAATTAAACATAATCCCATTTTGCGTCTGCACTCGTTCTCAATATGACCTCGCTTGCGACAATATCGACAGATAGGCAGTGCCTGCGGAGATGCTCTGGGTGGTTGGTGCATGTGAGATCTTTTTGCAGCTTCTTCGTGTGGTGCTCTGGCTGGTGCTGATGTGAAAGGCCGCTTCAGGCTGGACTCTCTCTTGGTGACGTGCTCCATGCGTCGTGCTGCAGCAAGGACGTTCGAGTAAGAAGTAGGTGCAACAGAGCCAATTAGTCTCTGTAGCTCAAAGTTGAGTCCGTCGAAGAACTTTTTAGCCTTCTCCTCTTCTGTCGGGATCAGGGTAGGGGCGAAGCGACTCAGACGAATGAACTCCGCATTGTATTTTTCCACTGTCATATCACTACTAGAAAAAGTCAAATTAGTGACGTTTAAAAATATCGCTAAATGACCAAAAAATGTCGCTAATTACGTTTAGCGACGTAATTAGCGACATTTTAAAGAAGTCGGAAAAAATTAAGTCGCTAAAACAAAAAACGTCACTAAACGTCGCTATGCCGACATTTTTTAGCGACTTTAATGTGTCGCTAAATTTAGCGACATTTAGCGACGCAGCATCACTAATTAGCGACGTTTAATAAAGTCGCTAAACGTCGCTAATTAGCGACTTATAAAGCAACGTTACACCGACGTCTTTAATGACCTGGCAATACTGCCATGTCAGCAGTTTACGACGTACAGCGATGATTTTAGCAACTTCGTTAGCGACGTCTTTAGCGACGTGTAATAGCATCGCTAATTAGCAACGTAGTTAGCGACGTAAATGAACGTCGCTAAACGTCGCTAATTTTCAGAAAAAAAATTACTGAATTGCATTTCTGGGTTTGCCAACCCCCTTGGGTTCATTCTCAGGTATATGATGGTAGTAGAAATAATTGAATAAAGGATACAGTAGCAGCACCAAGGGGAAAAATTCTAGTGCACTGGGTAAATACAGGCCAAGTATCAATCATCAGTTGTAAACTAAAATATATTATAACTGTGTGAATATCCAGCAAATCTCATCGTAAAGGACACATATTTAATATGAATAATATAATAAAATTTGAAGAAAAGAAAGCATCCAGCAAATCTCATCGTAAAGAATATGGCAAATTTATATCCATACAATCGCATCCAAAATAATAATAAAAAAAAAATCCAGTAACTAGCTATACTACTGCGGATCTGCAGGAGGCTGACCACCGGCGCGCTTGAAGGATAAGAACTGCTCATACTCGTCCCGTGGAATCGACACCGATGTCGATGGAGAAGGCAGTAACGTCGATGGAGTCTGTGTCGATGTAGGTGCACCAGGAGGCCGTGCCCGCTCCAAGTCTGCGAGTCGCTGGTTGTAAGAATCTATGGTAGATAACAGCCTCGTACTGCTATGAACCATTGAATCCTGCATCATCGTCAGCCTCTCGCCCATCGATAGCTGTGTCTCCTGCAGCTCCATGATGTTGTGGTCAGTCGAGGTTCTAATATCATTTGTCAGTCGTCTCGTTTAGCGGGATGCACCCCATTTCGAGAAATTTTGGATTTTAAAGACCAAGTTTTTGGTCGATTTCACCCGCGAATAAAATAAAGCACACAGCAAATTAAAATAAACTAATTACAGTATCTTAATCTCGGTTATATTGTTTAATTTACTGTTCAAATAGAATCTAAAATTATTAAACAGGTTGGAAGAAAAATGGCCGTGAACATGGGGCTCCGGGACAGTTTCTGAAGTACATAATTCTGTATTTTTTTCCTGTTTTGTGTCGCATTTTGCGACAGACACAGGGCACGATACTCCGAACTAGTTGCACAAAATTTTAAGAGGGTCAATTGGTCTTCGCATAGGATTCGACTGAACGAAATTTGGATCAATACACAAGGAGATACGAGAGCTAGAAGTAGGGTACCTTGATGCTGTTCAAAATTGGACAATTACGCGGCGAAGTTGACGACAGTTTTCCGGCGACGTGCGGCAGGTAGCGGCGGTGGGCGGCGGTCGGAGTTGGACGTGGGTGATAGGAGAGTGAGGAGGAGTGGTCCTGGGGTGTGAAGAAGTGAGAGTGGGCGAGTTATATTATGGAGAAGAGGGGGTGTGGTCGCGGTTCGTGCGGGTTTTCCGAACGGAGGGGGGGTCGTGGGTGTGCTGCTGTGAGTGGGAAGGTTTGCGGGCTTGCCAGTCGGCGGGTCCGGATGCGACCCGCTGGGCGGTTGGGTCCGGTTCGGTTTGGTTTAATGCTGGTTCAGTTCAGTCTGCCCGGTTCGGTTTGGTTTAATGCTGGTTTAGTTAAAAAAGAGAGTTTTAGCTATTTTAAAAATAGTTTTTGAGCCCAATTAATTTTAAAAAAATTGTACAACATCCAATAATTAATTATACCCCCATAAATATAATTTTCATAATATTTTAATAATTAATTTAATCCATAAAAATATTAATCCCGGAAGGACATTTTTAATAATTAATTAAAAATTACTGAAAAATTCAGAAAATTCATTTTTAATTTTTTTTAAAAATATAGGGTGTTACAAATATCAAGATGTCAAGTGCCAAAAGTAGAGTGAGTATTTTGGATGTAAGATAAGTGTAGGTTATGGTCATGGGTTAGTATCTTGGGGGTTGGTATCATATGATACTTAATGTGGTACCATGGTACCATGTACAAACAAGTATGATATGTGTGGAGAAAATTAGAGTATAATATCCTATGGTGTATCAAAGTATTTAGAAAACCATGATACCAAAATATTAGAACTAGTATGACTTAATACTAGGATACCTTAAGGTTATGATATTAGGTATTGGATTAAGATACCATGGTAAGGGTAGTGTCTGGCTTGGGTAATGGGTTAGGTACCAAGGTATGAGTTAAGGTATTGAGTATTGGTCAAGGTGCTAAGGTATTAGTCTAGAAACTAGGATACGGGGTAATATGTTAGGGTATTGGTTAAGGTAATGAGGTAATACTAAGGCAATAGCTAGGTAATGAGGTAATACTAAGGTATTGGCTAGGTATTAAGTGTTAGACTAAGTTATTATATATATTAGCATATCTATATAGTATATATGTTATTATTATATCATAGCTAACTAGTATGACTTTAAAACCTAGTATTAGCAAGTTATTGACCCATAGTAGAGGTATTGGTGAAATGATTAAGATATTAGTTGTGAAACTTGGATATTAGCAAGGTATTGATTAGTATGGACTAGAAAATCTAGTTTAGCCAAGGTTTTGATCCTAGAACTAAGGTATTGACTAATAGTAAAGGTATTTGAGATACGGGCTAAGTTATTAGGTAAATGTGTGATACGAGTTAAGATACCATGATACGGGGTAAGGTAAATAGCTATAGGCCAATATACTGCTAAAAATTATAGGTAGAAGTATATATATTAGGGTAATATATGCTAGAAATTTATTAGTATAGCTTAGAAATCTAGTATTGGCCTAGTATTAACTAGTATTGGCTAATTTGACCTAGTTAGCACCTAAAAATCAAATAGTAACTTGTTAAGACCTAGTATAACTTAATAAATCTTGTAAAAAGGTAACATCAACCTAGAAACTAGGAAATGTAGTAGTTTGACTATGTTGGCCTAGATTTGATCTACTTTGACCAAATTTGACCTAGTTTGACTTAGTTTGACCTAGTTTGACTTAGTTGGACCTAGTTTGACTTAGAGACCTAGTTTCAAGCTAGTATAGCATGTTTATGATTCCAAAATACTATTTTGACTTGACATTTCATATATAGGTCAGTGTGACACCAGTTCAGACATCGATTTGTATTCATTGCTCCGGACCTCAGGCGAGCACATTCTCTAATAGTTTATATTATTTGATAATTACTATAATACAAGTATTTAGAAATATTTTACTTGAGTCCTGACACGTTGGTACATAGGCTAGTGCACATATGGATCTTCAGTCATGAGATGTTTTTCTTGTTTCATTATTCTTCGTGTTCTCGTATGATTATTAGACAATGTTCAATGTTCAATATTTTTATAATGCCTTGAGTACCTTGGAGTGTAACGTGTCATGGTTGGATCCATTGTACTAGTTGGGGAGAAGGGAGAAGTGCTAGCTAGATATGTGATCAAAGCTTATACATTGTTCAATATTCAATGTTTAAGTTAGACAATATTTATCCAATGTTTAAGTTAGACAATGTTTATCCAACGTTTAAGTAGACAATGTTCAACCTAAGCTGATCACATATCTAACTAGTATTTCAAACACTTAGTGTAGTTATAGTTCTTCACTATATTCTATTTTATTGCCTTTGTTCTATTTTATTGTAATCAGTGTATACCATATTGCTCTAGATTAACTGTCTCTTTTCTACAATAGTATAATATTGTTTATTATTTCTTGTCTTGTATTACATTCTTTATTTCTGTTTATAGTTATTATCAATTAACTTGGAACTACTATTGGGTTGTACTCGTTCCATCCTGATTGAATATATTTTTCGAGTATTGGAAGGATTTGTGTCCGACTCATTACGGACCATAGGAGATAGCAGCTGCCGCTTTAGACCCTTTAGTTCAGGAGTGATTACCGGGAGGCCTAGCTGGTAGCACTAGTTATTTTAGTTACCTTTATTTAGTATTATAATACTTGATTTGTTTCCATCATATTAGATATTTGTGATGTATTATTATTACTCCTAGACTTGTTTAGATTGATGTTGATGTTGAGGACTATCTAGTTGTGATTTGTGACTTTTTTATTTTATCATATCGTGCCATTTATCCTCCTTATAGATTTTTTTTATGATTGAGTATTGATATTGACTTTATATTATTATCTTGTCTTCCTTTTGGAGTTGAGATAGCATGGCATGTACCTTATATATTGTATGAGATATTTAGATACTATTATTGACCTCGACTGCATTCTATGTCGTTATTAAGATGTAGGCTGGGCGTTGTTCCCGTACTCGTGCCCTCACATCCGGGTATGGGTCGTGACATATTTTTGTGTTGGCCCCTGCAGATTAGGCTTCACAATTAGTGCGAAGACGTGGTAGTACAATGACTTAGTTGTACTACTGCTAGCCTGTGATAGGATATAGGATGAGAGAATACTCAATCATAAATTAGGATTCCTTGAGAGATTTTTGGGATGACCCTTGAAAATCTTATTTTGAATCTATTTCAACTTGCTTTGTTTCACCTTCGCCTTTGTACTTGTCTGTTGTTGAATTTGATTCTTGTATCGAGATAAATTTTATGGGCTAAGTTGAGGCATATTCTGGTAATATAAATGGATAAGAACAGTGAGAAAGGTAACCGTCTACTTTAATTATGGAGTCTAGAGTTTATCGCAGCCATATTTGTAAACCCCCTAATTCTAATTTTACAATTTTAAGTTTTTTTATATTAAATTATTGGATGTCTCTTGGTAATTTTTGTGTTAATTAGAAAATAAATTCTTTAATTTATCTACTTATATTAAATATTTATTTATCTTTAGTAATTAGCAAAATTATTTCACAATAATATGTTTTGGGTGTAAATTTTATTTTTACTTATTTATGAGTACTATTATTGTTTGCATAGTTAATTATTTTATATGATCCCCTAATTCGTGGATAATATTTTTAGATGTATATACTATACATACTTCATAATTTGATACTTGAATGTTTAACCTTTATAAAAATTTATTTTTGTGGTTTTAAAGATTTTTTTATTGTATTAATTATTTTTACTTAGCAATATTTTTTACATAGCGATTATTTTGTTCATAGTAATTATCCCTATATATAGAACATCCATTTATAGTATGAATAATATAGTGTTCAAAATTTCTTCATATTCCTTTTTATAATTTTATGGATATATACAAATATAGCTATATATATGTATATGTATTTATATATAAATATTAATCTAAAACCTAACCTTAATCCTATCCGTTAAAAAAAAATATATTCCTAATACTAATCCCCGAACCCTCAGCAGCATAGCCCAGAACCTCAACCCCCGCTCTTCCCTATATATATATATATATATATATATATATATATATATATATATATATATGTTATCGAAATCTAACCCTAACCCCAACACCATCGACGCAATCACCCCACTCCTCTTCGGCGCGCTACCCCCAAACCACCACCGGCCGCCGTCGACGCCGCAGTCGCCGGAGAACAGGCCGCGTGACAGCACTCCCGTGCGGGCAGAGCATCCAAACCCCCAAGTTGCTGGTGAGATATGTTCCTCCTCGCTCCATATTTTCTTGAACGATTTGTCCGTACATGCTCACAACCTAACCCCTAGGAATTCCTTCAAGTGGAACGGATTTTGGAGCCCGAATTGATCGAAATAGCGACCGAAAGTTGGCTGAAAAATTGTTCAAAAACAGTTCAGAAATTAAATCCAACCGCCCATGTTCATGTCCAATTTTCTACCAACCCGTTTAATATTTTCAAAATATAATTAAAATAATTTCTTCACAATATGACCAAGATTATTACTGTACTTTTATTTTTATTAGTTTACAATGTTGGTTAAATTATTTTGATTCCAAAATGACCAAAAACTTGGTTTTTCAAAACTAAAATTTTGTGATACGGAGTGCATCTAGATAAACTGGACCACCATGTCATGTACCAGTTGCATCAAAAAGAGCGTATAGTATATCCTGATGTGTGGACTTTCCTGGAAGTTGATTCGGATGTATGTGCACGCCTGAATCAACTCGTATTCGTAAAAAGTCCCCTATATCGACATTTTATAAATTTTCCTATTAGTTGGTGCACGCTCGTTGGAATGCAATAAAACTTATGCCATTGGATCTGTGATATTACGCTAGTCCTATGATCCATGTTTCACGTAATTCTGAGATAGTTGACCGAACTGCCTATTTGCGGGCCCACGGGTTGACTTGACAGGCAAAATTTTGATCGGCTCACCGAAATCCAAAATTGGATATACCGTTGAGTCCATATCGTCGTTTAGGATTTTTCTAACCTATAATTTGTCCCATTTAGAGATCTTTACCCCTGTCACGCATTTTGGTGCAAAGTGGACCACATGTGGACCCCTCTTTGACCCGAAATTATCGTTTTGCCCCTGTATCCAAATTGGATGAAAGGGTAGTATTTTTTGACTATCTCATTGATTCTAAAAATATTAGTAATATTTATTTCAGCATCCAGAGACGTTCGTACATCTTTCTCTCTTTGTGCTACTGTTGACTTGACGTATTCACTACCATGACATTGTCTAAACTTTGCTCGGACACCAGGTATGATACCTTGCTATATTTATTGTCAGTTTGCTTTCATTTCAGCATTTATTGTATAAATTATTTTTATATAAATTATGCGTCTAAGCTTGACTTGGGTGCAAATGACGGTATTTGTCGTCTTTTGTAGCTTTTATTTATTATATGCATGTTAACTTAGTTTTAGCGGACTACCTCCTAATTATGGGATATTTTTATATCTCCTTAGGCCATGACACACACATGACACGATATATCATTATAAGGCACGAACTAGCGTACACGATTGGCCTTCGATACGTTCAGAACATGTAATAGTTAAAAACGTAACTGTTATGATTAGTGTATTAGAGACTCATACAGTTACAACACTGGACATATTGTGGATACGACTTGGTCAGTATAGGGATAAGGAGGAGGACAATCATTGTGCGTATGGTATGACCAAATCGGTGGCCTTAGTATCCGGATAGAACTTTGGTGATTATTATATCAGATAACCTCTGACGTCGGTGGATGTTACAAATATTTAGAGCATACGACTGTGTTGTAGTATATGTATAGGACATGGTGAGAAGCCAACAATCCCACTCATATGTACGAAGGTTGTCTTCTAAATTGCACATTAAATGGTTAGAACACCATTTGCATATTTATTTATTTATTGCAGTTTATATAGCTTGCTTCTATGTATCTTATTACGTCCCTCTGAGGACCTGGTCCCTTTTCAGGTATAGACGATCAGGATTATCCGCATGAGTATGGACCGGAAGCTGATGCATCATTTTCTGTCGAGGAGGTCTTAGCCTCTAAGTACCCATAACTACTTCATAGCTGATGGATCTTTAGTTATTATTCTCTTTATTGTCATTTATTTTATATTGGAGTTTCGTCCTCCTCTATTATTTTAGTTGATTTAGTCGATTGGTAGTGGATTTGTCTCCACCCAACTATTATTTTTTTAACTACTTCGTACTTGAGACTTTCAGTTTTTTATTTTGATATTCCTTTACTTGTGTCTGTGGATGAGATATAGATGCTTGTGACTTGTGTTGACAATATATGTACCACTTATGAAATATTTATTCATTTACAGCGTATGTTTGTGTTATGATTTTCCAACATATTGGAGTGTCATATACATACGGTTGGCATGCTACGTATTTCTAGTCCTACGTATTTTAGGATTGAGGCATGACAATATTAGCTGGCGTGGCGAAATCATAGAGCCTGATTTCATATATGTTTCTCTTGGTTATGGAATTTAAAGTTTTTGCAGCCAAGCTAGCAGCAGGGCAAAAATTTTAGATACCATGATTCTAGAGGTATGTACCTTAGTTACAGACTCTACAGTTTATCGCAGCTATGCTTACTGGTGTAGCGAGAATTCTGGATAATATGATTTTAGATAGACGTGTATAATTATCAGATTGTATCTTGAATTGGTTCTTAACATATCGTCTCTATCATTCAGCCTTGTTAGCATTGAGTTATGTTCCATCACTTTACTAGCTCATGATAGAGATATATTTAGTTTCTCTAGTCCAGTTCCTTATAGAGCTTTAACTTCATTAGTTCCTAAGATTTCTTTGGGTAGTGTAGTAGTATGGTAACTTGTAGGCATGTTTGTGTCCAGTTTGAGTATCAGTGTTGATTGTTGAGAGTGTAACTTGTGAGTCTATTAGTGGTTCCTAGTTGGGTATGAGAGCATTAGGTATCGGTGTATAAGCCTAGAATTAACTCATAGTGTAGTACCATTTGTAGCCATAGATCTAAGATATGTGTCAGAGTATAGTTAGTTGTTGGTAACCTAGAGTATCAAGCATGTGTCCAGAATAGTTATGGAGTTAGAGATTATGTACCAAGGGTGCCTAGAGGGTGCAAGTGTCCAGGGTGTATCAAGAGTAGGAAGAGTGATGTGTGATAGGTGCAATATGTTAGTTTAGTTTTTATGAGTGTTACTGTGAGTGATAGTATTAGCTGAGTGTATTAGTATGATAATGATAAAGGATATATAAGGGAGTATCATGGAGAGTAGGAGTGCAAGTGTTCCAGGCAGTGAGAATAGATAAACTATCTAACAACGCCCGGTGTAAGGATACTAGTCGGAAACAACGCCCAGCCTACACCGCAGAATCGGCGGTAGAACGCTGTCTAGATAAACTATCTAACAATATAATGAACCACCAATAATGATAGTATACTCAATCACAGAACTAAGGTGGAAATGAGCACGAATCAGATAAAGAATAGAATAGTCACGATACAACTCATGAGTCTAAAATAATACATCAATGAGTCTGAAGAAAATTACAGAAATATGCTGGAGACAAATCCAGTACAAAGAATACTACAAAACTATAAAGCTACAACTCCAGGGTCAACTGTCTCAGTTGGGATAAGTCCCTCTTGAGCCAGGGTCTCAGAATCTAAACCCACAACATCCTGGGGTCCATAATAGGTAGGGTACTCCTCAGTGTCATCTGGAAAAATATATCCAGTCAGGAAAGGAGCAGAGTACAACCCTAACAGCAGTTCTCAATTAATGATAAAAACTATGTAACAGTAAATAGTTGTGGATAAACAAGATGCATAAATAGATACAAGAATGTATAGACAATAAGGAAATACTGGAAAGAAATACAATAATGAACAATATGCTGATAGAACAAGAATACTAATGACTAAGTGTGTGAGTACTAGCTTTAACATGTGATCGGCTTAGGAACTTGCACAAGAGTATAATGGCCTGGCTGATTATACGTGCGGTGTATGATCAACACTCACAAGGAACAAGACATGTACAAGGAGGGTATGATCACATATCTACACTAAAATACTCCCCACCCCGACTGGTATAATAGATCCAACCACGGTACGTTATGGCACTAGATTCCCCAAGAAAATAGCTAGTCTCCCCGAGAATCGGTGTCTGTACATGTACAAGATAACCAATGAAACAATACTTGCACCATATACACCATATACCAAGGAATAACATCTCATGACGAGATCCGGATATACCAATCCGTGTAACCATAGTGTCAAGAGAACATGTATATCTACACTAGATACAACGAACATAGAGGATATCATAAATGAGAAACTATCAGAGAATGTACTCGCCTGAAGTCCAATGAACAGTCTCACAAATGTCTGACTCGGTGCCTCGAAGACCTAGATATGGAATACCATATTAATACAAGGTCCCGGAAAGAGAACAAGTCAAACTAGACAATTTCTAGGTCAATAAGTCAATTCTAAGTCAAAAGTCAACTATGGTCAACTCTAAAGTACACTAAAGTCAAACATGGTCAAACCCAAAGTCAACCTCACAAGACATCTATAAAATAATATAGAGATAAACTACAATAATTTAGGAATCAAATTAGATTCAAAAAGAACTCACACAAAGTATACTAATAATATAATTAATATATACCCTAAAATAATATATATACAACCCAACATTTATATAAATAACATAATATATTATTACAATTATTATTCCTCACAAAACACATATATATATACATATATATATATATAATTATAATATATAATATATACATTAAATCTGTCAAAGCGTCATTGAAATACAGTGAATAAAATAGGATTAAATCAAAACAGTTTAAATAGTGACAGTCGGGACTGTCACCGAAGGACTGTCACCGAAACCCAAATAATAAACTGCCACTGCTTTGGTTTTTGCTGACAGTTAAACTGTCGCGAAAAAGTGTCGCAGAAAAGCTGCTATTTCCCGCTGCTGCAATTAATGACAGGTTTGTCATTAATTGCCCGAAGGCTACAGCGGCTGCTATTAGTCGGCTAATTAATGACAGTTTTTTACTGTCATTAATTCACTGTCACTAAAACAAGTTATATATATATAATTATATATATAAAAACAGAATATATAAAACAATATATATATATATATATATATATATATATATATATATATATAAACAAAATATATAAAACAGTATATATATATATATAAACCATTAATACAAAAATGTACATATATATATTAATATACACATAAACTTATACCTTCAAATATTTAACAAAGAACATATAATTTACATGGCTAGAAGCACACCTAAAATATTTACATTAATATCCAAATAATTACATAATAATTATAAATAATATAATTACACAATTAAACATACAAATATATTTTATAAAACATTTTATGTATAAATTATATTATTTAACAAGTAGTAACATATATATTTGCATGCAAGAAAGCTACATATTATATTGTACATTATATTAGCACACCCAAAATATAGATCTATGCTACAATAATTACTATAATAAATACACAAAATAAATATTTAATATCCATATATATATACTAATTATAAATGAAGAATTGAACCACAATTAATTAGATCTATACAAAATACACACAATTGGAGAGTATCTCACCGTATCCCACTAGATCTAGGATACGCATGCGACACGAGTCCAACACACAACTAAATGCACCCCGAAGGACACAAACAGATCACAAATAATATTTATGAACAAATCAAAGCGCCAAAAGTAGATCTATGTGTCCGTGTCAAAATACGACATGTTCAAAGCCCCGTGTCGGAGGAAAACCCCCAAATGACACGTATCACCAAATAGTTGGGATACGAACCACAAGTATCCCAATATGGACACGACACTAGCCTCAAACACAAATCTCATGTCCAATTTGATCTATAGGATCAATTAACACACACAAAAAAATGTAAATTCGGAATTCCAACAAAATTGACACAAAAAGCACCATAACTTTCTCCATGGGTCTCCTATGAACACAAAACAAAGTCCTATGGGTAGTACATACATATAGGTTGATTTTACATGATTAAATCTCAGATTTAGAAGCTATTTAAATGGGAAAATCTGAATTATACCTATTGGGAGATGGATTCCCAATGAAACCTCCAATTGAGATAAACTTGCTTCCAAATTGTAGATCCTTGCTCCTCTTTGTAGATCCTTGCTTCCTTCTTCTAGATCCTTGCTTCCTCCTTCTCTAATGGTGAATTGGAAAGAATTTAGAATGAATTTGGTAGGGAATTGGATTGGGAATGGAGGGAATTTGGTAGTGGGAGAATTCTAGATCTAGATTTGGAATGAGATGAGAGGAGAGAGAAATTTTCTCCCCTCTTTAATAGGCCGGCCATAGCCCCTCCCCCAAGCAATTATAAAATGTCCAATGTACCCCTTGGGGCCTCTCATGAAGAAATAATTAAGGAAGGAAGCTTCTAGTCTAATCATTTAATTAATTTAATCCATCTCCTTAACTATGGGCTTTCTAAATGGGCCAAGTCTAACTAATTAATTCATGTTGGTCCATGGGTCCAAACTAAACTAGTTGGGTCCACTAAAATAAGTCCAAAATAATTAAATAATATCTAACAACAATTAAATAATACAACAAAAATTATTTATCATGCACAATATTTATTTAAATAGGAAATTACTAAAATACCCTTTTTTCTAAAATATGGTAGTGACAAGTCTACCCTCCTTAAAATAATTTCGTCCTCAAAATTCAAAGACGAAAACTACCCCCAGAAAATCACAGAACAGAACTAAAGAATCACAACTAACTAATGAACGGAACATAACAATGAACAGAACATAACTAGAAATAACATACCTCAAGGTACAAACAAATATGGATAACGCTCTCGCATGTCATCCTCTCTCTCCCAGGTAGACTCCCCCGGAGAGTGATGCCTCCATGCGACGCGCACCAAAGGAATAGTCTGGTTCATCAGCACCTTCTCTCTCCGATCCAGAATTCCAACTGGCTGCTCTGGATAGCTAAGAGTAGGGCCCACCTCTATCTCTGAGTGATCCAATACATGACTAGGATCTGCCACGTATCGTCTCAACTGCGACACATGAAACACGTTGTGCACTCCCTCCAAAGCAGGTGGCAAGTCTAGTCTATAAGCAACTGCACCGACCCTCTCTAGAATAGTGAAAGGTCCAATGAATCGCGGACTAAGCTTTCCGCCTCCACCGAAGCGAATCGTGCCTCGTGTCGGAGAAATCCTCAGAAACACCAAACCACCCACCTAGAACAAAACACCACCTTAAGAACTTATCTATAACAAACAACCAAGAACAAGCACACAAAATAAAATCTAAACTATACCTCAAACTCCAAGGGTCTCCGATGGCTATCGGCCCAATGCCGTTGTCTGTCCTGCGCCACTCGAAGTCTGTCTCTGATCAACTGAACCTTCTCTGCTGCATCCACAACCATCTCTGGCCCAAGCAAAACTCTCTCTCCAACATCGTCCCAAGACAAAGGAGTACGACACCTCCGACCATATAGAGCTTCAAAAGGTGACATCTCTATACTGGCCTGGTAACTGTTGTTGTAAGCAAACTCTACCAAATGGAGATGGTCCTCCCAAGAACCCCCGAAATCTAGTACACAAGTACGCAACATATCCTCGATAGTCTGAATAGTCCTCTCTGACTGCCCATCTGTCTGGGGATGATATGCAGTTCTGAATTTGAGCTGAGTGCCCAAACTCTCCTGCAAACTCCTCCAGAAATGAGAAGTGAAACGACTATCTCGATCTGAGACTATGCTGACGGGAACTCCATGTATCCTAACGATCTGCCTCACATACATCTCTGCCAGCTTCTCCGTAGAAAAACCCACCTTGAAAGGCAAAAAGTGGGCCGACTTGGTCAATCTATCAACAATGACCCAAATCGCGTCTTTCCCTCCTGGAGATCGTGGTAGTCCGGACACAAAATCCATAGTAATGTGTTCCCACTTCCACTCTGGAATGGATAATGGCTGAAGTAAACCTCCTGGCCTCTGCCTCTCGACTTTCATCTGCTGGCACACTAAGCATCTGGATACAAACTGTGCCACTTCCCTCTTCATGCCATACCACCACACACTCTCTCGCATATCCCGATACATCTTGTTAGTACCTGGATGTATGGAATACTGAGAGCGATACGCTTCCTGCAATACCTCCTTTCGTAACTCCCCACTAGGCACACACAATCTAACTCCATGCCTCAAAGATCCATCCTCTGCAATAGTGAAATCATCCTCCAATCCTGTTCTCACCTGAGCTCTGATACTCCTCAAAGATACGTTATCATACTGTGCTGCCTTGATCCTATCCATCAAATCTGAATGTATCTGCAATCCCCACATCTGTATAGCACACCCAGGAACAATCACCTCAATGCCCAAGCTCTCTAAGTCCTCCAACAGATATCGATCCTGCGTTAAGAACATAGCTACCGGATACCTGCTCAAAGCATCGGCAACTACATTGGCTTTCCCAGGATGATATTGCAAAGAGATATCAAAATCCTTCATCAATTCCAACCACCGACGCTGCCTCATGTTCAACTCCTTCTGCGTACTTCAAGCTTTTGTGGTCTGTGAAGATCTCCACACGCTCTCCGTACAAATAATGTTTCCACAACTTCAGGGCGAATATGACAGCTGCCAACTCCAAATCATGGGTAGGATAGTTCTTTTCATGAGGACGCAATTGTCTGGATGCATAGGCAATCACTTTTCCATGCTGCTGAAGAACACAACCTAAACCCTTTCCCGATGCATCACTATAAATAGTGAAACCTCCGGACCCTGATGGCAATGTCAAAAATAGGAGCAGACGTCAACCTCTTCTTCAACTCCTCAAAAGCAGCCTGGCAATCTTTCGTCCAAACAAACTCTACATCCTTCCTTGTGAGTCTGGTCATCGGCTCGACAATCCTCGAAAAATCTTGCACAAACTTTCTGTAGTAGCCTGCCAATCCCAAGAAACTCCTGATCTCTACTACCGAACTCGGAGTCTTCCAAGATTCCACTGCTGAAATCTTCTTCGGATTCACTGAAATACCATCACCAGTCACAACATGCCCCAAGAATTCCACCTTGTCCAAGAAAAACTCACATTTGGACAACTTCCCATACAGCTTCTCCTTCCTCAGCACATCCAACACAATCCTCAAATGCTCCTCATGCTCCTCCGGTGTCCTCGAGTATATGAGTATGTCGTCGATGAACACCACCACGAACTTGTCAAGGTACTGGTGGAACACCTTGTTCATCAAGTTCATAAATACCGCCGGTGCATT
Source organism: Iris macrosiphon (assembly GCA_036927795.1). Taxonomy (NCBI): domain Eukaryota; kingdom Viridiplantae; phylum Streptophyta; class Magnoliopsida; order Asparagales; family Iridaceae; genus Iris; species Iris macrosiphon. The sequence continues at coordinate 128,499,592 of JAYESA010000003.1, forward strand.
AGTCAAACCAAACGGCATCACCATAAACTCGTACTGACCATACCGAGTTCTAAAAGCAGTCTTCGGTATGTCTCCCGGCTTCACCTTCACCTGATGGTAGCCTGATCTCAAATCTATCTTAGAAAATACCTTGGCACCACTCAACTGATCAAACAGATCATCAATCCGTGGCAAAGGATACTAATTCTTGATAGTGAGATTATTCAAAGCCCTGTAATCAATGCACATGCGCACCGATCCATCCTTCTTCGGTACAAACAATACCGGGGCTCCCCATGGTGAAGAACTCGATCTGATAAACCCCTTATCCTGCAATTCGTCCACCTGCTTCTTCAACTCGACCAGCTCGCTGTTGTTTACTCTATAGACATGCTGCGAAATTGGTTCTGCACCTGGCACCAAGTCTATAGAAAATTCAACATCTCGATCTGGCGGCAATCCTGGCAATTCTTCAGGAAATACATCCAAAAATTCTGCTATCAACGGATGTAGCAACTCCTTGTCTTCCACCATAGATCCACAAATAATGCCTTCTTCCTGCTCCGTAGTTCCTCTAGCAAACTCGAACTCTGGCTCTCCTGGCGGACCAAACAAAACTCTACCTCCTCTACAATCTATGCTAGCACGGTGCCTACTCAACCAATCCATCCCGAGTACAATATCGTAGCTCGGAAGTGGCATTACAAGTAGACACGCACTCAACTCCCGGCCTCCCAGAGTAACTCTCCGATCCTTGCAAATATCCTTAACCAGGATAATGCCTCCCCCGGTCATGATCTTGTAAGTCCTAAGCAAAGACTCAGCTACCAAACCATGCTTTAGAGCAAAAGAAACAGATACAAAACTATGGGAAGCACCACTATCAAACAAAGCTAAAGCTGGAATGCAATCAAGAAGAATAGAACCTGCGATGACATCTCCTGTGGGTTCCTCCTCTTCGACTGTCATAGCAAACGCTCGTCCCTGCCGAGCACCTCCCTGCTGCTGATGTTGGATAAAATGCTGCTGCTGTGTCGGAAGCGGTCCCCTCGGTTGTGCTGCAGGTGGTCTCATCTGTGCCCTCGGAGCTGGAGCTGCTCCCTGAACTGCACGACGAGGACACTCCCTCAATTGATGCCCTTCAGTACCACAATACAAACAAACTCCTAGCCTCTTTCTGCAAACTTCCCAGATGTGGCCGGGCTTCTTGCAGAAGTTGTATAGAGCTTGCTGTAACTGCCTCTGCTGCTGAGGTGCCTGGTGAAAAGGCGCTCTAGCTGGAGTCTGGTTCTGCTGTGGCTGCTGGAAAGGTCTGGACTGGAAATGAGGACGTTTGGCAGATACTGCACTGCCGTTGGCCCCCAGAAAAGAATCACGGTCTCTCTTGGTCTTTAAACCCAGATCCCGCTCAACCTTGCGTGCCTCCGCAAGTATCTCCGAGTATGTCTCATAAAAAGACGGAATGAGAATCAATATGGCACAAGATGTAAGACATCAAGGAAAGGACAGTTTAAGGGATCAAGTATCAATATTAAAGGAGAATAGTTGAATCAAAAGAATTTTCCTAGATGTGATTGAGTATCTCAGCCTATATCCTATATCCTATCGCAGGCTCGCAGTAGTACAACTAAGTTGTCGCACTACCACGACATCACATACTTGTGAAGCTAGACCTGCATGGGCCACCACCAAAAACGTGTCACGACCCACACCCGGTGTAAGGGTACTAGTCGGAAACAACGCCCAGCCTACACCGCAGAATCGGCGGTAGAACGCTGTCTAGATAAACTATCTAACAATATAATGAACCACCAATAATGATAGTATACTCAATCACAGAACTAAGGTGGAAATGAGCACGAATCAGATAAAGAATAGAATAGTCACGATACAACTCATGAGTCTAAAATAATACATCAATGAGTCTGAAGAAAATTACAGAAATATGCTGGAGACAAATCCAGTACAAAGAATACTACAAAACTATAAAGCTACAACTCCAGGGTCAACTGTCTCAGTTGGGATAAGTCCCTCTTGAGCCAGGGTCTCAGAATCTAAACCCACAACATCCTGGGGTCCATAATAGGTAGGGTACTCCTCAGTGTCATCTGGAAAAATATATCCAGTCAGGAAAGGAGCAGAGTACAACCCTAACAGCAGTTCTCAATTAATGATAAAAACTATGTAACAGTAAATAGTTGTGGATAAACAAGATGCATAAATAGATACAAGAATGTATAGACAATAAGGAAATACTGGAAAGAAATACAATAATGAACAATATGCTGATAGAACAAGAATACTAATGACTAAGTGTGTGAGTACTAGCTTTAACATGTGATCGGCTTAGGAACTTGCACAAGAGTATAATGGCCTGGCTGATTATACGTGCGGTGTATGATCAACACTCACAAGGAACAAGACATGCACAAGGAGGGTATGATCACATATCTACACTAAAATACTCCCCACCCCGACTGGTATAATAGATCCAACCACGGTACGTTATGGCACTAGATTCCCCAAGAAGATAGCTAGTCTCCCCGAGAATCGGTGTCTGTACATGTACAAGATAACCAATGAAACAATACTTGCACCATATACACCATATACCAAGGAATAACATCTCATGACGAGATCCGGATATACCAATCCGTGTAACCATAGTGTCAAGAGAACATGTATATCTACACTAGATACAACGAACATAGAGGATATCATAAATGAGAAGCTATCAGAGAATGTACTCGCCTGAAGTCCAATGAACAGTCTCACAAATGTCTGACTCGGTGCCTCGAAGACCTAGATATGGAATACCACATTAATACAAGGTCCCGAAAAGAGAACAAGTCAAACTAGGCAATTTCTAGGTCAATAAGTCAATTCTAAGTCAAAAGTCAACTATGGTCAACTCTAAAGTACACTAAAGTCAAACATGGTCAAACCAAAAGTCAACCTCACAAGACATCTATAAAATAATATAGAGATAAACTACAATAATTTAGGAATCAAATTAGATTCAAAAAGAACTCACACAAAGTATACTAATAATATAATTAATATATACCCTAAAATAATATATATACAACCCAACATTTATATAAATAACATAATATATTATTACAATTATTATTCCTCACAAAACACATATATATATACATATATATATATACAATTATAATATATAATATATACATTAAATCTGTCAAAGCGTCATTGAAAAACAGTGAATAAAATAGGATTAAATCAAAACAGTTTAAATAGTGACAGTCGGGACTGTCACCGAAGGACTGTCACCGAAACCCAAATAATAAACTGCCACTGCTTTGGTTTTCGCTGACAGTTAAACTGTCGCGGAAAAGCGTCGCAGAAAAGCTGCTGTTTCCCGCTGCTGCAATTAATGACAGGTTTGTCATTAATTGCCCGAAGGCTACAGCGGCTGCTATTAGTCGGCTAATTAATGACAGTTTTTTACTGTCATTAATTCACTGTCACTAAAACAAGTTATATATATATAATTATATATATAAAAACAGAATATATAAAACAATATATATATATATATATAAACAAAATATATAAAACAGTATATATATATATATATATATATATATATATATATATATATATATATAAACTATTAATACAAAAATGTACATATATATATTAATATACACATAAACTTATACCTTCAAATATTTAACAAAGAACATATAATTTACATGGCTAGAAGCACACCTAAAATATTTACATTAATATCCAAATAATTACATAATAATTATAAATAATATAATTACACAATTAAACATACAAATATATTTTATAAAATATTTTATGTATAAATATATTATTTAACAAGTAGTAACATATATATTTGCATGCAAGAAAGCTTGCATGCAAGAAAGCTACATATTATATTGTACATTATATTAGCACACCCAAAATATAGATCTATGCTACAATAATTACTATAATAAATACACAAAATAAATATTTAATATCCATATATATATACTAATTATAAATGAAGAATTGAACCACAATTAATTAGATCTATACAAAAATACACACAATTGGAGAGTATCTCACCGTATCCCACTAGATCTAGGATACGCATGCGACACGAGTCCAACACACAACTAAATGCACCCCGAAGGACACAAACAGATCACAAATAATATTTATGAACAAATCAAAGCGCCAAAAGTAGATCTATGTGTCCGTGTCAAAATACGACATGTTCAAAGCCCCGTGTCGGAGAAAAACCCCGAAATGACACGTATCACCAAATAGTTGGGATACGAACCACAAGTATCCCAATATGGACACGACACTAGCCTCAAACACAAATCTCATGTCCAATTTGATCTATAGGATCAATTAACACACACAAAAAAATGTAAATTCGGAATTCCAACAAAATTGACACAAAAAGTACCATAACTTTCTCCATGGGTCTCCTATGAACACAAAACAAAGTCCTATGGGTAGTACATACATATAGGTTAATTTTACATAATTAAATCTCAGATTTAGAAGCTATTTAAATGGGAAAATCTGAATTATACCTATTGGGAGATGGATTCCCAATGAAACCTCCAATTGAGATGAACTTGCTTCCAAATTGTAGATCCTTGCTCCTCTTTGTAGATCCTTGCTTCCTTCTTCTAGATCCTTGCTTCCTCCTTCTCTAATGGTGAATTGGAAAGAATTTGGAATGAATTTGGTAGGGAATTGTATTGGGAATGGAGGGAATTTGGTAGTGGGAGAATTCTAGATCTAGATTTGGAATGAGATGAGAGGAGAGAGAAATTTTCCCCCCTCTTTAATAGGCCGGCCATAGCCCCTCCCCCAAGCAATTGTAAAATGTCCAATGTACCCCTTGGGGCCTCTCATGAAGAAATAATTAAGGAAGGAAGCTTCTAGTCTAATCATTTAATTAATTTAATCCATCTCCTTAACTATGGGCTTTCTAAATGGGCCAAGTCTAACTAATTAATTCATGTTGGTCCATGGGTCCAAACTAAACTAGTTGGGTCCACTAAAATAAGTCCAAAATAATTAAATAATATCTAACAACAATTAAATAATACAACAAAAATTATTTACCATGCACAATATTTATTTAAATAGAAAATTACTAAAATACCCTTTTTTTCTAAAATGTGGTAGTGACATCTGTCCTTTCCATTTATTTATTGATTGATTCCTTAGTACCTTTTAGCTTGCATCAGTGATTTCCATATTAGAATATAATTAGTAGTAAACCCTGATAAAGACTGCAGTATCATGACAAATAGAGAACATAACTATGCATATGACAATAATTAGTGATTTCTTTAATTTGCATGCTTGCATAATTTTAGATTGGATTGGGAGTTTGACCTAGAGGGGGTATGGCCATTTTTAAATTCCGAGGATGAAATTTTTCTAAGGGTGGTTAGATTATAACTACCACTTTCGACCATAAGGGTATTTTGGTAAATTTGTATATTGTTAAATTTTTTATATATTATTTTATATCAGTGATTGCCTAGAATTATATTAGTTTAGTGGCTAGCCAATTAGAATTTGCAAGTGTTAGTTAGTTCTAATTATTTTTAGTCATGACTTTAGTAATTACAATTAATTAAGTTTAGTTGTCATGAAGAGAATATTCATCTTAGTTGTAGAGATTCTTTCCTTTAGTTAGTTAGATTCCATTCATGACAAATGGAGAGGGGCAAACTTGATATTTTGACGTGACCAAACCTTACTATATGAGATAAGTTCAATTTAGGGCTCATCCATTCATTTTATTTTATTTATTATCCTCCATCTTCTCCAAAGCTTTTTCTTTCCCAAGGAAACCAATTCCCCACCAAATTTCTTTTCAACCACTCTCATTTCCACTCATTCTCACCATCATGAAGGCCTAGAGCATTGGAGAGCACAAAAAGATCCATAGGATAGGAGCTTGCTAGAAGATTATGTCCGACGCATCTTTTCCGTGTCCAAATTTGAAATTCTCCAAAGAGGCTACCAAAATACTAGATAATTCTCTCAATTTTATCAAATTCATGGTTAGGAACACCCCTTTGTCATGTAGGAACCTTTTTTATGGTTCGATTTGACTTTCTAATGGTAGATCTCGATACTATGAGCTCTCAATTTGGTAGATCTAAGTTGGTGTCATAATTTTGGGGATCAATTTGGAGAAAATCCCAATTATGTCCATTGAGTGTGTGTATTATGTCCTAATAAGGACAGTTGATGTTTATTTGATGGTGTAAAGGTGTTCTTGTGTCCAAAATTAGACAAATAGAGTCCGTATCATGATACACTATGATACGTGTATGTGGATTTGGTAAATTGGGTGTATACATGTGTTCTTTTGTCCAAAATAGCCCAAATTTGTCATAGTATTTAGTCTCATTTTTAGCAACCAAAGCAACTTAGAAATATAATAACTCCTAAATCAGGACTCATATTAATCTCTTATTTTTTTATAAGAACCGTATCGAAGTTAGCTTTCCAAATATATAAAATAATAGGCCTAATTCGTTTTGGTACTTTCTGTAAAACTGTTTGAGTATCAGGTGTCCAAAAGACGAACGTGTTTCGTTGTTTTCGCTATTCTGGGAGCTTTCGGATACGAAAATATGATCTGTTTGAAGTTTCAGAAAGATAATATGAAGGACTAAGACATACTTTAACTCTAGAATTTATTGAATAGGTATAATAGGTGCATTATTGGTTACAAGTAGAGAACTGACTATACGATATAGGCATTTTGTGTATCCTATGTGCCTAGGAAGTATGGATATCAAGTTAGTGTAGGTATCATAGGTTGTCAAATATATATATATATATATATATATATATATATATATATATATATATATATATATATATATATATATATATATAAGTATTAGGCAATAGGTGTTAGTTAGTGTGTGTGTTAGTGTTGATACCAGTGGTTATCAAGTGAGCCAAGTATAGGTAGGTTATGTGTCAAGATATTATAGTTTGGGGCAAGGTACTAGTATGATACTTGGGTACCATGACAATATTGGTATCATGACACTCAAGTATCATGAGTGAGGGTAAGTGATTATTGGGGCTTGAGTAAGGTATCATATTTGGTATCAAGTATTAGTTTTAGAGTTAGTTGGATAAGTATCTAGGAGGATAAGGTATTGATCAAGATACTAAGATATTGGGTATTAAAACTGAGTAATGGATAATATCAAGATATCAAGTGCCAAGAGTAGAGTGAGTATCTTGGATGTAAGATAAGTGTATATTATGGTCATGGATTAGTATCTTGGGGGTTGGTGTCATATGATACTTAATATGGTATCATGGTACCATATACAAACAAGTGAGATATGTGTGGAGAAAATTAGAGTGCGGTATCCTATGGTGTATCAAGGGTATTTAGAATAATAAGATATCAGAATATTAGAACTAGTATAAGGTAATACTAGGATACTAAGGTAAGGTTATGATATTAGGTATTGGATTAAGATACCATGGTAAGGGTAGTGTCTAGCTTGGGTAATGGGTTAGGTACCAAGGTATGAGTTAAGGTATTGGGTATTGGTCAAGGTAATCGTATTAGCTATGATATTAGTCTAGAAACTAGGATACGGGATAATATGTTAAGGTATTGGTTAAGGTAATGAGGTAATACTAAGGTAATAGGTAAGTAATGAGGCAATACTAAGGTATTGGCTAGGTATTAAGTGTTAGACTAAGTTATTGTATATATATATAGTATATATGATATTATTATATCATAGCTAACTAGTATGACTTTAAAACCTTGTATTAACAAGGTATTGACCCATAGTTGAGGTATTGGTGATACGACTAAGATATTAGTTGTGAAACTTAGATATTAGCAATGTATTGACTAGTATAGACTAGAAAACCTACTTTAGCCAAGGTATTGACCCTAGAACTAAGGTATTGACTAATAGTTAAGGTATTTGAGATATGGGCTAAGGTATTAGGTAAATGTGTGATACGAGTTAAGATACTGTGATACGGGGTAAGGTAAATAGTTATAGGCCAAGGTATTATTAGAAATTATAGGTAGAAGTATATATATTAGGGTATATGCTAGGAAATTATTAGTATAGCCTAGAAACCTAGTATTGGCCTAGTATTAACTAGTATTGAGTAATTTGACCTAGTTAGCACAACATAAATAAATAGTGACTTGTTAAGACCTAGTATAACTTTATAAATCTTGTAAATAGGTAAAATTAACCTAGAAACTAGGAAATATTCTAGTTTGACTGTGTTGGCCTAGATTTTATCTAGTTTGACCAAATTTGACATAGTTTGACTTAGTTTGACCTAGTTTGACTTAGTTGGACCTAGTTTGACTTAGAGACCTAGTTTCAAGCTAGTATAACATGTTTATGATTCCAAAATACTATTTTGACTTGACATTTCATATATAGGTCAGTGTGACACCAGTTCAGAAATCGAATTGTATTCATTGCTCTGGACCTTAGGCGAGTATATTCTCTAATAGTTTCTATTATTTGATAATTACTATAATACAAGTATTTAGAAATGTTTTACTTGACTCCAGACACATTGGTACACGGGCTAGTGCATATATGGATCTTCAGTCATGAGATATTATTCTTGTTTTATTGTTCTTCAGGTTCTCATATGATTATTAGACAATATTTAATATTAGACAATTTTCAATGTTCAATGTTTTTTTAATGCCTTGAGTACCTTGTAGTATAACGTGTCATGGTTGGATTCATTGTACTAGTTGGGGAGATGGGGAAAGTGCTAGCTAGATATGTGATCAAAGCCTAGACAATGTTCAATATTTAAGTTAGATAATGTTTATCCAATGTTTAAGTTAGACAATGTTTATCCAACGTTTAAATAGACAAAGTTTAACCTAAGTTGATCAAATATCTAACTAGTATTTTAAACACTTAGTGTAGTTACAGTTCTTAACTATATTTTATTTCATTGTCTTTATTCTATTTTATTGTAATCAGTGTATACCATATTGCTCTAGATTAACTGTCTCTTTTCTACCATAGTATGATAATGTTCATTGCTTCTTGTCTTGTATTGCATTCTCTATTTCTGTTTATAGTCATTATCAATTAACTTGGAACTGCTATTGGATTTTACTCGCTCCATCCTGATTGGATATATTTTTAGTTATCTTTATTCAGTATTATAGTACTGAATTTGTTTTCAACATATTAGACTTTTGTGATGTATTATTATTACTCATAGACTTGTTTAGATTGATGTTGATATTGAGGACTATCGAGTTGTGACTTGTGACTTCTTTATTTTATCATATCATGCCATTTATCCTCCTTATAGATTTTTTTATGATTGAGTATTGATATTGACTTTATATTATCATCTTGTCTTCCTTTTAGAGATGGAATAGTATGACAGGTACCTTATATATATATTGTGTGAGATGTTTAGATAGTATTATTAACCTAGACAGCGTTCTACATAGTTATTATGATATAGGCTGGGCGTTGTTCGCATACTCATGCCCTCACATTCGGGTACGGATCGTGACACATTTCTGTGGTGGCCCATGTAGGTCAGGCTTCACAATTAGTACAATATCGTATGATTGAGTCACGGTAAAGAATGCCTCATTAATTTCTCAAATTTTGGGGTCATGGATCAACAATCATGGTCAAGCTCAACTAATCTAGAATAGGCATCAAGTTCACAACAGGACCCATGCATGCACAATCAATCACAAAAAGTCCTAGGTTGGCGCACTTTGCAAGTGCCAATATAGGCTAGTAAGGAATAGTTGCATACTATACGCGAGCAAGCAACTATATGGCGCACAAACCTATAACACTAGGTCACAGAAGTCATGGCGCATAAGTCTATAACATGGCACACAAAATCGATAATAGAGCAGCATTAACATGTGGCACACAAAATTGATAATTACGAGAATAGTCGCATTGTACACATGCAAGCAAACTGGCGCACAAAGCAAGAGTTACGAGTAAGAGAAGTGATACACTTTGTGCGAGCAAGAAACTACAAGACAAAATACGAGTTTCCAAGCAGCGCGATAGTCGAAGGTCTCGCGAATCGAGATGTGCCAAAGTCAAGGCTCGTTTATCGAGGCTGAACTGAGCAAGAGTGTGCCAAGAGTTAACAAGTGTGCCAAGGAGAAAGTTGGTCAAAAGTGCGCTGAAAAGTAGGCTGGTAAACTTTTATTTGGTTCGTTCAATAATACATCAATTGTGCGCTAGATGTTGAAATCTTCCAAAAGTGCGCCAAGAAGGAATTTTCTAAAAAATTATCCCCTTGACATACTTTTGTAAAAAGTTGGCAGTACTCTTAAACTAAGCACGAGTATGGAATCCGGGTCACATTCAACATGCACCTATAGTGTAAATCCTCTTGTGTACTTATCATTGTTCTTCTTCTCCAACTGACCCACCATTGATGCACTCAGATCTCAAGCTCGAGACTATGACAGTGCTCCATTCCTCAAGTAACAAGAACCAGAAATTAAAGAAAAATCCAGGCTCGAAATAAGAAAACAACATCTTTTAAAAATGCCTTATTTTGGGGGATCATTTTCTAGGAAAATACTCATAAAAATTTTCATAATAAAATCAAGATAAAACCATTAACCACCTCAAATATGAAAACTCCAAGAACTAATTATAATTAGAACAATATGAGAAACTAATTACAACAACAAATTCTAAGAATAAAACTATAGTCGATCATGTTTCTTCATATTTGCAAGATGTACTTGCCTATGAAGAAAACCAGAAGCAAAATAAGATAAGTGAACAAGTGAGGAGAGAGAATGATAACAAGGATATATATAGGAAATGGATTGATGGTGAACCGTCAGATCTCTCCAACAAATCTAAGCCACACACATTACCTACCACTATCACACAATCAATATTATCCAAAGTGCGCCAAGCTTTCATTCAACTGTGCACTTGAAATATACCCAAAGTGCGCAAAAAATGAAAAAACTATCACAAGTGCACCAACTTGAGTATATTCTAAGTATACGGGATAGGAGAGTGACATCTCTACTCACCTTAGAAAAATTTCGTCCTCAGAATTTTAGGACTAAAGCAACTAGAGACATCAGGACAAGCGCATATGGCTATAAGCAATCACAGGAAATATACAAGAAAACCAAATAATATACACATAGTAATATTTATAGCACTCTAGCAAGGTGATCAATGATCAAGGAATTGGAAAAGGCATATGGAGAAATATACCTTACAAGTCAAATAATTGCGGATACTGAGACCAAATATCATCCTCGCATTCCCATGTTGACTACCCCAAAGATTGGTGCCCCCAAGCAATACGAACCTGGCATATAGTCTGATTCTTGAGTACCTTCTCTCTTCGGTCCAAAATGGACACGGACTGTTCCTCGTAAGACAAGTCGGTACCCACGACTAGCTCAGAATAGTGGAGGACATGTCTCGGGTTTGAGAAATACTTACGCAACTAAGACACATGAAATACATCATACACCTCATGAAGTAAAGGCGGTAGGGCAAGCCGATAAGCAATATCCCTACCCGCTCGAGAATGTCAAACGACCCAATGTATAGTGGACTAAGCTTCTCGTGAACTCTGAATCTAATGACTCCATGGGTGGGAAAATCCTTAAAAATATGTGGTCACTGACACAAAGCTCTAGAGGCCTACGATGCTGATATGCCCAATGATGATGTCGATCTAGTGCAACTCGTATCCGCTCTCAGACCTGCTTGACAACTACCACAGTCTTAGTAATCAATTCTGGGCCCAACATCATTCTCTGACCAATGTCATCCCAAGCTAATGGTGACCCACACTTTCTTCCATATAATGTCTCAAAATGTGCCATCTGGATGCTGGCCTGATAACTATTATTATACGAGAATTCCACTAAGTGCAGGTGTTTCTCCCATGATCCACCAAAGTCTAGGGTACATGCTCGTAACATATCCTCCAAAATCTGGATAGTTCTCTCGGACTGTCCATCTGTCTGAGGGTGATATGTCGTACTAAATTTTAACTTAGTATCCAATTCCTCATGCAAGATTTGTAAACACCCTAATTTTTTTTAGAATTTAATATTATTGGAATTATGAATTTTTGAGATTAAGGCAAATTTTTTGTAATTTTTAGCTAATTATAATAAATATTCGTTCATGGATTTATAATTATATATATTTAATTAATTACTAAAATAGTGCAAAATATATATTTTTGGGTGTAAAACTAATAATAGAGTATTGTATAATTTTTCTAAAATTTATTGAGATCCAAAACTATTTTTAATGGCCATATATGCATATATGTATTTATTGTTTTAAATAAACCAACCCAAACCGGACCAACCCAAACCAAACTAACCGAAACCGGATCCGAACCCAAACCCATACCCAAACCCGCAACCCGTTAACCCACAACCTCACCCCCAACCCGCTGTAACAGCCCCGACCCCATCTCTTCCCCATCTATTCCCCTTCCTCTCCTTGTAACTCCCTTTACACCCCCTATGAAAACCCAAGCCTAGCCTACCACCACCACCATCAACTCCTCTTCCAATCCCGACCAACCCCGGCCGTCAACGACCGTCGGACAGACGCCGCCGCACGCCACAATCCTATGTGAAGACCACATGACCCTCTTGAACCCTGTATAATTAGTTCGGTGTATCGTGTCCTGTGTCGGTCGTAATCTGTGACGCAAAACATGAAAAAAGAACCCAGTTTGTAGTTCAAAAACTGTTTCAACCACCCATGTTCATGGCTGATTTTCTTCCAATCTAGTTAATATTTTTAAATTTTGCTTGAACAGTAATTTAGATAACATAACCGAGTTTTAATCTTTTTAATTATTTTATTTTAGTTTGTTGTATACTGTAATTCATTCGCTGTTAAATTTTACCAAAAACTTGGTTTTCTAAACCTAAATTTTCTTGAAATGGGGTACGTCTCGCTAAACGAGGTGACTTTGTCGTATACGAATTATACCAAAAGGCGCAAATCATCAACACGGATGTGTGGGATTTTACGGAAGTTGATTTGGATGTGCGTGCACACCGGATCAACGCGTATCTATCAAAAAACTCTGTATCGGCCTGTTCTAACACTCATTATAATTTTGTGTGTGCTTGCCATTTTACAACAAAACTTGCGCCATCGGATTCGTAACATTACGTTGGTCTTGTGACCCAAGTTTGGTTCAATTCTAAGAACGTTGATGAAATACTATTTTGTGGGCTCCACAGTTTCACTTAATGGGCAATTTTGTGACCAACTCATCGGAATCCAGTTCTAGACTCGTAGATACTAAGTTTGATAAATTTAGAGAATTTATCTCTGATATTTTTGGTGCAAAGTGGGCCATATGTGGACCCCGCTATGACCCAAAACTATCAATTATGTTCCTCTGTCCAAATTGGACTTATGGGTAGTCAATCATAGCTATTTCATATATTTTGAGAGCGATGGTAATGTTTGTTTCAGCATTCGAAGGCGTACCTGAAGATTCTACATATATCAGAGCAATTGATGGAGCTCAGAACACAGGCAAGTGTACTTTGCCAACTTGCAGTAGATCTTGTGATATTATTTTCTTGAGTTATTTTTATATACTTATGTGTTATACCTGTTTAACTTAGGACCATGAGACATTGCTTAACGTCCCAAAAAGATTCGGGTGTCGACGTCGTACGCGGAGTTATGCTACGTCACTTAGAGAGTTGATACCACGATCCTATATTTTTACGTGCTTGCTTTACCAAGTACGTCATACCATAGGACACTTAACACTATTCATATAACAGAATCTTTTCTGAGTTATTCATGGTGATTCTGTATAGGCTTACATGATTCGTGATATAAGACTTGCATATACATAGATATCATTATGACTCGTTGTACTAGTTAGAGGTCATGATCTTGCGTGTTATGGACATGAGACATTATGGACATGAGATGTGTGATTACATTAGGTGGGAAGAGACACACATGCGACAGGCTGATTACACATATATATACTTTATTATTGAGGTGCTTTAGTCTCTGTTTCAGAGCTTGGCCCATTACGTGATATTACTGCTACCGGCTCCCCGACACAGAGCTTGTAGTGGTCTCAGCCTGAGTACTAGTGATGCTCTCATTTATATTTCATATAGCTGGTTACATAGCTTGTCCTGAGGATCTATTTTTATTTACTGCATTTTCTTTGGCTTGAGTTATTCTTATACCTTGCTATGTCCCCTGAGGACCTGGATCCAGATTATGTCACCAGATATAGCAGAGGAGAAATATCCTGAGATATACGAGACATGAGCTGACGCTGGAGCAGTACTGGCACCACAAGACGAGGTTGTGCCAGAGGATTTTTCCTGAGTATTCTGTTATATACTCAGCTATTTATGCTTCCAGTTATTTCATATCTTGACTCATGGACTTATTCTCTCTTCTTATTTTATCGGGTTATTCCCCGAGATACTACAAATATTTACTTAATGATGGACTATTTCCTTTATCTATTATCTTGATTAGTCTATCATATTTAGTTATATTTCTTTTTGTGGATGAGATTAGAATTATTCTATGATAGACGGTGTAGATTGCATTTATATTTGTTACAGCTTAAGTGCACTCTAACGGGTCCATTAAATTGGGTTTACCTATTGGAGTTGTGCTGTTGGCCATTGCCACATGGCTAGTCCCTCGGTATTTTGGGACTGGGGCGTGACATTGTTTTTATGGTGGCCATGCAGGTCTATGACTATATTGCTTTGGTTTCAACTAAGGAACCGAACAAGCCTGCAATTAGGATAAGAATAAATTATAGGATCTCATCTACTTGTTAATCTGTTCTTGACCTCTATATCGACTTCAAAATAATTTTTTTGACTTGTATCATGTCTTGATTCCTCCGTGCGATTCTTATAGTTTACTTTAAATGCAGAGTAATGGATTCACAAGCCGGCGACGAGACTCCCGTAGGTATATCACAAGGTGCTGTGGTCACCTATGACGATGGAGTGACACCATTGGGTGGAGATCCATCCACTCAACAAAGCAATCAAGCAGATTAGCATGCCTTAAGGTTCCGGTGAGACGATATTCCACCACCGGCGTAATTTACTCCACCGATGCCTATTTTTCCAACAGGACAGCCTATGGACGGACAACAGATGTTCCAAATGTTCTACGCAATGATGCAAGACCAACAGCAGGTTCATCAAGAGGCTCAGCGTCACGAGGGAAAAACTTGAGGAACAGCCTAGTGACAACACTGAAGCAGGCGAACGCACCAGCTATATGACCATCGACGGAATCTATCACTAATTTTTGCCAGCTGAAGCCCCGTATCTTTTCTGGCAAGGAAGAGCCCACTGAAGTTCATGAGTAGCTCACAAACACTCAACACCAATTAGAAGCAACCGAGCTTCCGAGGGAGCGTTGGATGACTGCCGTCAGGATGCAGTTGACGGGCATTGCACGTCACTGGTGGCTATCTGAGGAGAGACGGCTTGGACCGAACCGAGTCACTTGGGAGAAGTTCTCTAGACTCTTCCAGGAGATGTATATTCCAGCCATTGCCAGAGCGGAACTTAGGGATAAGTTTAACCGCCATATTCAAGGAAATATGACAGTAGAAGTGTATATTGCATAGTTCATCCGTTTGAGTCTCTTCACCCCTACTCTGATCCAGACAGTAGAGGAGAAGGCGAAGAAGTTATTCGACGGACTTAGCTTTGAACTATAAAGATTAATCGGCTCCGTTGCACCTACTTCTTATACGGACGTCCTTGCTGCAGCCTGACGCATGGAGCACATCACCAGGAGAGAGTCAAGCCAGAAATGGCCGTTCACATCAGCACCAGCCAGAGCACCACAGGAAGAAGCAGCAAAGAGACCTCACATGCACCAGCCACCCAGAGCAGCTCCGTAGGCACTGTCTATATGTTAATATTGTGGCAAGCGAGGTCATTACGAGAGCGAGTGCAGACACAAGTTGGGATTATGCTTAATATATGGATTCAACCAATATTCAGCCAATGATTGCCCTGAGCGTCGAGAGGGAGCACCAATGGTAAACTTAAAAGCTTTACCAGCACCGGAAGGATATTAGCCGAGGCCACCCTTGGAACCACAGGCAGCACTAATCAGCAGGCCCAGCAACAGCAGAGGGCACCACCATAAGGACGTGGACATGCTTTTGCGATGACAGTGGAGGAGGCACAGACTCGACGAGTAGCGAATATGAGTAAGTTTTAGTTTTATCATAACTAACTATAATAACGAATATTCTTAGTAATACTTTAGCATATGCCAGTTAGTTCCATTCCCTAGCCTATGCCTAGTATTATGTTAGCATGAACTTGTTAGTCTAGATTAGTAATATGTCAGTGGTACCCAAGTTTTCATAAGATGTAGTTGATCTTCGTTCTAACCATGCTCCTTTACTCTTGAGTTACTCATCTCTCATTGCCTAGGGAAAAGTTTTCATTTCTTCCCTACGTGTTCCGCTTGAAAAAAACCCTCACCTTTCCTTCCGATTTTTTCTTGTTCATGGTTCCTTATCCTTTGTGTCGTGCTTCAACAAACATGTCTTACAACGACATCATCTCTTCTGGAGCAAACCTTTTCTGATCAGTTACGTTTTGTATTCTTAATTGTGAGGACGCAATTCTTTTAAGGTGGGTAGATTATAAACACCCTAATTTTTTTAGAATTTAATATTATTAGAATTATAAATTTTTGAGATTAAGGGAGATTTTTCTGTAATTTTTAGCTAGATATAATAAATGTTCGTTCATGGATTTATAATTATGTGTATTTAATTAATTATTAAAATAGTGCAAAAAATATATTTTTGGGTGTAAAACTAATAATAGAGTATTGTATAATTTTTCTGAATTTATTGAGGTCCAAAACTATTTTTAATGACCATATATGCATATATGTATTTATTATTTTAAATAAACCAACCCAAACCAACCCAAACCGAACCAACCCAAACTAACTGAAATCGGATCCGAACCCAAACCTATACCCGAACCCGCAACCCGTTAACCCACAACCTCACCCCCAATCCACTGTAACAGCCCCGACCCCATCTCTTCCCCTTCCCAAAACCTCCCCGACCGACCCCCTTCCTCTCCTTGTAACTCCCTTTACACCCCCCTATGAAAACCCTAGCCTAGCCGACCACCACCACCATCAACTCCTCTTCCAATCCCGACCAACCCCGGCCACCAACGACCGCCGGACAGTTGCCACCATACGCCGCAAGACGCCTCCGCACAGCCGCCCAAAATCCCGAGCAGCAACGAGCATCGAGGTACCCATCTTTCCACATGTATCTCTCTGCACAGTTAACTAAATATCGACCCATCAAATCCTATGTGAAGACCACATGATCCTCTTGAACCTTGTATAATTAGTTCGGTGTATCGTGTCCTGTGTCTGTCGCAATCTACGACGCTAAACAGGAAAAAATAACCCAGTTTATAGTTCAGAAACTGTTTCAACCACCCATGTTCATGGATGATTTTCTTCCAATCTAGTTAATATTTTTAAATTCTGCTTGAATAGTAATTTAGACAATATAACCGAGTTTTAATCTCTTTAATTAGTTTATTTTAATTTGTTGTATTCTATGATTTATTCACTGTTGAATTTGACCAAAAACTTGGTTTTTTAAACCCAAATTTTCTCGAAACGGGGTGCTCCCCTCTAAACGAGGCAACTTCGTCGTATGCGAATTGCACCGAAAGGCACGTATCGTCAACACGGATGTGTAAGATTTTGTAGAAGTTAATTTGGATGTGCGTGCACACCGGAATTAATGCGTATCCTTCAAAAAATTTCGTATCGGCCTGTTCTGACACTTGTCATAATTTTGTGTGTGCTTATCGTTTCGCAACAAAACTTGCGCTATCAGATTCGTTGCGTTACGCTGCTCCTGTAACCCAAGTTTGGTTCAATTTAGAGAACGTTGACAACATACTATTTTGTGGGCCCCACGGTTCCACTTGACGGGCGATTTCGTGAACGGCTCATCAGAATCCAGTTTTGAACATCTCGTTGGGTTTGTATTATTATTCTGGACTCATAGACACTAAGTTTGACAAATTTGAAGAACTTTGTCTCTGACATATTTTTTGGTGCGAAGTGGGCCACATGTGGACCCCATTTTGACCTAAAACTGTCAATTCTACCCCTGTGTCCAAATTGGACTTATGGGTAGTCAATCCTAGATATTTCATATATTCTGAGAGCGATGGTAATATTTATTTCAGCATCCAGAAACGTACTTGGAGATTCCACTTATATCGGAGCAACGACGGAGCTCAGAACACAAGCAAGTGTACCTTGCCAACTTGCAGTAGATCTTGTGATATTATTTTCTTGAGTTATTTATATATACTTCTGTGTTGTACCTATTCAACTTAGGACCGTGACACGTTGCTTAACGTTCGAACAAGATTTGGGTGTCGACGCCGTACCCGGAGTCGTGTAACGTCACTTAGAGAGTTGATACCATGATCCTATATTTTTACGTGCTTGCTTTACCAAGTACGTCATACCATAGGACACTTGATACTATTTATGTAACAGAATCTTTCCTAAGTTATTCATGGTAATTTTGTATAGGCTTACAGGATTCGTGACATAAGACTTGCATATACATAGATATCATTATGACTCATTGTACTAGCTAGAGGTCATGATCTTGCGTGTTATGGACATGAGACGTCGTGGACATGAGACGTATGATTATATTGGGTAGGGAGAGACACACATGCTACAGGCTGATTACATATATATATACTTTATTATTGAGGTGCTTTAGTCTATGTTCTAGAGATTGGCCCATTACGTGATATTACTGCTAGCGGCTCCACGACACATAGCTTGTAGTGGTCTCACCCTGTGTACTAGTGATGCTCTCATTTGCATTTTATATAAATGGTTATATAGCTTGCCCTGAGGATCTATTTTTATTTACTGTATTTTAGTTGGCTTAAATTATTCTTGTACCTTGCTATGTCCCCTGAGGATCTGGATCCAGATTATGCCCCCAGGTATAGCAGAGGAGAAATACCCTAAGATATACGGGACATGATCTGACGCTGGAGCAGTACTGGCACCAGAAGACGAGGTTGTTCCAGAGGATTTTTTCTGAGTATTCTGTTACATACTCAACTATTTATGCTTTCAGTTATTTCATATCTTGACTCATGGACTTATTCTCTTTTCTTATTTTATCGGGTTGTTCCCCGAGACACCATAAATATTGACTTAATGATGGACTATTTCCTTTATCTATTATCTTGATTAGCCTATCATATTTAGTTATGTTTCTTTCAGTGGATGAGATTAGATTGGGACAGACGATGTAGACTGCATTTATATTTGTTATAACTTAAGTGCACTCTAACGAGTCTATTAAATTGGGTTTGTTTATTGGAGTTGTGCTGCTGGCCATTGCCACGTGACTAGTCCCTCGGTATTTTAGGACTGGGGCATGACAAGATTTTCCAAAAATGACAAGTGAACCTCGAATCTCGGTCTAAAACTATACTTAATGGCACACTATATTGCCACAATCTCTCGCATATACATATTTGCCAATTATTTCATAGACTGTCCAATTCTGAACCAAAAAAATGTGCCACTTTAGTGAGACGATCTACTATCACCCAAATTGTATCTCATCTGGTCGGGGATCTAGGTAAACCGATCATAAAGTCTATAATAACATGCTCCCATTTCCACTCCGGAATAGGGAGAGGGTGTAACAATTATGCCGGCCTTTGATGCTTTGCCTTCACTTGTTGACATATAAGGCACAGGGATACAAAACATGCTATATCTCACTTTATATTGTTCCACCATAAGTGTTGCTTAATATCTTGGTACATCTTCGTATCTCCAGGATGGAAAAAATACTTGGAATTGTGGGCCTCAGTCATGATTTCTTGTCGTATATCCCCACTCGGCACACAGAGACGAGTTCTAAACCTCAACGTCCCATCGTTGTGAATAGTCAACTCTTTTCTGAGTTCTTACTCGCATTCCCCTTATTACTCTTGGATCCGCGAATCTCCTGCCTGAGCTTCCTTGATCCCATCTACCAAAGTAGATAGTATCTGTAAACTAGCCAAGACTCACTCATCTTATGGAAATACTATCTCAATACCCATCTCTCGAAGATCTTCTAGGATATGCTTCTGCATTGTCAGGAAAAATATACCACCCCTCATGCTAATAGCATATGCTACTACATTAGCTTTGCCCAGATGGTATTAAAGTTCCACGTAATAATCCTTCAGCAATTCTAGCCATCACCTCTGTCTCATGTTCAAACCCTTCTGGGTGAATGTATATTTTAAACTCTTATTGTCTGTAAATATTTCTACCCGATCACCATATAAGTAATGCCTCCATAACCTGAGCACAAAAGCCACTGCTGCCAACTCTAAGTCATGAGTCGGGTAGTTTTTCTCGTGACCCCGAAGTTGTCGTGATGCATATGCTATCACTCTCCTATGCTGCATTAAAACACATCCAAGACCCTTCCCTGATGCGTCACAATATACTATGAACCCTCATGTTCCTACTGGAAGTGTCAGGATCGGTGCCAAGATCAACCTTCTCTTCAGTTCTTCAAAAGTTACCTGATATTTTGATGACCATACAAACTTAACGTCCTTTCGAGTCAACTGGGTCATTGGTCCAGAGATCCTTGCAAAATATGATACGAACCTCCTGTAATACCCTGCTAATCCAAAAAAACTGTGCACATCTGCTACGGTCTGCGGAACTGGCCAATTCTCTACCGCTTCACCTTTTTTGGGATCCACATATACTCATGCTCCCGAGATGATGTGTCCCAAGAATGAAATATGATCTAACCAAAACTTATACTTGCTAAGTTTCGCATACAACTGGTGCTCCCTCAAAATCTATAACACCTTCCTGAGATGCTCTTCATGCTCTTCATGTTCTTCTTTATTACGAGAGTACACTAGGATGTCATCGATAAACACTACCACAACTGATCTAAATAGTGCATGAAGATACGGTTCATCAAATCCATAAACATTGTTGGTGCATTGGTCAATCTGAATGACATCACTAAGAACTCATAATGTCCATATCATGACCTTAATGTTGTCTTTGGTATGTCTTCTTCCTGTATTCGTACCTGATGATATCCAGATCGTAGATCAATCTTAGAGAATACCCTGACTTCACTCAACTGATCAAACATGTCATCAATCCTAGGTAAGGGATACTTGTTCTTTACTGTCACAGCAGTCAACTGCCTATAGTGAATACATAGTCGAGTCGATCCATCCTTCTTCTTCACTAACACTACTGGGGCTCCCTATGGTGACCCGCTGGTACGAATAATTTTTTTTGCCTTCAACTCTTTAACATGTTGATACAACTGGTCAAGTTTAGAAGGTGACATTTGGTAAACCTTATGAGATATATGCCTCATTCCTGGCATCAACTTTATACTGAACTTTACCTCTTGAACCAGATACAATCCTGGAAGTTCTTTAGAAAAGACATCCATGAATTCGTCAACTATCTTGGGTATCGGTTCTTCTTTCTTGATACCGCTAGAACTCCTTCTTCTTGCTGGACTCTCGTAGACCTCACGAGCGTGAACTCTTCCAAAACAGAGATACAATATATTACTCTACCCCTATTATAATCTATCGTAGCATGACTGTCTCTCAGCCAGTCCATACCCAAGATAACGTCAAAGTTACCCATAGGGAACTCAATCAACTTCGCAGGCAATAGGTGGTCACATACTACGACCGGACAGTCTAGGCATACCATACTAACTTTTACAAGCCCATTACCAGTGAGTATATTTAGCATCTCTGGCAACGTCTCAAACTCCAATCCAACATGTGTCACAAATTGTGCAGATACAAATGAATGTGAAGGTCCTGAATCAATTAATGCTATAGCAGGAAAAGATACGACAAAAATATTACTTGCCACCACGTCACTTGATGCCAAAGCCTCCTCCAAAGATAAGGTGAATGCCTGTCCTTGGCCTTGTCAAGCTCCTTGTTGTTTCCTTCTCGGGTGGCGATGTCGTGGTCTCTGCTGTCCTTGCTGTTGTTGGTACTGATTTTTATGCTGCCTATACATCTGGGCCTGCGTCGGTAACGGTCGCTGAGCTAACGGCCTCACCTCCAATGATGGCTTTCCATAATGCATTGCTCTTGGTGATGACAATGCAGGAAACTAGGGTGCTAGCCCCCTTGACCTCTACATCAATGGGCATATAGCAATCCTATGATCAGGGATACCACATCTTAGGCATAACCCATTTGCTTCCATAAAATTACTCCTAGTATGGCCTCATTTGCCATAATACGTACAGCCTGTTGATGGTGATTGGCTTTGTTGATGCTGAATGGCTCTGTTGCTGCTGCTGGTGCTTCGGTTGCTGGTACCGAGCTGGTGTCGTTAGGATTGAAACTACCGCTCTGTGCGGTATTGTGTCACAAATACGAATGCCATGAGATGATGCTGACGTTCGGGGTGATGCTCCTCCTCCAATGCTCTGTGCATGAGACCTCTTCTGGCCTCGTATCCTTGATGGCATCCTTTGGAAAGTTAGTACATTCCTCCTGGCTGCTACTAATATTTCATCAAAAGTCTGATAGTTGTATCCCTCTACTAATTATAGAATTTCTAGATGAATTCCTTGCTAGAACCTTGTTGCCTTATTTGGCTCTGTTGCCACCATTGTTGGTGCAAATCTACTCAATCGGCTAAATTCTACTGCATAATCGTCTACTGTTCTACCAGACTGCTTGAGGTTAATAAACCTTTGCTGCAACTCAAACTGGGTCACGACTCCAAAACATATCATTCTAACTAACGCCCCTGAATATATCCTTCTGCCTCTTTCTAGAGCCGTTTGCAACCCCTGGTTCAACAACACATTCTGTTCCTGATGGAGATGATGATGTTGCTGTACTGCCATCTGATTATGTTGTGTGGCCATCAACCCCCTGATGATCTTTAATAAATCAAGGGTATCAAGTGTTGTTGGCAATGCTGGCACTACTGGGGGAGCCAGAACCTCTGGAGCAGGTTGCTCAATATTTTTTGCCACTGTCTCGCCTGGGGCCCCAACTACTGGCTCGATCTGAACCGGGTCCTGTAGAAACACTACCTCACGCTGCTGTCCCATCTCTCCTGGACCTACTGGTCGCCTCGATGCCTTTGATGCTCAGGCAACCGAAGATAGGGAAGCCCTAGAAGAAAGGGACAAAAGAAATCAAGAACAGGACGGGAAGGAACAGAGAAATAATCAATCAGAGAGTTCAAGCTGAGTATCGAGAAGAACGGATTCAGGAATTCAAGGAGGAACATGTTTGACTGAGACTCCTAAGATCATGACATCCCACAAGTCTTAAAAATCAGACATGCATGGGCCACCACTAAAACCTTATCACACCCCAATACTTGAATACGAAGACGAACATGGCCAGCTCCCCCGTACAAGGTATAGAACTGCGTACGGAGGTTACATATGTAAAAATACAAGGGGTGCATTCTACAATATGTCTCCTAGGATCTCAGAACAACAATGTCTTAATCATTCAAGCAAGTAACAACAATATAGAACATGTGAGATAAAGCCGTAAGGCCTCCCAAATATTCTATTGGAATATTTTAGAGATCTAGCCATCAAAATATTAGGTTAATAGAATGATAATAGTTACACAACCGAGATCAGATGCAGTCTAATTATATTACAGTTATAGAAAAATAAACTTATTTTCAGACAAGCCGGCTAACAAGTGTCGGTGGCTAAATGCCTAAAGGAGTAGAATGTACAAGACGAACAGTGATCAAGAAACTTACTCATGCCCTTCAGCGGCCATCCATCTGTTGCGCGTCATCTTAAGGGGGATAAGATGGATTCTCTGATGCTGGCTCTAAACCTGGCCATACAAAACCAGTGGGGTTGGACCCCAAATAGCAAGTACCATAAGGAAGTACGAATGAAGAAACAAAAACTCGATCAAGCATATAGTATAAGAGCCAATAATCATTGGTGCGTGCCCTATCTTTGGAATAACATGGCACTCCTTCATCAAATAAGGACAGAAAATGCCATGCCACCCAAGATAAGGTACGTCCCAAAATTATGGTCAAGCTAGGATTTTTTGTCGTAGTTCTGTCCATATTCCATCATAACATAATGACTTAACTCCCCAACCAAACAAGGACAGAAGTTGAACACCATACTATGACAGTCCATGTCCCTAAGCTACTAGCAGAATTATAATCACAACCAAGTAAGGTTAGAACGGCCAAACAAGGTTACTGATTGTTATGTGGAGTCTGGGGTTATCCCAGATAAAATAATAAGCATGTTCAGATCGTGCTATATCGAGCAGGGCTAACTAAGCCAATATTATACAGGCAGGAAATCATGATTGCACCAGTTTCCCGTAGGGCCACCGCGCTAATTATCGTACCAGTTCCCCGTGGGGCCACCGTGCTAATTAATCAGTAACAGTTCCAACCTTCCTACAGGAAAAATATTGGCTCGGTCTTAAATATAAAAATATTGAATATTGTACTCCACTACATGCTGTTGATATACAATATCTATGGTGGACAGCCTTGCACGCTGTGAAAATTATTACGGGACGACCCATCACGCACGATATCGGGATGTCATTTCCTTCCCATATTCTTATCAACTTTTATGTTACCTAATTAACCCTACATTGATATGGAATTTCCTGCCGCAGCCACAAAAATATTTTCCTTAATGATGTCATACACGAGTACGGGCACATTTAATACGAATTCATTTAATATAAGGAGTCAAGTATGGATTCACCTAAATGTAGATGCAACAAGCAATAACCTAGCCATGCTATGGTTTTGATCCATTATCATTTTTGTGCCAAGAATTCAAGAATATAATATTATGCATCGAGCAGGAATCATCATATCATGTTCAGGGTACATGTTGGTCAATGTCCCACACTCAGTGTATAATGTAGCCTTTATAAACAAGCGAGAATGACAAGTGTATCATCACGAATACAATAACCAAGTCAGGATACCAAACCTATCAGTTAGTTACATGAATCATGCTTTGATCAAGTCAGGAGTCATAATTAATTAGGAATCTTCAGTCTCAAATGATCGAGTCACGGTCATGAATGCCTCATTAATTCCTCAAATTTTGGGGTCATAGATCATCAATCATGGTCAAGCTCAACTAATCTAGAATAGGCATCAAGTGCATAATAGGACCCATGCATGCACAATCAATCACAAAAAGTCCTGGGCCAGCGCACTTTGCAAGTGCCAATATAGGCTAGTCAAGAATAACGGCGCACTATACGCGAGAAAGCAACTATATGTCGAACAAACCTATAGTACTAGGTCACAGAAGTCATGGCACATAAGTCTAAAATATGGCGCATAAAATCGATAATAGAGCAGCAGGAAGATGTGGAGCACAAAATCGATAATGATGAGAATATGAGCATTATACACATGCAAGCAAACTGGCGCACAAAGCAAGAGTTACGAGTAAGAGAAGTGGTGCACTATGCACGAGCAAGCAACTACAAAACAAAACACGAGTCCCAAGGCATCACAATAGTCGAGGGCCTCGGGAATCGAGACGTGCCAAAGTTAAGGCTCGCTTATCGAGGCTGAAACGAGCAAGAGTGCGCCAATAGTTAACAAGTGCACCAACAAAAAAGTTGGTCAAAAGTGCGCTGAAAAGTAGACTGGCACACTTTTGCTTGGTTCGTTCAATAATACATCAATTGTGTGCCAGAGTATAAAATCTTCCAAAAGTGCGCCAAGAAGGATTTTTTAAAAACTCATCCCCTTGACATACTTTTATAAGAAATTGGCAGTACTCTTAAAGTACGCACGAGTATGGAATACAGATCAAATTCAAAATGCACCCATAGTGAAAATCCTCATGTGTACTTCTTGTCACTGTTCTTCTTCTCCAACTGACCCACCATTGACGCACTCAGAGCTTAATCTCGAGTCTATGACAGTGTTCCATTCCTCAAGCAACAAGAACCATAAATCAAGAGAAAATTCAGGCTCGAAATCAGGGAACATTATTTTTTGAAAATATCTCATTTTTGGGGGATCATTCCCTAGAAATATATTCATGAAACCCTTATAATAAAATTAAGATAAAACCATTAACCACATCAAATCTGAAAACTCTAAAAACTAATTATAATCAGAACAATACTATAAACTAATTACAACAAAAATACTAAGAATAAAACTATCGCCGATCATGTTTCTTCATATTTGCAAGATATACTTGCCTATGAAGAAAACCAGGAGCAAAACAAAAGAAATGAACAAGTGAGGAGAGAGAATAAGAACAAGGATATATATAGGCAAGGGGTTGATGGTGAACCATTGGATCTCTCCAACAAATCTAAGCCACACACCCTACATACCACCATCACACAATCAATATTAGCCAATGTGCGCCAAGTTTTCATTCAACCGTGCACTTGAAGTATACCCAAAGTGCGCCAAAAATGAAAACACTATCAAAAGTGCGCCAACTTGAGTATATTTTAAGTATACGGAATAGGAGAGTGACAATTTACCAATGCTAAGAAGTCTCAATCATGTCACTCCTTAATCTCCTTCTTATGCTATCCTATATCCCTGAATCTTTACCTATTATCTGCTTCCTTCCTTGATCAATTTTGTCCTTCCAATTTTTATCCTTGTGTCCTTTACCTTTCAGGGACACGGTTCCTGATCCTTCCTATCATTCAGCTAGAGTTCCGCTAGTGGCAGGACAACCACCAGCAGGTCAGCAGCTTCAAGAGGTTCAGCCTCAGTATTCAGGGGCAGAGTCAAGAATGGCACAGAACGAGAAACCCTAGGTACAGTTGGAGCCTCCAGTTGTACCAGCAGTAGCAATCCCGTCGGTGCCTCAGAATATAGAAGAGAGCACCCATGCCCTGATAGGGATCATCATATAATTGTTAACATCAAAGGAACGATGGGGTGATGCTCTCACTCAGTCAGTGCATGAGGCCTTGGAAAGAGACGGACATCGTGCCAATAATTCGGTGAATAAATTTAAGCACCTTCAACCACCGTATTTCTATGGCACTGAGGATGTGATTCCCTCTGATGCATGGCTCCAGGATACTAAAACTATACTTGAGGCAACAAGGGTTCTGGATAGGGAATAGGTGGTAGTGGTACGACTTCAGTTGCTAGAGTTAGCCCAAGACTGGTGGGCAGCTCAAGCAGACAGATTATCTATGTTCCTGTGTGGATTCACATTCTTTAATTCCCTAATACTTTGGAACGATTTGACTATTATGAAACTAGCTAGCCTTATCGAAATCCCTCTTAGGACAGATCCACCCACAACTCAAAGATAGAGGTTGGCCTTTTTGTGAGTTTTTATGGAGGTTGATGCTTCTGAGGTTCTCCCTAGCAAAGTCCAAGTTCGATTGACTTCTTGTGAAATTTTTATATGGATGTCATATATGAATGGGTGTCAGTTAAGTGTAAAAAGTCTTGTAGTTTTGGCCATCACAATGTCCCATACTTATATCATATAAGTAATGTTGTTGCTAGAGTTGTTGAGCCTATGGTGACTGATGGTATGCGAATTAGCAATACTTTACTGGCTTGTGGGAAAGGGCAAACTGTGGATGACTGTGTCGACTAGGAAGATGTTATGCCTCAATTCAGTTAAATCGGTAAGTTGTCATTGGGCACGATGTCGAAAAGTCTAAGTTACGCTTGTATAAGGCGTGGTCTTGTGCAAAAAAATTAAGCAAAGAAATTGAATAACAATATGACACAGAAGAAAATAACTCCTTTTGCTGATAATTCACTTTTGATACATATGTTCTCAAACGGCTGAGTAAAAGGTGTTGTATGGGCTTACAACTTGAACAACAAAATAAGATACACCATTCCCTACATCATATTTCTTTACTATAAACACCTTCGGCGAGAGTCTTCAAAAGTGACTTGGAAGCTTCAAAAAAAGTATGCATTAGTTTCTTACTGAACGAGATGGACCTTCAGCTGCTCAGTATGCCTCATTGGTTCATAGCACCTACGAAGACATACGCCAGTACATTTCCATGTACTAGTGAGCAATGAATTAACCCTACTCACCATAATCAATACAATAATCATGTGAAAGCATGCATTATTATGGTGTTCTTTTTATCTTTTCCTTAGCTCAATTTACAGATCATATGACATGAAATATAATAACATAATATACACCACACAATGGTGATTCTTACCCATGACTGATTCTACTTTATTGCAAGAAAACTTACCATGTTCTTCCCTTTGAAAAAGATATTATAAACTAAGCAGCTTAAATATGTAAAGGTTATTGGCACCACAAGTCATCATGGACTATAGTTTGGTTAGATGGTGATCCTTTCAGGATGGGTAGTGAGCCCCGCTGAAAGATTCTGAATCACCCGTGCTAATATGTTAGCATATCTATCTTGTTTCCTCCAAGACCGAATCAGTTTTATAGCCTAGGCAATCGTTCGAGAAACCAAAATTTTGTGCACAAGTTGTCCACAACCATACATGTCTAAGAAATTGCGTAATAAACATAATATGCAAGACAATAAAAACCTAATATAACTACTCAACATATTTGCATTGTGTATTCTATTTGTATGGAGCCATCGCTTGTAACTTTAATACTACTACTTGTTGCAACATTCATATATAAATCCATTTCTATTTACAATAATACTTAAATACACATTTTTATATGATAATCATGAAACAATAAGGTCGCTCTCTTATTATCTTGGCCCTTTTTATTAACAGTATAATCGATCATTTGACATAATAAACGAGTTATTTGTTAGAGAATTACTGTGAGAAAGAGATCTCCAACGCTTCACTCATGTTTTACCTACGAGATTATCTGCATTTGCACCAATATAGGATTCATTACCCTTCTTCTCACTTTCTCCCAGATTTCCATATGAATGCATAAATCGATGAAGGCTAGCAATAAAAACCATTGAAACATCCACAAAA